>JAKCOX010000010.1:1800000-2172500 GCA_022605575.1 Laterallus jamaicensis coturniculus
GCACAGGGCAGAATGAGTGGCTTTACATCACTACTGTACCTGAAGAATCAGTGTTTGATACACACAAGTGTGGTGAAAGAATAAAACGCTGAATGCTCCAGGATGAAAAAATGTGATGTACCATACCTATATTCTGCTTTGACTTGTAACACACCTTGATTTGTAACCATTTCTCTTGTTTACTAAGTAATAAAAAGAAGTGAGAACCTGTGTGTTCTTTGATGTTGGAGATTTGAGGGGTCAGAGTTCATGTAACCTTAGGTCATTCCTATTTGTTAGCTGCAAGGCTGTGCAGCATTTGCTGTGATGCTGGCAGTCTCTTTGCTGTCTCTCTGCATCACACAGGAAGTGCATTTCCTGCCCTCCAGGGTTTCTCTGTTGTATATTTTCTATAGTACTTACTACAAATTAAAAACTAGATTTCAGAGCGTGTCACTCTTGTTATTTGCAACACAGAGGCTTAGGAATATTGCTGTTGACCTTTGCATTCTTTAACCACTTGGAAACTGGCAGCATGAGTTATTAAACTTGTACTTGTTTACAGTTAATGCATTATGTTGACAAACAGCTGCAGCTTTTAGAAACACTCCTTCTTCCTAGTCACTCAACTAAATGGAGGTCCACGAGCCAGGAGGGGCTGGCTTTATTTGGAAGGAAGTGGATTTTGGTTTTCCCTGTGCTCTTCTTCTGAATATGTGTAGAAGTATTGCGCAGCACAGCAGCTGACATCTTGTGAGGGATCTGTAGTATGAAAAATTAACTAATGGCAAAACAATCTGATAGAAAAATACTGTGGTCGACTATGTAAAAGTATGCAAAAAACTGAACACAAATCTTATTGTTGATCATCTGGTAGTCCCACCACCTTGTGATAAGAATATGTTGTTGAAGCGGAATGCTTGGACAGGCTTGAATAAAGCTGTTCAGATTAATTTCATAGAATACTTTGGGTTGGAAGTGACCTCAAAAATCATCTAGTTCCAACCCCCCTGCCATGGGCAGGGACACCATCCACTAGACCAGGGTGCCCCAAGCTGCATCCAACCTGGCCTTAATGGCCTCCAGGGATGGGACTTCCACAGCCTCTCTGGGAAGCCTGCTCCAGGGCCTCACCACCCTCATAGTAAAGAATTTCTTCCTAACATCTAATCTAAACCTACCCTCACTCAGCTTGGAGCCATTGTGCCTTGTCCTATCACTACATTCCCTGCTGAACAGTCCCTCTCCCACTTTCCTGTAGGACACCTTTAAGTATGGGTACACTGCAATTAGGTCTTCCCCAGAGCCTTCTCTTCTCCAGGCTGAACAAGTCCAACTCTTGCAGCCCTTCTGCATAGGAGAGGTGCTCCACCCAGCGCTCTGATCATCCTCGTGGCCCTCCTCTGGACTTGCTCCAACAGCTCTACATCTTTTCTGTGCTGGGGACCCCAGAGCCGGATGCTGTACTCCAGGTGGGGTCTCACAAGAGCAGAGGGGCAGAGTCACCTCCCTTGACCTGTTGGCTGTGCTGTTCTTGATGCAGCCCAGGACATGGTTGGCCTTCTGAGCTGTGAGGGCACACTGCCAGCTTGTGTTGAGTTTGCCATCAATCAGCATCCCCAAGTCCTTCTCCTCAGGGCTGCTCTCAATATGTATGGACTACGACAGTCCAAAGCACGGAAATTAAAAATGGGGGCTATTGGACAGAGGAGTGAACACTTTTTGCTTCAGAGAACTGCAGTGAAGGGGGTGGGAGTTGCAGAGTACAGGAAGAATGCTAACAGATCCAGCTGGAGTATGACACGAGATCATGACTGATGCCAATGCACAAGAGGGCTAGTTGCAGATGGCTGGCATATGTCAGAAAGACACTAGTCAAATTTTCAGAGTTCAGAGACTTGTGCTTAAGTTATGACATTGTACAGGTTGAATATTTAAGCACTTTCCCTTAAGACTGATGTCATAGTGGAGCACTACACATTAGTCCCCTCCTTGAATGGGGGTGGTGGTGGTGTCTGTCTTGCATAATTGCAAGTCCTAGATGTGGAGGCAGCTCTACCTAGATGGTGGTTTTCTTTCCAGTGCAACAGACTTTGGCTTTGGTACTGCTTTTTAATTAAGTAGAGTACAATTGCTTCCCCACATGATGTGGGAGTGTTTTCAGTTGAAGGAAGATCATAGAAGAAAGGCTGTTGCCCTGAGGCTTACTTTTTACCCTGGCACCCTTTGATGATCGTCCGTGAAGAGGCAGGCTTGATTACAGCACTCACTGCTGAAGTGTTAAGACATCCATGTCCTGCATTTCTGCTTTCTGAAGGGAGAATTGGACTGTCCTCTGTAGGGCAAGCAATGGCATGGAATCTGTTCAGAATGCATGATAAATACATGTCTATAAGCATATTTCCTGACTGAAAGGAAATATATCGAGGCCTTCCCTATTTTAAACGCATGTAGGCTTAAGCATCCACCTACTTCTTCAGTCTAGACTGCTTTGCTTTTGATGAAGAAGGATCCATCCAGCTGTTGATCAAAACTTGGAGAGGCTTTTCTTGCAATTTTTCATTAATCAGACCGCATCCTGTCAGTAATGCTCTTTGCTGCTTGAACTGAGTATCATCATTTCATTTCTGATTCCTTACAGTGTAAGTGGTAGTTTGCCACTGGATTTTTGTTTTCTTATTTGATTTCAGTTGGGGGGGGGTGTGTTTATCTTCATGGTTGATTCCCATTTTAGCAGTTCACGTTAGGCTGAGGAACTGCACGGCAGCGCATCAGGTTGGAGGAGCTCAGGTGGGAAGAGCAAAGAAATCCTTCACAGACTTAGTTGTTAAAATAGCAGCCTTTAATAACTTCAGCATAGTTTTAGGTGCAAGGTGCTCTGGAGGTGCAGGTGCTTTAAGTTTCTGGTTAGGACTAACAGGTTTTCAGGAATAGCAGACACAGTAAGTGTGTGTGCTTCCCAGTTGTGTTCTTTTTTTTTTTAAGCCCAGTCACATGTTAACACATAGCTACATTAAACTGTAATGAACTGTACATAACTACTTCTCCTCTGGAACTTGTATGTCCTCATAAACATTCGGCATTTTTATGCTAGCAACTTCTGAGCCTGTTGCTTAATGGCTTGTTTAACCTTAGATTTTTATGCTTAAACAGAATGTGATTTGTCTTCTGCTTAAAGGAACTGGGATATATTAGCATGATGTATCATTCAACATGTTTAGATATAGATGCGTGTGTGTATATCATGTGGAGATACACTCATTTTGACTGCTACGGCAATTACTATAGTCTTCATTAACTGCGGTGAAGTGTAAGGGCAGCTGTTAGTGGTCTGGTTTACAAGCAAAGTCTGTTCCCAGTCTTTCCTTCACAGTTGGTCCGTTTTAATGTTTACCTACCCCCTGCCTTCATCTAACTTGTCTTTCTTTCTTCTCCAGTGGAGACAGTTTCTGTACTCTCCAGACTACACACTTCTTTTCTCCCCTCTCCCGCATCTGCTGCTTCCTTCCAGGTGTACTTTGATGTGACAGCACAGCCTAACTCAAATTACAGGGCTCTTCAGTATGACATGACCTTAACAGTGAAGAGCAAAGTTTTCAAATACATTGTTACATATACAGTTTTAGAATTAATTATAAATTTTTAAAGTAAATCTTAACAGTTTCAATCTTAATCCCTCTATTGTTCATCGTCCATCTATTTTAATTCTGTATTTTGTTTCATTTTTACAGATGGTATACTGCATAATGGGAATAATACTCACCTGTGTAGATTAACATAAATTTAGCACGTTCAGCCACACAAAGGATAGCCAGGATTTGTGTGTTGGGGTTGAATGTTTACGCATAATATGGGTGGAGAGGGTGAGGGGAAAGAAGGGAGGGGGTGCGGGGAAACCCTTTGTTCTTCACCTTTTAAAGAAAAATTGCTTTTCCTTGGAAGCTATCTGCACTGTTCAGGCCTTACCACTCTACCAAAGCAGCAGTGATCTTCTGAGTTGATCTCTACAGTGGCTTCTCTTGATTTTCGCCAGGACTTGGCTATGGGTGAGGAAAGTCTGCTTCTTCCATCATTGCTCCTTCTATTTTAAGAAAGAAAATGTACCCTCTGTGCCCTGTCCACCCAATTCCCAAGCTCCCCCCTATCCCCTTGGCTGCATTAACTTAGTGTTTTTTTTCTCAGGCTTGGCACTAATTATGTACTTGGAGGGTGACCCTCCGAGGGTACCGCCCCATGAACTGCTGTAATTCAGGTCATCTTCTCCAGGATTCATCTCTGTACTTTGTCTATTTTCTCATCTTCTTTCTTCAGGGTAAGCAGTGTTTCCTTCATCTGTTCTGGTCCATAGTACTGGGTTTTTTTGTCTTCAATTTGTTAGTGTCCTTCTCAGCTGTGGGCCTGGTGCTGGGTAGAAGCTGGAGGTTGCAGAAGCAATTAGCACCTGCCTTCCTGATGCTGAACTGCTCTGTTCTTACCTCTGCACTTGTAGAATTATCTCTGGCTAAGCTTTGTGAAAGCAAGCAAACCTGTTTGTTTAGTGGTCTGGGCTTGGTGGTGGTGAACGGGTAACTGCCGAAGCGCTGAAGTTACAGGTGGGTAAACCATGTTTACCCTAAGCTGTGTTTTGGCACTTGTGCTTGACAAGAGAGTAGCAGAGGTGAGATGGACAAAGTACCAGCCTTTTGTTGAAGCTTGAGTCTTTTGGCTTTTTCTGCGTTTGTGTCCTCTAGAAAGCTACCTTCTCTGAAATGCATTTGGGAAATCGTGAGTAGCCTTCATGACAGTAGCTTTTCCTGCTGTTTATACTAGGCTCTTCCTCACAATGGATGTTCTTACAAGACTGTTTGTCTCCACAGGAGAAGAGAAGTTGCTCTTTTGGAGTCCCTCACTATGGTACTAGCTTGATTTCTTAGCTATTCTGACATACTGATGTGCCCAGCCCAGCCAGTTCCCAGATAATAGGGTATTCTATACCTCCCCTCCACCTTTTAAAAGGTAATTGGAGGTTTCTTGGGTTTGTTTATGGTGAACAAAGAGAGTTGCCAGAGACAGGCAGTTATTCCCTCTCTGCCACTTCTATCCACTTAATGACTGTGTTTCTGCTAATGAAGGGGCTGTTGGCCACATGTTCATTTCTTCAGTGCACCACAAATACATACAGGAAGCTTTTTAATTGTAATGCACTTCTATTTTGATTTTGCTGTATTTGACCTTTTCTTCTAATGAATATTGCTGGAAAATTTCATGTATTAACTACTATATCTAATGGATGTTTTAATTAAATAAAATATCTGATACTTTTAAGTTATAGTAAAATTATGCACATATGTGAGCCTCTCAGTCTGGTCACACAGAGTAGTTACTTGTTTGGAATGAGTGGGCTGAGATTATTTGCAGTTTACAGCAGTTCAGGCTATTTTCGGTGAGTGACATGTTTAGAACATAGTTATATTGCGTGAAATTAGCTTGTAAGTAGATTACAATTAATCATCTCATTATTTTCTTGCTTTTTAAGACAGTATGGTTGGTAAAATGTGATTTAGGTAGCAACTTTAAGTAGATTTTGCAGTTAAGAGTGAAGTAGTGGATAAACTTGATTACACTAAGCACATCATGGATGTGCATTTAAAGTGCTATTTACAGACTTGAGTTGATTTAGTTTCTAACAGTACAGCATATTTAAATATCCTATTTAATTTTCCTGAAAAAGCAAAAAGTAATAGACTGTTGCTATCAAACGTGTTTTGTCTTGCATGCAGCATTACTATTTCACTTCGCAGTCCGATGTAGTGAAGGTAAGATGCCTTTTTCAGCCAGACCCTCCTTCCCTTTTCTACTAGGAACACTTCTCACCCTGTTGTGAACACCGTGTTGATGGTTGTAATGCTAAGCTAGGAAAGACTGGTTTAAAAAACAAGGGCTGGTTTGAAAACACTAATATGAATCAGACAGTAAGATGGCTTGCTAAAAGATCTGTCATTCTGTGGTTGATTTTAAATGCTCATAAATAAAGACTGGGTTGCCTGGTCTAGTAAGCCCTTCTGTTACATTCAGCGAACATTATAATGGCTGTTTGACAACACAGCAATGTTGGCAGGAGAAGTGCTTGAGTGCACCTTTCCCAGTACTCAACGCTTGGATGGTTCTTGACCATTCACAGAGCTGCCTGCAGTCCCTTAATTAGAAACAGATGTCCTAAATGAAAAGGATGATTAGAGCAATGTTAATGGTTCAACTGCTAATCGCAAATTTCTGGCTGTATTTTGAGATTCAGTAGGTTTTTTGGGGGATTTTTTTTTGTATGCATTAAGAAAGCAAATTTCTAAACTGTTGGTACCCAAGTGTGATAAAACGGTATGTGGTTTTGGCTTGAAAGTTGTCAGCTCCTTACAGTAACAGTTTTCCTGGAAGGCACTTCAGTGAGAGATTTGTAAAGAATTCCAATAGTTTTTCCATGTGTATTTGTATGTGTGCGGGTAGATGTGTTTGTACACCCATTTGTACTTGCATATGATTTGTAGGTATATTCTAAAACTGATGAAGCTGTACTTGTGGATTATTTTTTTTTGGGTCTGCTGCATCTTAGGTTTTCAAGCTGCTTTTTTTTATTATTTGCCTGTCCCGCAGGAAAGGAGCCCCTTGGGAAATCAATGTAAAATTCTAATAGCCTTTCTTCCACTTTTATATACAAAGATGGACAAAAACTATCATAGAAAATGCCTGCTTATGCTAAATAACATTTAATATCTTCTCTTGAAATTTGTTGCAGTATTTTTCATCTTTCTAATAGTACTTCTTGTTGATTGCTTTACCATAGCATCATTTAGGTTGGAAAAAACCTTTAAGATCATCAAGTCCACACATAAACCTAACACTGCCAAGTCCACCACTAAACCTGTCCCTGAGTGCCACATCTACTCATCTGTTAAACTTAGACTTTTTCAACATAACAAAAGGACTGTATTTGTGAAAGTTTCCATCATCTTAGAAAGCACAGCAGAAACATAACTTTTAGTTGGCATCTAGACAAACTGGTTTCAGCTGTCGAATATTTTGATTTCTGGAGGTTATGTCTTTTCCCATTTCCCCTCCTTCCTCCACTACATACCACAGGAATTTACAAGTATGTCTTTGTTTTGCTATTTCTTAGATCAGCATTTCCATTCTCTTTTCTGAAACTTCAGTTCTGCTTATTGCCTCAGAAAGTTCTCATCTCTTCCAATACTTGCACCTACTATAGGTCCCTCCGATCACTTTTACTTTTTCTCTGTTACTGGTTTTCTCTAGTCCTTCTTCACCCATATCATTACAATGAAATTGTTCATCTTCAAGGTTTAGTGGCCTCCTCCTGGTCAGAAATGTCGGGGAAGAAAGCAGGCCTGCTAGCCTGTGGAAACAGAGTCTGAGATCATGGGATGAATATAAGGATGTTGCCAGGGCCTGTAGGGATGCAACTAGGAGGGCTAAGGCCTGCTTAGAAATTAAGCTGGCAAGGGACATAAAGGACAATAAAAAGAGTTTTTTCAGGTATGTGAATAGTAAAAGGATGACCAGGGATAATGTAGGTCCCTTGTTGAATGAGGCGGGTGTCTTGGTAACGGGAGATGATGAGAAGGTGGAGATACTTAATGCCTTCTTTGCCTCGGTCTTTACTCCGAAGGCTTCTCGGGACCCACTGATCCCAGATGAACGTAGGAGTGTTTGGGGAACGAATGGCTCCCCTCTAGTTGAGGTAAGGGTGGTCCAGGAACGACTCAAAGGAATGGATGCACACAAATCCATGGGCCCGGATGGGATACACCCACGTGTGCTGAGAGAGCTGGCGGAAGTGATTGCGGAGCCGCTCTCTATCATCTTTGATAGATCCTGGACTACAGGAGAAGTGCCTGAGGATTGGAGGATAGCCAATGTCACTCCAGTCTTTAAAAAAGGCAAGAAGGAGGATCCCAGTAACTATAGGCCAGTCAGCCTCACTTCTGTCCCTGGAAAGGTGATGGAACAGCTTGTTCTGGATGCCATCACCGAGCAACTGGAAGAGAAGAAGGTCATGAGGAGTAGTCAGCATGGATTCACCAAGGGGAGATCGTGCTCGACCAATCTCATAGCCTTCTGTGATGTCGTTACCGGCTGGGTGGATGGAGGGAGAGCAGTGGATGTCATCTACCTTGACTTTAGCAAAGCTTTTGATACTGTCTCCCACAACATCCTGATAGAGAAGCTAAGGAAACAAGGGATAGATGAGTGGACAGTGAGGTGGGTTGAGAATTGGCTGTCAGACCGGGCTCAGAGGGTCGTGATCAGTGGAGTAGAGTCTGAATGGAGGCCTGTGACTAGTGGTGTTCCCCAGGGCTCGGTGTTGGGTCCAGTCCTGTTTAATATCTTCATTGACGACCTTGATGAGGGAATAGCATCCACCCTCAGCAAGTACGCTGATGATACAAAGCTGGGAGGGGTGGCTGAGACGCTGGAACACTGTGCTGCCATCCAGCGAGACCTGGACAGGATGGAGAAGTGGGCAGAGAGAAACCTAATGAAATTCAACAAGTGCAAGTGTAAAGTCTTGCACCTGGGGAGGAATAACCAACTGTATCAGTACAGGCTGGGGGATGACCTGTTGGAAAAGAGCTCTGTGGAGAAGGACCTGGGGGTCCTGGTTGATGACAGGTTGGCTATGAGCCAGCAGTGTGCCCTGGTGGCCAAGAGAGCCAATGGGATCCTGGGATGCATCAGGAAGAGTGTGTCCAGCAGGTCTAAGGAGGTGACCCTCCCCCTCTACTCTGCCCTGGTCAGGCCCCACCTGGAGTATTGTGTCCGTTCCCTGGTATAAAAAAAGACAGGGACCTTCTGGAGAGAGTCCAGAGAAGGGCAACAAAGTTGATTGGGGTCTGGAACATCTCCCCTATGAGGAAAGGCTGAGTGAGCTGGGTCTGTTCAGCCTGGAGAAAAGAAGACTTAGGGGGGACCTAATTAGTGTTTATAAATATCTTAGGCATGGGTTGCAGGGGAATTGGCCAGCCCCTTTTCAGTGGTCTGTGGGGACAGGACTAGGGGCAATGGCTGTAAGCTGGAGCACAGGAAGTTCCGCACCAACATGCGGAAGAACTTTTTCACAGTGAGGGTGACGGAGCCCTGGAATAGGCTGCCCAGGGAGGTGGTGGAGTCTCCTTCTCTGGAGATATTCAAGTCTCATCTGGATGCCTATCTATGTAATATGAGATAGGGAACCTGCTTTGGCAGGGGGGCTGGACCCGATGATCTCTTGAGGTCCCTTCCAACCCCTAAGATTCTGTGATTCTGTGATTCTCTCTTCTCCCAAGATTTAGTCCCTGACAATATTCTTCTGTGCCCATGAGACAGGAAAAGTTACTCATGCTGAGAGGATCCTAATAATCACATTCTCAAAACACAGCGACCTTGTTGATAGGGGTACAGACTGCGCTAAACCAAGAAGCAGTTATGGGAAAGTATCTGGGAGTAATGCAACATGTTAGGAACCAACCATAACACGAGATTCAAAACAGCAGGTGTGCGGATGCTTTTAGGCATTAAAGGTAAACTAAGGATGTTTAGCTATAAGATAGGTTTATCAGAACTCGTTATAATTACTAACCAATGATACAGTGTGAACAGTGTGGGTAACTGATTTGCAGTTTTTTAGCTTGCCACATTTGCAGTAATAAAGGTATATAATCTGTGTGATTTCACATAGTAAAATGGCTTCACCTCAAATTCATATTGAATTGTGTGTTGCTCTCTGCCGGTCACCACAAGAAACAGCATTATATACAGTTATGTGTTTAGTTATAGATACACAACTATATTACATTTTTGATTTGTGTCAGGAGTATGTTATTGAAGTAAGTCTTTCCTTAAATCCTGTTCATTCACAGAGCAGTCTGGGATCAATCCCTACACATAACATGTGTTCAGTCCCCAGGACCAGACCAGGACTAACTGTTAAGGTTAAAAGCTTCTGGAAGCGTGTAGCGCAGGTGTCAGATTCTCAGTGCTGGCTGTCAGCCTGCAGATGCATTTCTGCTGGTGCACACTGCTTCCTAATGCAAATGTGGCCTCTGCTGCCTTGATGTTGGTTGCTTTGCTGCACCTTCCCTCGCTCCTTCAGTCTTACTGGTTTCCATAGCTGGAATTTGGTTCACCCACAAGCTGAACCCAGGCTCGCCCTTGTTCAGTCTCCACCCAGCCTTACTTGCAGCCAAGATTTCTCGCTGGGTGCTCCCTTGCCATCTTAAACTGTGATGGAAGCTGATCCTATCTCCCCTGTGACTGTCATACCTTCTTGTGTGGTGTTTATCCATGGGCCCGGATGGGATGCACCCACGTGTGCTGAGAGAGCTGGTGGAAGTGATTGTGGAGCTGCTCTCTATCATCTTCGACAGGTCTTGGAGAACAGGAGAAGTGCCCGAGGACTGGAGGATAGCCAATGTCACTCCAGTCTTTAAAAAGGGCAAGAAGGAGGATCCTAGTAACTATAGGCCAGTCAGCCTCACTTCTGTCCCTGGAAAGGTGATGGAACAGCTTGTTCTGGATGCCATCACCAAGCAACTGGAAGAGAAGAAGGTCATGAGGAGTAGTCAGCATGCTCGACCAACCTCATAGCCTTCTGTGATGTAATCTCCAGCTGGGTAGATGGAGGGAGAGCAGTGGATGTCATCTACCTTGACTTCAGCAAGGCTTTTGATACTGTCTCCCATGACATCCTGATAGCAAAGCTGAGGGAGCATGGGATAGGTGAGTGGACAGTGAGGTGGGTTGAGAATTGGCTGTCAGACCAAGCCCAGAGGGTTGTGATCAGTGGAGCAGAATCTGACTGGAGGCCTGTGACTAGCGGTCTTCCCCAGGGCTCGGTGTTGGGTCCAGGCCTGTTCAATATCTTCATTGACGACCTTGATGAGGGAATAGCATCCACCCTCAGTAAGTACGCCGATGATACAAAGCTGGGAGGGGTGGCTGACATGCAGGAACACTGCGCTGCCATCCAGTGAGACCTGGACAGGCTGGAGAGCTGGGCAGGGAGAAACCAGATGAAGTTCAACAAAAGCAAGTGTCTTGCACCTGGGAAGGAACAACCGTTCGTTTCAGTACAGGCTGGGGGATGTCCTGCTGGAGAACCTAACTGGTGTTTATAATTATCTTAAGCATGGGATGCAGGGGGAATTGGCCAGCCCCTTTTCTGTGGTCTGTGGAGACAGGACTAGGGGCAATGGCTGCAAATTGGAGCACAGGAAGTTCCGCACCAACATGGAGAGGAACTTTTTCACAGTGAGGGTGACAGAGCCCTGGGACAGGCTGCCCAGGGAGGTGGTGGAGTCTCCTTCTCTGGAGATATTCAAGTCCCGTCTGGATGCCTATCTGTGCAGTATGAGCTAGGGAGCTGCTTTGGCAGGGGGGTTGGACCGGATGATCTCTTGAGGTCCCTTCCAACCCCTACAATCCTGTGATTCTGTTACTGCCAGGATACCTTCCTTGTGAAATAAGTATCTGTTTATGGCCTTTCCCATTCTGTGTAGAGACTGAATGCCATTCTTCGCTTTTGAAACACTCCACACCATCGCATCTGTCCAGATACCTTCATTCTACCTGGATACATTCTTTTTGTGTGTAAGCCCCTTTTCACTGTGAACACCATCTGAACATTTCATTGACTGCTGTCTCAGCAGCTGTTCACGTTGAGCATCCTGTGCGTATAGTGGTACCATAGGTGAAGTATCACAGGATCTATTAAAGAAAGTTCTGAGAAATCCAACATTTTCAGTGAATATGCAGTATATTGCTTCAGTTGTAAAGGAAATACTGCATATTTTTTGCTCAGTAGGCTGTCCACACTGAAAAATGACATTTTCTTGCAGTGTCCTTTTTGTACACATCTAAGTATGGTAGTCATTGGATTTCTTAGTCAAAATCAGGTTGCCTTTCTCAGGTGTTTTCTTACATAGCAAGTGTTCATATGACTGTGTTAAGGAGCATCCACACTCACACATGCACATATGTTAAAATGCTGTAGCTGGAGGCTTCACTGGTAAATGCAATTTCCAAAGTTGGACCTGTACTTAAAAACTAATGTGTTTCAGTATACTGTAATGTTACTTAGACTTATTTTAATACAACACTTAACATTATGGGAAAAACTTGCCTCTCGTGACTGTTTGATTTGCAAACAATTGCTTGTGCGTTGAAGTATTGTTTTTTTTTAGTAAGTTGGTAAAAGCTCAGCTGAGATACAGGAGAAATCCTTGGCATTTCTAAGACACATGTGTTTACAAGATTAGCGACTACTACCCGTATTTCTGTTTGTCTGTTGTATAAGTAGTACTCTCTGCATATTGCCTGTACATATGCATGTGTACATGCACACCCACCCACACTCCCCATGCAGTATTCATTACTTAACCAAACTACTTAAACAAGACAGATGTTTTTTTCTTTGATTTTGGTAATTGCACAGGAAGAATGCTCAGAAAAGAACACAGTAATTGAATCAGAGGGAAAACACCTGTTGCCAAGTATGTTTTATCTGTCTAAGATATGTTTCAAGCTGAGTTTGGTTTTTTGGGGTTTTTTTTAGCCACATCTGTTCAGCCTCCCATTCTCATCTAATAAGAATGGCCACGCTTAATTTTTTTTTGTTATTTTTAATAAATGCTCTATTAAAAATCTCTAAGGAAAAAAGTTCATTTTTGTGAATGTAAATGATGTAAATAATTTTACTGAAAGTTAAAAAAAAACCCCAACCAACCTTTCCGTGCTGTGTTAAAGGTTAGTTTATGCAATATTAAACAAAAAGTGTAAACTTGAAGTTACTGAATATTGACCTATTTATGACAGCTTAACAGTTGTTATCTCCTGGCTGTGCGGGGGTAGTATCTGATAGTCTTGGGAGACATGATTTGCATCTAAGAGGAGTCTAACAGTGCTATTCTTTAAGGGGACCTGAGTATTAGAGGCTATCCAGGCATGTTTTGATGAAAGACCATATGGTATTTGTTGTGAGCTGGTCTCTGAATTCTTTTCTGAGTGTTTTTGATAGTAGAAAGTTTGGTACCTGGTGCTTAAATTATGTTACTTCATTCTGTTCTTAGGATTTTGTTTCTGAAACTACAGATACTTTTCAGTTTGGGTTGGTTTTTTTTTCTTTTCTTTCATGGCATCTGGATTTAGTTACTGGATACTGGCTCACCAGTGCAGAGAAGGAAGTACAAGGTCTGGAGTAATGCAAATGTACTGCTTTAGGAAAATCAAAGCATACATGAATTACAGTTTTAATCTTGTCCGCTGAGTGTACACACTGTTCTGTAGACCAGATTATTCATAGCTTTGCTGATATCTCTGTGGGGTTTTGTTTTGATTTTAATCTTAAAAACTTAATTAAAAAAAATAAATCTACAGACTGGTCCAGAAGAGTTGCAGCAGAAACATGGAAGAATCCAGACGGACGGAAGGTTTTTCATCATAGCCTACAGCTGAACAATGCCCACACAAACCTATCAATTTTGTTTAAAAATTATATATTCCTCCAGGTTGAACAGTATGTTACAGTTTATTAGTTTTATTAGTTTATTACTTGCATACATTATTTCTTGATGCCACTCTTTCCCAGAATTTTTGAGCTCTGTGATGATTAATTATGCGTTCTGAAATAAAAAATTGACTTGAAGTTATCTTAAAACTGTCTTTTTATGTTCTTTTTTTGTCTCTTTCCACAAAAATAGATAATATACCTGAGAGAAACCCCAGAAGAAGTGTACAGGCTTATATTGACGGGAAGCGTTTCCTATCTTCCTTTCAGGTAAATGACAAGTCTTGGAACTTTCTGTACCATGGTATTGGAGAAGAATGTATCATTTAGCAGTAGTAATTTGGGTTTGAGGGTTTTTTTACTAAAGTTTTAACACATGGCACGTTCACAGGCTGCCCTTGGAGTGCAGACTGCTGAACAGGGGTGTTAGCAGCTGGTACTGAAGTGTACTGACAGAAGGTGAAGGAGCATGCTGCTTACTATGCACTCCTGTTGAGCTTTTTGATCTACATTGCTTCTCACTTGGCAGTCTGGCTTTGTGCCAACAGTTGATACCTAAATGTATTGAAATACCTGTCATTTATCACAAATAGCTTGTAATACTTCTAGCACTCTCATTTTTCTCATTTGCTGAACTTATGTGACAACGTGCACCTTTGGGCATTAAAAAATGCTAGCTAAACTCGTATGATTTAGTGTAAGTTTAAAATATCTCTTTTTACCAATGAGGAAGTGGTAACCATTGCTTCATGGTTGCTTAACCAGGAGGGAATGCAGTCCTAGTTGTTTTAGACCACAGACTTCTCTGTGCAATATATGCTTAATGTAGCAAATAAAGTCAGTCCGTCGTGGAGAGGAACAACTTATTAATTTCTTCCAAAGAAAGGTTTCTGAATGTGGGGCTGATCTAATGTTCCATCAGCTGCCACGATACACAGAAAGGAATGACCAAAAAACCTTTTAGAAAACAAGCTAACTGTCCAGTTGTGTTGTTATGGGGTGGTTAATTCAGTCCTTGTTTGTTTGAGTTTGCTAGCTCTCTTGCTATAGACGGGCTTTTGATGGTTTGAATTTCCATTACTTCCCTCTGACACCTCCACAAAATAATGGTGTAGTAGCAGCTCTCTTTAGCTGCATATTTCCATCATCCTGTTTCTCACTTTTAAATTCCCTTTTTGTATCCCCAGAAGACCAAAGGACCTCTTTAGGTTTCTTCCTAAATATTATAACAGTGTATGAAGATAGTAGCTTTTCACTCAGGTTGTACATGCTGCCCAAATTCCCAGACTACACTTGAACAGCACTACTGAAAGAAATGCATTAGATGTGTTATATGTAAGACTGAGTGCTGACTTCTGACACCATGAGCAGTCTCTGGGATAAACAATATAGTCTGCTGCAGCATCTACAAACCTTACCATTTTCTTGAGTTTACTAGTGCAAATAAACCTGGTGCAAACAGAAGAATTCAGATTACATTAATGATTAACAGAGGTGCTAGTCTGGGTTCTCTTCCTTTAAGACCTTCTTTCTCACTGCAAAAACCAGTCCTTCAGGAATAATAATAATAAGTCAGTCAGGTAGTTGTTTCTTAATGCTGTTATGGGGGACTTTAACCACCCAGACATCTGTTGGGAAAACCACACAGCGACCTGCAAGAGATCCAGGAGACTCCTGGAGTCTGTAGATGACAACTTTCTGGTTCAAATAGTTGATAGACCAACCAGAGGAGATGCATTGCTGGACCTGGTGCTCACTAGTGTGGGGGAGATCATTAAAGGTGTTAAGGTTGGAGACAGCCTGGGCTGCAGCAACCATGCCCTAGTTGAGTTTGTGATCTCAAGGGATGTGGGCCTGGCGAAGAGTGGGATCAGGACACTGAACTTTAAGAGAGCAAGCTTTAGGCTGTTCAAGGACCTGTTGACCAAGGTTCTCCTGGGAGGTGGTCCTTAGAGACAGAAATGTTGAGGACAGCTGGCTACTCTTTAAGGATGCCTTTCTGAGAGCTCAAGGGCTCTCTGTCCCTCTGAATAAGAAAGTGGGCAGGAGGGGCAGGAAGCCAGCATGGCTAAGTAAGGACCTGCTGGTCAAACTGAGAGAAAAGAAAGGCAAACACAAGCTCTGGAAGCAAGAGTGTGTAGCCTGGAAAGAATACAGGGATGCTGTTTGGACTTGCAGAGACGGGGTCAGGAAAGCCAAGGCGCAGATGGAACTGAACTTGGCAAGGGATGTTAAAAACAACAAGAAGGGATTTTACAGGTACATTGGCCAGAAGAGACAGGTCAAAGAGAACGTACCCCCGTTGGTAAATGAGAAAGGAGAATTGGCTGCAACTGATGAGGAGAAGGCTGAGGTACTCAATGAGTTCTTTGCCTCAGTCTTCTCAGGCAGCCAGGATTCTCATAATTCTCAAATCCCAGAACCTTGCATCCCTGGACCTCTAGGTGGGAACTGGGGGAGTAAATCCCCCCCCCCACTGTAAGAGCAGAGCAAGTCCGAGACCGCCTCATGAGACTGAATGTCTACAAGTCTATGGGGCCGGATGACATGCATCCCAGGCTCCTGAAGGAGCTGGCTGATGTGGCTGCTGAGCTGCTCTCCATCATATTTGAAAAGTCATGGCTGTCAGGAGAGGACCCTGGGGACAGGAAAAAAGGTCACGTCAGTCCCATTTATAAGAAAAGGAGCAAGGAAGACCCAGGGAATTACAGGCCGGTGAGCCTCACCTCTGTGCCTGGGAAGATCATGGAACAGATCCTCCTGGATGACATGCTGGAGCACATGAGGGAAGAGCATGTGATCCAGGACAGCCAGGACGGCTTCACCAAGGGAAGGTCGTGCCTTACCAATCTGGTGACTTTCTATGATGGAGTGACAGCATTGGTAGATAAAGGGAAGGCGACCGATGTCATCTACCTGGACTTGTGCAAGGCCTTTGACACAGTCCCCCACCACATCCTTATCTCTAAACTGGAGAGATGTGGATTTGATGGGTGGACCATCCAGTGGATAAGAAACTGGTTAACAGACCGTAGCCAAAGGGTGGTGGTCAATGGGTCTATGTCCAGGTGGAGGCTGGTGACAAGCGGTGTCCCCCAGGGGTCTGTCTTGGGACCGGTTCTCTTTAACATCTTTATCAATGACATCGATGATGGGATTGAGTGCACCCTCAGCAAGCTTGCGGATGACACCAAGCTGAGTGGTGTGATCGACACCCTAGAAGGAAAGGAAGCCAGAGGGATCTTGACAGGCTGGAAAGATGGGCCCGGGTGACCTAATGAAGTTCAACACTGCCAAGTGTAAGGTGTTGCAGTTGGGCCGGAAGAATCCCAGACACAGATACAGACTGGGAGAAGAGCTTCTTGAGAGTAGCCCTGCTGAGAAGGACCTGGGTGTCATAGTCGATAAGAAACTTAACATGAGCCAGCAGTGTGCTCTTGCAGCTCGCAAGGCCAATGGTATCCTGGGCTCCATCAAAAGAGGGGTGGCCAGCAGGGACAGGGAGGTGATTGTCCCTCTCTACTCTGCCCCCGTGAGGCCCCACCTGGATTACTGTGTCCAGATCTGGGGCCCCCAATAGAAGAAGGATGTAGAACTGTTGGAGAGGGTTCAGAGGAGGGCCACAAGGATGATTAGAGGGCTGGAGCACCTGCCCTACAAGGTGAGGCTGAGGGAGCTGGGCTTGTTCAGCCTGGAGAAGAGAAGGCTGCGGGGGAACATCATTGCAGCCTTCCAGTACCTGAAGGGAGCATATAAACAGGAAGGGAATCAACTTTTTAAAAGGGCAGATAATGGCAGGACAAGGGGGAATGGATTAAAGGTAAAGGAGGGAAGGTTTAGATTGGATATTAGGGGGAAGTTTTTTACAGAAAGAGTGGTGAGGTCCTGGAACAGGCTGCCCAGAGAGGTGGTGGATGCCCCATCCCTGGAAGTGTTCAAGGCCAGGTTGGATGGGGCCCTGGGCAACCTTGTGTAGCTCCAGGCCTGAGGTTGGTGGCCCTGCCTGTGGCAGGGGGGTTGGAGCTCTATGATCCTCGGGGTCCCTTCCAACCCTTGCCATTCTATGATTCTATGATTCTATGATCGACATAACACCTCTTTGTTAGCAGGATGCAAAGAATTTCTTTTTTCACTTAGAGAATCACAGTGAGGTTGGAAGGGATCTCTAGAGGACCTCTGGTCCAACACCCCTGCTCAAGCAGGGCCACCTAGAGCTGGTTGCCCAGCACCATGTCCAGACAGCTTTTGAATGTCTCCAGGCCTCTCAGGGCAACTTGTTCCAGTGCTCAGTCACACTCAGAGTGGAAAAAAATGGTTCCTGATGTTCAAAGAGAACATCCTGTGTTTCAGCTTGTACCTATTGTCACTGGCACCACTCCAAATTACCTGGCCCTGCTTAATTTGCACCTTCCCTTCAGGAATTTATATTGCGGTACCCTCAAGCCTTCTCTTCTCCAGGTTCAACAGACCGAGCTCTCTCAACTTTTCCTTTCATATGAGATGGTCCAGTCCCTTAAACACCTTTGCAGCCCTTTGCTGAACAATCTTCTTTATGTCCATATCTCTCTTGCACTGAGGAGTGCAGAACTGAGCACAGTACTCCAGATATGACCTCACTGGTGCTTTAGAGAGGGGAAGGATCACTGCCTTCAATCTGTGGGCAAAACTTTCTCTAGTGACTTTCTCTAATGCAGTCCAGGATACCATTAGTCTGTGTCACAGGTCACATTGCTGACTTATGTTCATCTTGATGTCTACCAGGTCCTTCTCTGCAAAGCTGTTTTCCAGCTGGGTAGCCCCAGGCCTGTACTGGTACCTGGGGTTGTTCTTTCCCAGGTGCAGAGCTCACTGGACTTCAAGAGGCTCCTGCCGGCCGATTTCTGAAGTCTGTCAGGGTTCCTCTGGAGGGCAGCGTGACCCCAGCTAGTAAAGACAGAGGCAAAGGCAGCGATCAATACCACAGCTTTTTCCATGCCCTGCGTAACCAGACCCTCTGTCTCAATGAACAATGGTCCCACATCTTCCCTAGTCTTCCTTATGTTGCTGATGTACTTATAGAATCAGAGACTGGAAGGGGTTGGAAGGAACGCCTCTGGAGATCATCTAGTCGGACCCGTCTGGATGTAATCTTGTGCAATGTGCTCTAAGTAATCCTGCTCTGTCAGGGGGGTTGGCCCCAAGAGAATCAGGCTCTGTGAATGTGAGGCTGCTTCTGTCTCTCTGTAGATGGTCTGATCCACTTCTTCCAAGTCAGGTAGCCTGACACCCACTACAATGACATCTTTACCTGTCCTCTTTTACCTGGATGTGGTTCTGATATTTCCTTTTCCAGCTGATTACACACACACACACACACGCACACACCCCACTTCACACTGATTCATTAGAGAAGAATAGGGTGCAAACAAATTGTAGAGGCAGCCATCCAGGTTCCTCAGAAGTTCTTCCTCCTCTCAGTAGAAATTTGAACACGGTACATTTTTTACTTTTTTTTAAGCATTAATGATTCTTTGCTGGTGAGGGCTACATGGTCTCAGAAGGTGGTGTTCTGCCAAGATATAAGGTTCTTTGATGTCGATTCAGTTTTGGGTTTTGACTTGACAATAAAATTCCTGTAGAAAGCACTGCAGAATTAAGCATATGGAATCTAATAGTGGTCATTTAAACTATGCCATCCTTGGATCAACAGAACTAAAGAAATTGTAGCTGAAAGAAGGGGTTTTAATGAAAACCAGTTTCCTGTTATTTTTGCTCACTAGCTATTCTATGCATCTTAAGGAAAGTAAGTGTTTTAATGTATCTACACAAAAGCGTATCTTGGTTTCACTAAGAAGGTGCTGTTTATGTATGTATATGTAGAATGCATGTGTGCAGCATCTTTTGTTAATGGAGATTGAGGAAAGAATTTGCAGTGTAGTACAGTTTGACTTTTTCGAAGGCATACTTCTGATGAAAATGTTCTAAGAGCATAAGTTAGAATATGGTGCTAGTTCAGGCATTAACTTCACCTGTTTGTGTTGTCTGTTCTTCAGTGACATGAACACTGCAACTGCTGTGTTTCAGTGTCCTTGTCAGAAATTGAACGTGCCAGCTTTACCAAAACTATAACTGGAACTATCTTACTCTTCAGTCATCTCTTAGCACAATTTATTTTATGTTTTGTTACTATTGTAAGATGCAAAGTGCTGTAAATGAAGTTATTTGACATAGTAATTTCACTGTGATAGTAATTAGCTCGAAGCAATTTTTTAACAGTGTTTTAGAGAAATATCTTCAATTGCTTTCACTTGGATTAAAATGGGATAATTTTACTGTTTTCGTCATCTTATGTTGTAGGGATGCTTCCTTTGGTACTTGCAGTTTTCATCTGACATTGCTGGACTGTTTTCATGCAATAAACAAGGTCAGTAAAATGATACTGTTTGTATTGCAAAAGGTCAGCTAAGTACTGCCCGGCAGATATAATGAAGGCTTAGGAAGCTAGGATCCTGTCAGACCTGTGCTGTAGCAGATTTTCTGATTGTATTATTATTGTAGAAAAACTCTCGGGTATGGCATGCCTGGAAGTTGATGAATAACGTATAATGAGCTAACAAAGAATTTTAAAGAGAGAATTTGGAGGGGGTTTTTGTGTAATCTTCCCAGACAGTCATTCATTACTGAAACCCCTAAGTGTTGTGTGATAGGTTTATATATGGCCCCCCAATGTGACATTTTAAGCTGAATATAGCCTTTGAAAGTGTTTTTGAATTGCATAGGGATACTTTTTAGGCATTTGCAGCATGTGCTGATGACTTAAAGTTTTGCTCTAGTAATACCAATAGAACAAATATTATGAGGCAGATGCTTTTTTTAAAAAATACTACAAATTATGATAAACTGGTGTTTTATAGCAATGCAGTGATGAAGTAAAATTGTGTTGAAGGACAGGCAAACATATATGCGTTATTTTTGTTCTGTATATGTAGTGAAATGGGGAATTCTGCAGCTGTCTGTGCTACTACAGGCTTTTGTATTACAGGTATCTCTGCCAAATACTGGTTGTTTTACTGATTAAGCCAGCTTCTTCCAGAGTTGTGATTTTCAGCAATCTTGGGTGTTTTTGTATTGGCTGCTTGTGTGCCAAGACTGTTGAATTGCTATCCTTCTTAGTACCAGTGAGCGGCATGGAAAACTACAGAGAGAGTGCAGTGAAAGAGCGGATTCAAGTGTATTATTTTGAATATCTGGAGAGATGGGATTTATCTGTGTTTGTGCCTTATAAGTGGGTAAACTGGCAGTTACAATTTTATTTTTATACTGTATTAAATATAATTGTGGATAATTACAGGACATCAGGGTCCACACGGAGTGTCTGCTTGGGGCTGTGTGTCTGCAAACAATTTAAAATCAATGAAGACATTAGCATTATAATAAGAGTGAATAGCATTCATGCACAAAATATTTGC
Source organism: Laterallus jamaicensis coturniculus (assembly GCA_022605575.1). Lineage (NCBI taxonomy): Eukaryota > Metazoa > Chordata > Aves > Gruiformes > Rallidae > Laterallus > Laterallus jamaicensis. The sequence continues at coordinate 1,820,962 of JAKCOX010000010.1, forward strand.
CGTCCTTGAATGCAGACGTTAGAATATGCTCATAATTTCAATAAATATTTTTTGCCAGTTATTTTTCTCTTTTTTGTTTTACTGCTAGCAGTAGGAAAAAGACTAAAGGCTTCTATAGTCAGGAATTTTGTAGTGATTCGATGAAAACAGAAAAGAGTGGATTTGCTCGTCTCCATTCGTATTAAAATTTACAAATTTTATTTGAAGCAAGACTGATTTGATCTGTATTTTTTGAGATATATGAGGAAATCTCTCTGAAAGAGTATATAACAACTATTAAGGGGCTTTCAGTAACCTAAAAGAGTGATGAATTGAAAAGACATTGTATTTGTTAAAAGCTGTATTCTGAATTTTAGGCTTTGCAATATGGTTTCCTGGATTTCAATACGTTTGATGTAAATGAATATGAGCATTATGAGGTAAGTGTTCAGTATCAATCTTCTGATTTGTTTGCTGTTACTAATGCTAAGATGATTGTATGTAATACGTGCTTTTGTTGTTGTTGTATTAGGCTCCATTTCTGCTTTGTCTCTTCTAAACTTTGATTGTTAAATAAAAATATTCTCTGCGTGGTCAGAGAGAGAATTTTAAAATTCAGATTTAAGCATAGTCAGCCTCAAACATGGGGGAAAGCAGAAACCAAATCTGAAACAAATACTTTTTCCCATTATTGCCTAAGGCCTGGAAGATGATCGGGGAGTGGGAATTTGGCCACCTTTTAGAGATCATGCATATTCTTGAGCAGTCTTGATGAGAAACTCGGGGGCTTTCAAGTCTAAGTCTAACTGAATTCTGGGCAGTGATTAAAGGTTATATCTGTGAACACATGGTATAAGTGTAATAAAACTCTTTGAGGTAAAGAAGGAAGCAGGGGATGGGAAACACTCAAGCCTCTAAAATTCACTTTGGGACAGGGGAATCAAGTGTGACAATGAAGGACTGCAACCCTTGACTGTATGCAGTCACAGAAATGCAAAGCTTACAGTTAACCTGCAAAGAGAATATTAAGTGTTCTTAGAATCTTATAAAACAATTATGTAAATTGTAGACAGAGATAAGGCCAAGGTCAAAATTTAGGATCTTACAAAAAAGTTAAAATTGGAAGTTGCACTTTATCTGAAAGGCCTCAGTTTTGGTGTTCTAACAGTCTTAATTTAGGAAGAGGAGAAAACAGGCAAGAAAAGTGAGGTTGAGAGCATCTGTCATCCTCCCAGTGGAACAGAAAGCAGGCAACTAACGTAACTTTCTTTGGCAAAAGTTGTACATCGCTTCTATCTAGCATGTATTTTGAAACAATAAGGAAAAGCCTGAAAATACAGGGATAATGATAAACCAAGCATTTTCTCTTGACAGAGAGCAGAAAATGGAGATTTTAACTGGATAATACCAAACAAATTCATTGCCTTCAGTGGACCTCATTCAAGAAGTAAAATTGAAAATGGTATGCTTAAAAAAGGAGGTGGGGGAGAGAAGCCCACTGCTTTCTTAGTTGATTGCTATCAGTAAGATAAAAATTGTTCCTCAAACAGTCTGTTTTTTCCTTGGCTCTTTTTCTTTCATATGAACCCTGGCAGTAACACTTTAATGCTTGGTTTAATTGTATCTCACCTAGGTGATTATGTTAAAATTCCATTTTCGGTTGGTCTATTTCTTTACGTTGATCATGAGTTCTGTTTTGAAAGTGTTTTAATCTCTTGGTTTTGAGACTTTGTTTCTTTCTGCAGTTTGAGCCTTACTCTCTTCTTTTTTTTTTCCTTTTATTATTTTTTTCCCTTTTTTCAAATAGGCTATCCCCACCATGCTCCAGAGGCTTATTTCCCATACTTCAGGAAACACAAGGTCACCACTATAATACGCCTCAACAAAAAACTATACGATGCCAAGCGATTTACAGATGCTGGATTTGAGCATTTTGACCTCTTCTTTGCTGATGGAAGCACACCTAGTGATACTATAGTTAAAACATTTCTAAATATTTGTGAAAATGCTGAAGGTGTTATAGCCGTCCATTGCAAAGGTATAGTATAAAACTAGTTTATTTTACAAGAGATGCTTATAGTTACAGTTCTTGAGGTATTTTGCACTATAATTCCACTACATGTAGTTACTAACTTCTCTGCCAAACTACAGCTTTTCCATACCAGTTCTTGATATGCTTTGGTTCTGGACTTCGTCTTCTCATTATTTTTTTTTTAATTTCCAGAAAAGTCTTCCCAGCTGTTTCCAAGAGTGAGGTTGGGGAATGCCAGCTTGCCAGTGTTAACAGCTCTTTGCTAGAAAGTGTTATCACTTTCAGAGGATGCTTTTGAGATGGAATTCAAAGTCCCTGCAAGGTTTATAGGTCTTCCTGAAAATAGATGGTTAAATATACCAAGTCATAAACTTTTGAAAATATCAACACAGCTTTTTGAGGAGATTCCTCATAAAGTATAAGTGTTCTTCCAGAACCACAGAAATCTTTATCCCTTGGAAACCCTTTGTACTAGCTGTATTGGGCATGCTGTGAAATTTCTGTTCCTCTAGACTTAGACTGCCAAAGAAAAGACACTCAGAGCACGTCCAGTGTGGCTAGTATAAAAATACATTTTTCTGTGGCTCTAGAGGATCTATGTTTCCCTTCCCACACCATATTTAATAGTCTGTTAGGCATTTGTTCTCCACAAACTTTGCCTTTCTAGTGTACCTTATAATGCATTGACTGAAGGAGAAACACCTTTTCTTAACGCATTTACCTGGGACCTGCAAAGACTGCGTTTTTGTTCCTGGATCCGCTGCCTGTTTGTTGCATGTTTAACAGGATTGTAACGTGAAGAGGAAGAATTGCTAAAAACATCGTCTTGCCTGTTGGGAAGCGAGTGCATACTGTTAGTCTCCAGTGGAATGTATGATCAATTTGCAAGAAGGTGCTTTGAGAATTTTGGAAAAAAGCCAGCTGTTTTATCCCATGCATAAAAACATTCTCATAACTATATATGTATTCATAGATAGGTAAATAAAAATAGGTGGACATACAGGTATTTGTAAAGTCTCTGCCTTTGGAAGGTTAGCTCATTCCAAAAAACATATGAACAATGTGATAGTTTGATTAGTAACAGCTTTGCTTAATAAACTAAGCTAGTAGCTATTTGTCCTAGTAACAATGTCTGTAGCTGCAGCAGATTCCAGGTGAAGATGGGTATATAAAAGAACCCATTTTTTATGTTACACAGCTGGTCTTGGACGAACTGGCACACTTATTGCGTGTTACATTATGAAGCATTATCGGATGACAGCTGCTGAAACTATTGCCTGGATTAGAATAAACAGACCTGGTTCAGTGATTGGACCACAACAACACTTCCTGCTGGAGTGAGTAGATTGACTGTAAATTATTCCAAAAATAGATCTAGGTGTCTTTTTTTTCTTCTTTTATTGTACACGTAATAATCTTCAGTATTAACTCGCCGTGATTTGGGCTTTTTTTTCCCCATGTTTGATAGCAAACAGGCAGAACTTTGGACAGAAGGAGATATTTTCCGTGCAAAGTTGAAAGGAAACCGTAAAATTGCTGTAACAAGAATTCTGTCAGGAGTAGATGATATTTCAATCAACGACGCAAGAAACAGGAGAACTGTCCGGAAGGACATTGAACTGGTAACCATCCGAACGCGGTGCTCTTGTCAAAGTTGAGAGTCTCTGAGGTTCTGAACAAACATGTGGGTATAGTAAAACTCTTGTCAGTTCGGTTTGGCCTTTTTGTATCAAAGGATGTGGGTGGGAGAAGTTACGGACAGAAAGTGTGAAAAATGAACTGCAGGATGCAGGTGAATTAGAACCCCTATCATACTTAAATAACTAGGTAAATGTTCGACTAAAGAGAGTATTCAGGATTTGTAATCAAAAACACTGTGATTTTGCTTTGGACCATCTGTTATGTCAGTGTGTGTGTGTGTGTGTGTGTGTGTGTGTATTAAAAGGGAAGGCACAAAAGGTCATTTGCTCTTCTTAGTTTCTAAGTAATTGCAGCCTTTACAATACCGTTTGATGCTGCTTTTTAAAAAAAAAGTGGCAGTGCTGTTTTAAAAAGGCAAGTGAAGGAGGGAAGTGCTGTACTTGAGTGAATAATGTACGGTATTTAAGGAAGAATTTGATCTTCACAGATCTTCTTATGTTTCCACTGTTTTAAAGGTAGACAACATTTTGATGCATGTCATTCATGACACCTCTTAATGGTTTACAGGTTTAAAAGCAGCAAACAGGAAACTGGAATGAACAAGATTGTTTTTATACAAGAGATTTATCTTTGACTTCGTGCTACTAGCCCAACTTTCCTATTGGAATATTTCTAATTTTAAGATTTATGATAAGGTTATTCCTTAAATGTTTAAATGCCTGTATTTTAATGTCACTTTATCTTCCCCACTTACGCAGTACAGCGATGAAGATGAAGCAAACTGTGTAACACAAGGTGATAAGCTTCGTGCCCTGAAAAGTAGAAGGCAGGCAAAATCTCCAACTGCCTCTCCGCTAACGTAAGTCAGTCTCTGAATGTATAAATGCCAGAAATAATTTTGTTTTCTTCTTTATGCATACGTCATCTGCCCCAAAAAGTTTGTTGCCAAGGCTGCTTTTACTCATTTGAAACAAGCATGTAACTGGTGGGCTCTCCAAGGCTTGGTGAAGCGCAAAGGAGGCAGGGCAATTTGGTTAAAGATCCGTGTAACTAGTTTTCCTCATGGTCTTTGGTGCCAGCAGTCTGCACATCACAAGCTCCCATAGCATTTCTGAATGCTTCACTTTTGATCACAAACATTCCCTCCTCTGTTGTGTGGGTAGCACAAAAATGAAAGAAGCTAACTCTGTGTGGTGGTGTTTGGCTGAAATAAGGTGTGCACTGGTTCTTGAAGTCAACTCAGCTACCCAAGAAGAGTTGAAAGAAGAGTCTTTAGCTTCCTTGCATTTCCTCTTCCTTAGAGAAGAATTTTCCCTAAATTCTGTGGGCTGGTAGTTCTGGAAGGCAGGGAGAAACAGTGTTTCAGTAAAAAAATTCAAAAGGAGTGCATCCCCATTGTGGAACCTGGTATGCCAATCTTTTTATTTTAAACAAGTACGTAAACACCACTGTGTAAAAAGAAAAGTGTATAGTCACCTTTGCATTTGGTGTAGCTTGTGGTGATTAACTACAGGTAGAAAAACTTTCTGTCTGCCCTTAGCTACAAGAAAACGCAAGATTTGCAAGACGTAGCTGGATCTCATTTGTTTGCTAGAAAAGAAATGGTGACCCCTGGCTGTCAGATTTCTACAAGCAGCACAGACGTAACCAAGAGACAATTTGGCTTTTGTTGTGCTGTCTTCCTGAAGGACATGATGCTGCTAGCTGGTTTTTGCTTTATTTTCCTCTGTTGTGGTTTGGGTTTTGGTTTTCTGGGGTTTTTTGGTTAGTTTTTTTTGAGACCAAACAGTGTCATCAGACTAGTAGTAGAAAAGGTGAGAGGCATGTGGTAAGAATGTGCTGAAGGTAATGGAATATGTCTTCAGAAACCCTTGCACATTGCTATGTATGAATCCTGCTTTTGTTTTAAAAGATTCTCCTATGCTCATGCTCGACATTTGCACAGGCATTCGTATGAGGAACAGCAGAAGCGTAACAAAGCCTGTACCCAGCTGACATGGAAAAAACCCAACACATCACCTCAGTTATTCAAATAGCACAGGAAAAAACAGCTACCTTGCACATCAGCTTCTAAGGCACATGGTGCCTTAGTTTACACTTCATAGTATTTTTTCATTAAAGCTACTTTAAGTCACATAACAAAGGTTGTGGAAGATCTCATAGCATGTTGCATAGAACAAACAGATTTGCCTGTAAAGGTAGATAAATTGAATGATAATCCCTTCAGAGCCATAGTCTTCAGGTAGACAGGCTGTCAACTACTGAAATACTACATCTGTGAAGTATTCTGCAACATGACTGCTCTAATGACAACTAGTTGTAGCTTATAGCTCTGTGGAATTAAAATTATTGATCTAGGGATTATAGTTGGGGTTTTTTTTATAGTGTGCTTTGTGGGCCAGGGAGCTGGAATTTTCCTTCTGTTCTCCTGAGTTATTTGTATGGTGTGCAGCTTGTACTGAAATAATTTGGTGATAAATTAATGCATAACTTCATACAAACTTTGTATTGTTATTATTAAACCAGAATATTCCTAGGAATATTTAGCTACTCTACCTGAGTCAGAAGTCTTCCTTTCTAGAAGACATCAGTCTTTCTTCCTTTCAGTTTAGACAGTTAAAGATAGGTAATCTTGATTAATTTTATCTGAGCAAACAAATAAAACCTTCTGAATTCTCTGTGTAGTCTTATTTCACTGGAAAAGTTTGGGGTTTTTTGAAAAAGGCAAAATAAGAGCACCATAAGCAGGGACAATTACGGTCTTTGAGTGAGAGCTAGAGGCACTGCTTATGTTTTAAGTCACAAGGGATTTGTATATAACATTTGTTTAATGTTTATTGAAGCTGGCTGTATAAACAATATGCTTTGATGGACGGAAGCTTCATTTTATGTTCTAATTAGCAATATTCTGCACCTTTGGCAACAGATTATGAATTAGCTTTTGTTACTTTGAACACAGGAAGGTAATATACCCCATCATCTGAGTGTCTACCTAAACTGCTCCCACTAGCTGATCTGACAGTGATCTAATGTGTTAGCATTAAAACATACCAGTGCAGAGTAGGATGAATGAACACAGGCTGATTAAACTGCATAAGAGATGGCAGCAGCAGGTCAGAGATGTACTGCCCCGGCGTGCACCTATTGGCAAAAGAGTGATACAGAATTTTCTGCAATAGACAACTGCAGTGAGGATTTCAGAAGACTTGCTTTGATTCCAGCTACACGTGGATACTACATTTGGCAGTTTATGGTTGCATGGATTGTTTCCAGCCACAGAACGTTAAGGAAATGCTTGGCCAAGGCGATAGAGCAATATGCTTTTGAAGAACTCGATACAAGCTGAAGTGCACCGATAGCTTTTGCTTTTGAAATTTTTGTTCATCTTTTCCTCCCCCTCCAACCCCTTTTTAGATGGCTCCTAGCTATGCTGGTGTCTACACTGTGTAGCATTGTCATCTGGTGGATTGTATGTGGCTCCCTTCTGCCCAGCCTGCTATTCTGTCTAGATGGTTTAAGAACATAGTAACCATCAGGACCCCCTGAGAGAGAGCCACTGTGTAAGTGTCCCATTCCATTTCTCTACAATAGCTCACGCTTTCTGTCCAGTGTGTCTCATAAATGCATGTTTCCATACCGTGTTTCTTACTGGCTTTGTTGCAGAAGTAAATTTCACTGCTCTAGCTTGGTTGTATTTTTGTGTATATTACTTGGAATAACTGAGTAATTTTTATGGCTGGCTTGCAATACAGAAAGGTGCAGAGCTTTTATAATTGGGATAATTTATAATTTAGAAGCTTTTCTTTTCTGCATGCTTCTGCAAATAAGCAAAACTATATAAGCAAAACTGTTTGTAAAAAGGAAAAAGTACTGCTTTAAAACATGATCCTATCCTTTGCATATTGCGAATTAAGATGTCAGCTCCAATTTTACTTGGAAATTCATGAATTTGCAAAAGAGTTTAGTTTCCCAAAGGATGGTTTTACTCACTTAAGGCCAGGAGCTACGGTTTGTTAGAAATGTCAGTGGGTCCTTGTTTTTAATAAGAGAATATAGTATTGAGGCAGTAAAATGGGACTTCTTTTTTCCTTTTTTAACATAACAGAAAGTGAGGCCGGTTGCAGTGTTAGGTCAAGGCTCACTTGTTTACCTAGCCAATCAGTTTCCATCTTCCTTTGTTCTCTTTTTTTTTCCTTTTTTTTTAAATAGAGCTTTATGAGACTAGTTAAATCACTTCTTTCTTTTGCTTGGATTCAGGAGTTGAGTAAAGCATTAAGCACATCAGTTTCTTGAGTACACTTTTCATTCTTCCTGCTCTCTGCTTTTGTCAGAGTGGCTGCAGTGATTGCTGTGCCTCACTTCCACTCAAAAGATGAAACGTTTTCATCAAAGGACAGCTTCCATCTTTTGGCCAAACAGCAGCATGCAGAACTGCTGGGAAACCCAAAGAGGAAGTTTTTGCTTGCTGCCATGCCTCCCTGGAGCTGCTCCTCCACCAGGACCACCACCTTCAAAGCGAAATGGTTACTTTGGTTGAATGTGTGAAATGTGGGTGCTCTCAGAGATTAAAGAAAAACAGGTCAGAAAAAGTGTTTATCGACCGAGTAGTAAGAAAGAAAAGTCATTTTCTTGCAGGACATTAAGGTTAAGCGTTTCTTTCCTTTTTACCTTGGGCCTTGCAAATTTTTGTCTGCATATAAAAGGGTGTGGAACTCTTTCTGCTAAAGTAGATGCCTAATAAGTAACAAACAGAACAGGGGAAGTGTGGATGACTTAATTAACCTATCAGCCTAAACTGAAGTCATCTTAGTCTATTACTTTGGAGAAAAAACCCCAACCGTAAAGATCACTATAGCGATTTTTTTTTCTTATGGGTACCTAATTTTCTCAAATAACATACTTAAATCAGAGTCTTGTTTTCAAAGTTTTACATGGAATGTTGCAGTATCTCTTGTCTTAGTGAATTCCAGAAGTCAGGCCTCCTATTTCTAAGCACAGACAAAAAAGCTAAACTTTACAACACTGGTTAAAAGAAACGAAACAATCTATCCTTTCTTTCCCTGTACTGTAAGATCAGTTTCACTCAACGATCATCCTTGCTTTCTCTCATGGTGTCTGTGTTGTGAAAACTCCCTTGCTAGAAGGAAAAAGAAAATTGTTTGATGTGGGAAAATGTGTCACAATGCAAGCAATTGGTTTATTGGTGCTGCTGCCTTATATTTGGGATTGACAGTCATAAACACTGTTGGTTTATGTCTGGAGGGAGAAAACATTTAAGTTTTTTCGGTTTCTTTTTTAATGATGAACAAACTTTCTCTTCACTACACAGCTAGTTTCCCATGTGTTTTAAGAGGTCAGATTACCAGTCAGGATTGCGACTCTCTCTGGGCTAGCCTGGCAGTCCGGCTGCCTGAAGCCTTTTAGATGGAAGAATATGAGCCAATTACTGCCTGTCAGTGACTTGGAACACTGGTACAGGTTTCAGGCCCGTTTTCCTGAAAATCACGAGGTGGTGAAGGAGAAAACAATATTGTATTTGTCAGACCTTATAAAACAGGTAGTCTTGACAAGAATAAAATGCCTGTTGCATGTCAAAGCAGATATGCTTCTATCTAACCTCTCTCCCACTCACCCATCCCTAGGCTACTATGGGAATTTCTCTCTTTTAAAACATTTGTTGTGAGGATTGATTTCTGAGCAAGATGTATTACCTCGCTGCCATTTAAAGTTCTGTGGGTTTTGTCTCGAGTTTGGGGGTTTTGCCCCAACCAGCAGCTAAGCCCCACACAGCCGCTCTCCCCTGGCAGGATGGGGGGGTGAATCAGAAGAGGGAAAGCAAGAAAACTCCTGGGCTGAGATAAAGGCAGTGTAACAGGTAAAGCAAGAGTCATGCATGCGAACAAAGCAAAGCAGAACAAGAAATTCATTCCCCACTTCCCATGGGCAGGCAGGTGCTCAGCCATCCCCAGGTCATCTGGGCTCCATCACATGTAACAGTTACTTAGAAAGACAGCACCATCGCTCTAAAAGTCCCCCTTCCTTCCCCTTTCTCCAGTCCCTTAAATGCTGGGCATGACATCGTATGGTGTGGAATACCCCTGTAGTCAGTTGGGGTCAGCTGTCCTGGCTCTTTCCCCTCCTAATTCTGTGTGTACCCCCAACCTCCTCACTAGTGGGGTGAAAAGCAGAAAAGCCCTTGGCTATGTGCAAGCACTGCTCAGCAGTAGCAAAAACATCCCTATGTTAACAACACCATTTCCAGCACCAATCCAAACCATCACCCTCTACCAGCTACTACGAAGCACAGGGATTTTGTGTCCTGGTGGTGTTCCTGTCTTCCCACCCCATTCTGAGTTAAATGGTGAAAAAATGTTGTGAGCTATTTAAAAGGTGGTGCTACGAAACCTTGTTCCATTTCAGCAGGTTTTGATTTTGTTTAAAGACCAAGATATCAGCCTCAGAAAGAAAGCCATGTATAAACTACTGTGGTGGTTGGGCAGTACATAAAGATCAGAACTGCCCAATGATGCTTCGCTTGCAGATCAACGAGAGGTGAAAAATTCTTATGATGTACAGATTACCTATTTTAGTAGTATGGCCATTACAGCAACGTGGAGTCTGTGTTCAGGAACTCTTCTGGGTTTTTTTTTAAATCATATTTGAGTTGGAAAAAAATCATTGTGTTCATCAGATGTGCTTTCTGCTGCTGTTTCTGTAAGTTGGTGGTTGTTATGTACAGCATGACATGGCACGCCACTGTATGTGAGCAGTTACAAAGCAGTAAGGAAGGTGTCCTGAGGATCTTACCCTTCTCAGTTTGGGATTTTTTCCTTTTTTTCTTTGGTGCTGAGATTTTGGAAGCATCTCTCTACTGTGGCTTCACCTCATGTCCATTTTAAAGCCTGCCTGTCAAATCTGATGTCATTAGAGGCTGATAGTCTAATTGCGTTACATCAAAATCCCATACATTACAGATAGTATCTTCCCTTCCCTTAAACATGTATCTAGAAGCATTCTAATAAAAGCTGTGAGCCAGCTCTAGGTGTTTAGTTGTAACACAGTGTCACAACTAAACTGGTTAGCTGTAACAACAACGTCAAAGGAGGGTGTAAATGGGAACTTGCCTGTTGTCCCTGAGGTGCCATCAGCTTTGGAAGTCTAAAATTTTATTCTGATTTAAACAAATCTGATCACTTAGCAACAGTTTTGTCCATGGGGTTTTCAGTTGGTCTTTACTCTTGGGTAGCTGTCTGAAATGGTATTACTGCTGAGCTGTAAAGATGGCCTATCTACTGAACAGCAGATGATGATGAAGGTTCTGCTATGCTCAACAGCTGGCTCTGAGTTGAACCTGTAAGTCAGCTCCTTCTCTTCCTACCCTTTGATAGGCAGAGCAATCTTCAGAGAATGATATTGTGGCAGGGGTTGTTTTTAAGGTGCAATTATACGTGCAGACTATAGGTTACAGCCATTAGATTATGTTCCAATAATTTTTGCTTTCTATTACATGCAATTTATAAAGATATACTGTATTTTTCCATATTTCTGCCTACTTTGAGCACTGTTAAACCGGCATATGCCATGATTTGGTCACACTTACATGTCTGTGACTAAATGGGGTTAAGCCAGATTTGTACCTTTACATTCAGTCCTTGAAGTTGCTAGTGGCACAGATAAAAGGTACAATGCAGGTATTTTTCACCACTGGTGTAATTTTTAAAGCCCAGTTGAAGATGCAGTAGACTAAATTTGTTCATGTTGTATCACTGAAAAGAGAATTTGAAGTTATAATACTAGAACTTGTTAGAAATGGTTTACAAGCACAATTGAAATTATAAAGTGAATTTACAGGCTTTGAACTTTCTCGCCTTGGGCATGCAAGAAGAGTGTGGGAAGCAGGTTGAGGGAGGTTCTCCTCCCCATCTACCCTGCCCTGGTGAGGCCGCAGCTGGAGAACTGTGTCCAGTTGAGGGGTCCCCAGTTAAAGACAGACTGGAAACTACTGGAGAGAGTCCAGCCAAGGGCTGTGGAGATCATGAGAGGACTGGAGCATCTCTCGTGTGAGGGAAGGCCAAGAGAGCTGGGTCAGTTTAACCTGGAGAAGAGAAGAATGAGAGGGGATCTCATCAATGCTTATAAATATCTAAAGGGCAGATATCAAGGGGATGAGGCCAGACTCTTTTCAGTGGTGCCCAGTGACAGGACAAGGGGCAGTGGGCATAAACGGGAACACAGGAAGTTCCTGAACATGAGAAAAATCTTCACTCTTAGGGTGACAGAGCACTGGGACAGGCTGCCCAGGGAGGTTGTGGAGTCTCCTCCTCTGGACATATTCAAAAGCTGCCTGGATGCAGCATGCTCTGTGTGATTCTGCTTTAGTAGAAGGGGTAGGACTAGATGATCTTCAGACGTCCCTTCCAACCCCTGCTGTTCTCTGTGATTCTGTGAATGTATTTCTGTTAGAAGAATTTGTGTTGTCTACAGAAGAGTGATATGATGTCAAAGAAATCTGGGTTTTGTTTTCAACCTCTCGAACAACTGATTCCTCCAACTTTGAATGTATTGTGTTAAAAGTAGAATTAGCTTTTCCATTTTGATTGTACTTGCCATTACAGTCTTGTATCTTATCTCAGAGGAAGAGAAGACTTGTTTTGGACCTTTGCAAATCAAATTAGAAGGTTTTGCAAGTCTGAATTATTAAGAGGTCAAATAGAAATTTAAAATACTTGAACTTTGTGGTTTTGAGGTCATCTCCTGAACAACCTAGAAGTACGTGGTAAATAAGGTTGCTGATCAGTTTTACTGCTGTAAAGAATTTAGTTTAGATTAAATTGTGTTATCTCCAATACATACTGTAATTCTGGTATCTAACCCATGTAAACCTCTGAAAGCTTATAGGGGCTTTTCCCATTTCTGTTTTCAGTGAATTGTGTTACATGGGTATGAAGCTACTCATATTTTCTCTCATGTATGTCTGTCCACTTCTGCTCCAAAAGTGACATTTTATGTCATATCTAGGATCTCGTGAAAGCAGTTTCCTCAGAGTAGTAATCAACCAGTCTGCACTATTTACAACTTAATGAAGAGTTTGATTTCCAGTCCAATCTAATATAATCTGCCGATGCAGATAGACTCAGTGAAGCCACTGAAGTTTTAGAGTCTAATCATCACAGGGGGAAAAACCAGTAACAGCTAAGTTACTCTTAGCTTTGGATCTCTGAAGCGATGCAGTTTTACACTTGGCATCTTGCACAGATGGAATGACTAGGGAATAGACACATGAAACAATGCACTGAACAGAGATACCTGTGGACTCCATTGACCCATTGTCACTTTTTGCCTCTGCAGTATCATTATTTCAGCACGAGTATTTAGGAGTACAGAACGACAAACCAGGTGGCTAGTGGCTAAAACCAGTTGTTTTCATTTTGGTTATTGGTGTAAACAACACTAGGACATTATCTGCCTGTTCAGGAAATAGCCAATATATTGCTCGAGCCTTCCAGAGAAGGGGTTGAGCACAACCAGCATACAAAGCTGAGCTTTGAGTATGGTGTAGCAGTTCCTTGTAAGTAACAATGCCAATATACGCAATGATTTTCCTTGTGTGGTGTGTTTGAAGAGGATGTCTTACGTTTAATTGTAGAAGATTGAGAGGTTGATCTTCACAAATGTATTTACCTAGGGTTTTTTCCTGAATTCCTTTCTGTGTGAGTCTGGAAAAAAATGCATGCTTTTGTTCTCTACTTCAGATTTTATCTTTTGTTTTGTTGTCATAATTTCAAATACAATTTCCTAGCTTTTTGTTTTCCAAAAACCTGACAAGGAATTCAAAACCATTAATTTAATCAATTCTTTGAAAGGAAACAACAACCACCAAACAACAAATAAAGCCAAAAACCCCAAAATGCCATACTTCTAATAAGACAACTTGTGTTAACATAGTTATAGCAAGGATGTTATAAAGAGAAGGGTGTGTTTTAAAGAGAAGGGTGTGTTTCAGGCAGAAAAAATTTGCTTTTCAGAATGATTTGTGAAAAGCCAGCTGGTTACCTGTTTGCTCTGCTGCAACTGTAATACCCTCTTTTCCGTGTTTTCTTAGAAACTTTCAGGTTATATAATCTTTCTTTTTTCCTACTCTTTTCAGAGTAATTCTGCAGTCCAGTGTTCAGAAAAATAAAACCTCTGAACCTAGCATTTCTGACAGTACAGACATTACTAAAAGAACTACCAGGTCTGCTGCAAGAAAAAACAATTTAAAAAGGTGAGAGTTACCCTCTTTACAGATCCAGTAATTGTTCTTTAGGCAAATACTTCGAGCCGGTGTATCCATCGCTGACAGGAGCTTTTGCCACAGTTCAGCTCCTTCTCCTCCTCCCAGCAATGGAAAATGAGAAATAATTTTATGGTTTATGTCATGTATGGAGAATATCCAGAACCTGAAAGAGTAACGTCATTTGTTAATACTGCTTGGTCTCTCAGCTTTTGGAATTTTATATTGTCATTCCTAATGTGAGTCAGAATTACTGGAGGTGACTGATTTTGGTGACAACAACAACAAAAAAGCGCCTTTCTTCACCAAACCTCTGCCTGCAGTAAGAGGGGGAGAAGTTCTTCACAGCACTAAGCCCGTTATGAGTCAGTACATGAAGTCTCAAAACTAAGCAGAATGGACGGACAGGTGAAACTCAGAGTCAGTGGAGAGATGAAGTGTGTCAAATGCATGTGCATACTGGTATGAGATTTTGGTATGAGACAGAGAGAATGACTGATTACTGAACCAAACCTGTTTGGTAAAGCTTAATGACATTTTAAAGTGGGATGGTTTTATGCAAGACTGAAAGTGCCCACTGCCATATGGCCACACTGCTCTGTTGCTTCTTTGCATGTGCAAGTGTCCATGCCCCTTTTTACAGCAGCTCTCCAGGCCACTGTCAGTGGTGAGCCTGGGAGTGTAGCTTAAAACAGTTTCTGAGCCATTTCCAGTGGTTCCAGTCAAACAGAATTTGTCTTGCACTTAGAGTGAAAAAACAAATTTGACTGGGTCTGCCAGGTGCTGAAAGAGACATACTGCTGTTGGGAAGAGCAAAAGGTGGCAGATTACATTAAAAAAAAAAGTAGCTGTGTAGCTTGACTTATAAATATTGCTAAAAATTTTAAGGTTCTATGCAGCTGTTTTCCCACCAGAGCTTTTCTTTCCTCTTCCTCATCCTGTTACCTTGAAGGTAACAGAAGTTATGGAAAAATTCACTCTTGTCAGACAGCAGAAATGGTCACTAATAGTGGACTGCAGCCAGTTCTAGTTAGAGTATTTTAAGCAGTGGCCACAAGAATATAACAGTATGTTTGAAAAAGATACCTTTTTTCCTGGAATGCATGCTTTACTAAAAATCTGAAGCATTTGTTGAGGTTTTCCTGGTTGTTTCTTTCCTCCATTTTGCATAATTTTCACCATGTTGGTTTTGGTCCAAACAGTCTGCTGGGATTCTGCCTACTGGTTTTCCTCCTTCGTGCGTCTCCCAGTTTTAAGTTCCTGTGACTCTTGGTAGCTGTATACACACACACACACAGGGGTAATTGAACAGAGATCCTGTTTTTTATTTCCCAGAAAATATCCTTCCCCACCCTCCCCAGCTCCAAGCTGACCTTTGTTGTGTGAGATGAGAATAAACATCCCTAAGAGGAAACAATATCCCTAAAATAGAGTTCATACAAGATTTCAATTACTTTACTATAAATCTTTTAGGTGTATTGACAGATGAATGACTCTCAGCACCAAGGATCAGGTTGATCTCAAACTTGATAAACAGCTTAATATTTTAGTGGATTTCCTAAAACTTCAAATATTTTGTTCTATGTACTGTTTCTTCTAGCTTTTGAGGCCAGAGAATTCCAGTGCTTGGTCCTAAATAGTTGCGTCACAGTTCTGAAGTTCTTAAGTACCTTGTCATCAGAGAGGGCCAGTTGGGTGCTGGTACCTCTAAAGGGTATTTTGGAATGACCATACGATTTCGTGGACTTAGAATGCAGTACCTTGTTGTTCATCTTGTAGGTGTCCTTTTGTCTTTCCTGTAGCATTTGACAAACCATCAGTCTTTTTTTTTTAAGCATCCCTTTCTTTTTTCATCTCTTTCAAGTTTATTTTAATTTCTTGAAGTCTGTGCAGTTTGCATCACCTCACAGTGCTCAAACTGACTGACCTATTCCAGATCAAGAGGACTACAGTGTAGAGGAGCATTATTATTACTACGAAATTGAATTCATGCCCTAACCAACATCTCTCTTTGTCAGGACCTTGTTGCCTTCTCTGAACTTCCAACATTACCATGTTCCCTTATTCTTTAGTTTTCTTGTCTGTTATATTCCACTGGAAACATCTTGCAGTGTTTCTACATTAATCTAATTTATTGATACTTCAGGTCATGTTAGTCAGTTCTTACTGTAGATTAATATTTGCAACCTGTCCTAACAGGTGTATAATAATTTGCCACTTTATCACTCAGGCTCTTGGAGACACAATCACAGAATGCCCCCTGAATGATTTTTCAAGCAAAGCAGACATTTACAGCTAAAAGGCTCTATTGCGGCTGTGCAAAAGAGAATTTAGGGACCTTCAGTCCTGTTCATAACAATCACTTCTTTTGTGGAACATGGCTAGCTGTCAGCTACCATCTGTGACAGATGAGTGCAGGCAGCCGTACGCTTGACACCTTGTGTTTGAGGTAGCGCTTGCTGCCGATCGCAAGGAACGATGCTGCCAGAGCATCATCCACGGTCTTTCCCTGAGGGAGCCCCTGTTTCAACAGGGAAGGCGTCTCCCTTGCTGCAGGTGACTGAGAGGTTCCTGTTTGCATTTTCACAAGGAACATGCATCAGATCCAGAACCACTGAGCCATAGTGAGTCCCAAACTAAACAGCTGCTTCTGTGTCACCGCACACAACAGGATTAGGAGTTACATGTATAGTAAGTAGGCAATAATGAAGCGGGCAGTGAAGGAATTTTGGTAGATGGAGTTGCTTAGGGGAACACAGGTCGAGTTATTGAAAAAAAATATATATAGATTCTGAGTATAGGGTCACACTACATCTTGCAACCATATTGCATAAATTGCAAGGGAAACCATATTGCATAAATTCCTTCACTTCTTTTAACGTGAGAGGTGCAGCACAGAAACTAACACAGGAATATGCTTGGAAAATCTCACGTGCTTCTGCTTTGCTGGGAATTGTGAAACAGCCGTCCACATCCTTGTTCCAACACTGAAACCCCCCGCAACGTTCCGGAGCTTGTCTGTATGTAAGCTAAATCAACCTAAAAAAATATATAATTAATGTTTCTTTACTATTCTTTCTACTTTTCCTACAGTCTGATACCTCAGAGGGAGAGAAAGAAAAGGAATGCTTTACAGCAAATGTGCTTAGTGAAATTATGGTACTTTGACTCCTCTGTTGCTTTTCTGTATTGAACGGAGCCTCTTTTCATATTGTCTGTGACTAGACCATGCTTTCTTCACAACCAATACCGCTGTGCTCTTAAATGCAGTGACTTTTATCTTCTGCTTCTTTCTTTGAAGTACTGTTTGCGCATTTTACCTTGCCAGAAATGTTTGCTTGAAATGCACACCAAATGCTTGTTTAACTTTTTTTCCCGTCAAACATGTTTTGTTTCAGCAGCCCATCCATGCCAAGGACTAGAGCAGTATTGCGCTAAATTTCAATTAAGCAACGAGTGCTGAAGAGGATATTCAGGAATGAAGGGGATATTACTAGAGGGGACTTGATGCAATTTGAGGAAGATTAGTTTGCCTCCATCTCTCAGCAAAAGCGAAACAGAAGAATCTCTTCCGTGCTTGTAGAATAAAATGAACTGTCAACATGCTGAGTAGACGCTTTCCTAATGTTCTAAACACTTCCTCAAACAAAACCAACAAAATCTGTGTACATTTAGACTCAGGTGTAAATACTTAAGCTCTCTATTATAAAGAGGGCTTGCTAGTACGTATGATGCATGTGTATAAATTGTGATGGCAATCACTTAGCTGCTGACCACCAGAAATTAAAAGATGGTGGGAGCTTTTAAATATATAAATCTTTGTTGTTCATTCAGACTGGGCTCAAGTCTCCACTTGAGACTGAAAAGAAACCACAAAAGCTTTTTTCTTATAGCATAGGTACTCTCCTGTGTTAACTAGCTATTCTTTCTTATTTTGTATGAAGTTTTATAAGAAGCCGCAGCATTGAGTACACAAAGTAACTATTGTCCACCAAAGAGTGCTTTATTTTCAAAGGTTGTGTCGTTTGTTTATTTTTAAAAAAAAGAAAACCAACTGACTATAAGAAGCAATTAACTCATTTTTAATAGTAATAGATTCTGAGTTGTCCATGAAGAATGGCTCTTTTAACTAGTTGTAATTGCTTTAAATCTGCTATCGTTTTAAGGGGGAGGAAAAAGAGCTTAGCAATTGAAGCAGTGCTGTCATAACTGAAATATCATTACTCTTTCTTTTCCTATCTCCAAGTCTGTCTGGTGAAACTTCAGATCACCATACTGGAAAGGTGAGAATTTTTCCCAGGTTTTATTGGTACGCTTGATAACACGTGGGTGTCACTGTTTTTTAGCTTTGAGACACTTTTAATGGGAGCAGCACACAGGAAAGAGAAATTAATCTTGCTGTACAACTGAGATTGGTAGTGGAACTCAGGGGCAGGTATAGTTTTTAACATCTAAATAACAATTTTTAAAAAAGAAACAAAAACAAAACTACAGCTTACCTCTGATAAAAAGCAGCCTGATGTTTAGAGGGATGTGTCTTGAGACTGAAATTTTCATCCACTACAAGACCGTCTTCAAACACTGGCAGCATTTTTTTCCCCTACCACTATCCACGTTATGAACTCTCAAAGCTGGCTTTGCAGTGATGTACCCTTGTCTGCCAACTGAAGTTTATAGCTGCCTATCCCCCAGATCAAGACTGTTACCACATAGCCTTAAAATACGATACAGTTACTTGTTGATTTAGCAACTCCTGCAGTAGAAAACAGAAGAAATCGGGAGACCTGAAATGTTAGGCCGTGGGATAACTGCAGTTTTTAAAGATGCAAATTACCTCTGCAAGGGGGACAGTTTTCTTTTTATGAATGTAAATGGGCAGGTTCGGTGGCCAGTTTCAATCTACGTCCTTTTAAATTAGAATTAACCTTCCTGCTAAGTGGGTGATTTTTGAATGCCAGTATGAATGGCGACGCCTTGGCTTGAAAACATCCCGTAGCAAGAGCATCACGAGGTGGAGGGCAAGCAGGGTGTGAAGTACAAGTAAGCTCCCAGGTAGCACCTGTGAGTTTGGACAGTAAGAATTTGTCAATGTGAACACAAAGAAAACAGAAGAAGCTTGCATGACATGGACAGAATTCACGCCAATGCAGTGGTTAATATGTCTATATTTCCCCCCACACACACACTTTTTGTTATAATAAGTAACTTGCCTAGTAATAAGCTGAAGTTACAAGACTTAGGTGTTCTGTGCAAATAGCAATCTCTATTTATTTTTGAAAAAATCGTCTTATGTTGGAAGGCAGAAGGGATGAAACTTGCAGTGAGAGGGCAAGGGTCAAAACAAGAAAGATTTAGTAGCATTTGTTGTGTTTGGCTTTGCCCTTCTCTCAGTGGAGCTTCCTTTTTTAAAAGCATCTTTGTTTTTAATCTAAAAAAATAATCGGTCTATTTCACACCCCTTCTAAATTCCAAATGGGAATTTGCCTTTTTTTAAAGTAACCAGCAGAGCCATCAGCACTTTCATAAAATGAGTGCACAAACACACACAACAGCTCTAGCAAAACCAAAACTGCGTGTTTGGCACGTATGTGTTTCAGGATACCCCTTCCACCACCCAGTATCTTTGTGAGAAGCACACAAGTGTCAAAGGGATTTTACATCCGAACTCTCCAAACAGCCTTATATGGAAAATTAACTCATTACCTCATTGTGTCCCACCTAATTGTATTGCTTAAGTTTGTTCTTCTGAATTTTTAGTACTTTGTCTAGCATTTTTATTATGCCATACCAAAGCTGTCTTAAGTACAAGAATAAAGAGTGGGCATGGGTAAGGGAGCCTAAAGCCCTTTTAAATTGCAAAGTGTTATGTGCCAAAATGGTGTGTGTGCAGCAACAGCTGCATCACGGTCAAACCACAGAGCAGCTGAAGGAAGCTGTTCCTGCTGCCATAGATTGGGAGCTTTTCCTTAGAAATTACTTATCCTCTTTCACATACATGATGGATGGATTCTCCCTTGATCTCTTACTCAAAAGTATGCAACATGCTCAAAAGCATTAATTGAGTGGGTCAAATTGCTAGCTTCCATCCCGGCATCAGTAACGTAACCTAAGACCTTGTCTTTTTGCCCCAGTATGTCAACAGAGGAAGTGCTGCTGATTTAAAAACAGTAAGACTTGTAGGCTTGTGCATTAAAATGAAACAAAAAAAAAAAAAAGAAAAAAAGAAGAAAAAAAAGAGAAAAATGTGTTCACCACTTTGTTGCGCTGCAGTTTTTATATTAATGGTTTACAGACTGTTTGTCTTGCGTAAACTCATGTATAGACTACCAAGACCTAAAGTTTGACTAATCAGTACTGTTCATCCTGATTATTTTTAAATTGTATATTTCTAATCATATTTTTTTAACTTGGATTGACAGAATGGGAGTTTATTTTGCTGAAGGTATTTTTAAGATATAAAGCTTCATATTATCTTGTAATATTAAGTAGTCCAATATGCCTTTGTGTGTCATTTGAAAATACTGCATATTGTATTTGATTTTATACAAAATATTGAATAGTGAGACTGTAAACATGAATCGTGTAATATTAAAAGTAATAATCATAAGTTGGTTTTCTCAGTTTTATTTCCAGCATTCTAAAAAAATTCATCACAAAACCATCGTACCTATACCATGCTGACTCATAAGTGCTCTGAAAAATAATGCAAGGATCTTAGATGCCTGAAAACCTTCAATTAAAGCACAAGTTGTTTGAACATATACTTACCTAATTTCAAAAATGGAGAGCTGCTGGCGCTACATTTCAAGGTCCTTACTTTGGAAAACAATAGTAAATGTGTTTGAATCATTTGGATACTGTTTCCCAGTAACAAAACAACAGATGGGGTTCTAGCTCATATGTTTCCTTTGTGATCGTAACAGTACCCCTTTTTGGAAACAGGCATCATTGGTGTCTTCATGGTCAGCAAAGGTTTTCTCAAAAGTAAAAAATAGATTTTCAGGAACATTTCTTTTTGCATAAGAGTTGATGATGGTCTAGTTTAGTCTCAAAAAAAAAACCCCAAAAAAACCAAACACACCACCAAAAACTACCGACCAACTCAAATACTTCTCATCACCCTTGCCTTTCCTGTAGTGGAAGATACAGAATTTGGAGCCTCAGGCACAGCCTGTTCACAGGCAAGTAAACTTCCCCTTGCTCCAAAGACACAGTTTGACAGATGGAATGATCTGTGCTCATTTGTCGTGAGTTCCTCCTTTCTAAACTTACATGGACGTTTAAACAAGCTTTTCCTGGCCAGTTGCCCAAGCAAATGACAGGTCTTGCAGGGGAAAAGATGGGTTTATGCATGTGGTGTCCAGAGGAGAACGAGGCTAACAGATTTAAGGAGTACCGACGCTGAGCAGGGTAGGGCAGAAGAGTGGGAAAAAAACCTCCTACGGAAATCCAGCCAGGGGCAGCCCAGGCCAAACCCACGGCTGAGTCCAGGCGCTGCTCAGGGAGTCCGGTAACAGCAGTTCTGAATCGCTGACTCGGCTCTATTTCGCCCCCTTTGCATCTCAGCTTTTACATAGCCTGCAGAGTAGATACAACCCCGCAGCAGCAAGTGCTGTTTAAAAACTCCAGAGGCTGGGGTTCAGAGAGCCAGTGTGCTTCAAGTCCAGCCCGGGAGCTTGGTGAGGAACTGCTTTTTCTGGTATTTGTGTTCTGGGAGTTGGTTTTGCATGGGTGCAACTAACCAGTAAGCCCCTAAAACGGAGCAAGGCCAAGAGGAGATGCACAAGGGTGATGTACCCTGAAGGGGACCTACAAAAGGTGGGGAGGGACTGTTTGTAAGGGCATGTAGCAACAGGACGAGGGGCAAAGCCTTTAAACTAGAGCAAGGGAGGTTTAGATTAGGCATTATTATTTAGTTCTTCACTATGAGGGTAGTGAAACACTGGGACAAGTCGCCCAGAGAGGTGGTGGAGGGCCCATCCCTGGAGGCATTCACGGTCAGGCTTAATGGGGCTCTGAGCAACCTCATCTAAAGGGGTCCCTGCTTAATGCAGGGGGGTTGGACTAGATAGCCTTTAAAGGCCCCTTCCAACCTAAGCATTGTAGGTTTCTACAAAACTCAGGGAATGATGCAGGATGTGATGGAACAGAGCTGTTGCAAAGAGGAGGACAATCTCCAAAGGAGAACAGAGGGTGTCTTGTTTTAGATAAAAAGCTATCAACAGCTGAGTGATCAGTGAGAGTGAATTCTTCAGAGAGGGTGCAAAGCAATGGGCTTGCACTGGCATCAACCATCTTGTTCCCTCCTGCCCATTGGGGAGTCTGCTGTCATGGTGAAGATACCACAGGGACCAGTGACAGGAGTCATGCTAGTATTGTGATCACACTCTGTATTGCAATTGATGTTTTATGTTGTGTTGTCAGTACCTTACATAGCTCTAAATCCGTGTCAGAACTCCTTAAGTGAATTACTTATGGAGGGCATGACACCCTCCATATCGATGGGCTGTCTCCAAGAACCTGGCCGACTGTTGGACTGTTGTGACAAGAGGAACTGGAGGAGGGCATCTAGAAAGTCTGTCCTTTGAACAGCTCCTGTCAAACTCTTGTCCCATACACAAGGCTGCTAAAGACTCAAGAAAAACAGGACAGTGATTGTGGCAGATAGCAGGAAGATCCAATGTGATGCAAATACTGAAGACAACCAGTTCTCACACCATCATTGTGAGCTTGTTCTTATCTCCATCAGTGCCATTCTCTTAAGGTGGCAGTTTCTTGGTTTTTCTTCTCAGGCTCAGCCTCCTCCTTACCCCTACTTCAAACACAGTTTCTCACTAGACTCTCTCTTGTGTTTCTTTCCAAGTTCATGTTCCACTGTTACTGTTTTCCCTAAACGTCATGCTCCTAGGACTGAACTCAGTGCTGGTTGTCCCGGTGTCATGCTTCTACATGCTTCTGGTATCTCCCTTCTACATCAACATAATCTCTATTTTTAAGTGACCTATTATTTTATGTTGTTTTGCTGGATTTTCCTCACCCTTTCTTGACGGGTTCCTTCCCTTCCTCCCAGTGCTCACAGCTTTCCCAGCCAATGGTCGTCTTTCCACTTTAAAGGAAGCTTCATGTTGTGGTGTGTACTACAGGCCCCCTGAGCAGGAGGAGCGGGCTGATAGTGCTTTCTATAAGCAACTAGACATAGCCTCAAGATCCCAGGCACTGGTCCTTATGGGGGACTTCAATTACCCAGATATCTGCTGAGCAAGCAATGCAGCCAGTCGTATGCAGTCCAGACAATTTCTGCAGTGTGTAGAAGACAAATTCGTGCTACAGATGGTGCAGGAACCTACAAGGGGAGAGCGGGTGCTGGACCTTTTCTTACTAACAAGGATGGGCTCATTAGGGAAGTGAAGGTCGGGGGCAGCTTAGGACAAAGCGACCATGAAATGATAGAGCTCGAGATCCTGAGTGGAAGAGGCAAGCCAAAAAAGCAGGATATCTACCCTGAACTTTGGAAGAGCTAACTTTGATCTCCTCCGCAACCTATTAGGAGCTATCCCGTGGGCTACACTGTTTGAAGGGAGCCTGTGAGAGCTGAGTGGCATTTAAACAGCACTTCTTCCAAGCACAGGATAGGTGCATCGCTTTGAGTAAGAAGTCGGGAAAGAGAGGCAGAAGACCTGCGTGGATAAGCAGGGAGCTAATGAGTAAACTCAAAGGGAAGCAGAAGGTCTATGAACTGGAAAAAGGGTCTGAGCACCTGGGAAGAATATAGGGATGTTGTCAGGATCTGTAGGGACACGACTAGGAAGGCTAAAGCCCGCTTGGAAATGAAGCTGGCAAGAGACATACAGGATAATAAAAGGAGTTTTCTCAGATATGTGAATAGTAAGAGGGTGACCAGGGATTATGTGGATCCCTTGCTGAATAAGGCATGTGTCCTGGTAACGGGGGATGATGAGAAGGTGGAGATACTAAATGCCTTCTTTGCCTCGGTCTTCACTCCAAAGGCCCCGCGGGACCCACAGATACTGGAAGAAAGTAGGAGTGTTTGGGGAATGAAGACCTTCCCTCTGGTTGAGGTAGGGGTGGTCCAGGAGCGTCTCAAAGGGATTAATGCACAGAAATCCATGGGCCCAGATGGGATGCACCCACATGTGCTGAGGGAGCTGGTGGAAGTGATTGTGGAGCTGCTCTCTATCATCTTCGACAGGTCTTGGAGAACAGGAGAAGTGCCTGAGGATTGGAGGATAGCCAATGTCACTCCAGTCTTTAAAAAAGGCAAGAAGGAGGATCCTAGTAACTATGGGCCAGTCAGCCTCACTTCTGTCCCTGGAAAGATGATGGAACAGCTTGTTCGGGATGCCATCTCCAAGCAACTGGAAGAGAAGAAGGTCATGAGGAGTAGTCAGCATGGATTCACCAAGGGGAGATCGTGCTCGACCAATCTCATAGCCTTCTATGATCTCATCACCGGCTGGGTGGATGGAGGGAGAGCAGTGGATGTCATCTACCTTGACTTCAGCAAGGCTTTCGATACTGTCTCCCATGACATCCTGATAGAGAAGCTGAGAGAGTATGGGACAGATGAGTGGACAGTGAGGTGGGTTGAGAATTGGCTGTTGGACTGAGCCCAGAGGGTGGTGATCAGTGGAGCAGTCTGACTGGAGGCCTGTGACTAGCAGTGTTCCCCAGGGCTCGGTGTTGGGTCTGGTCTTGTTTAACATCTTCATTGACGACCTTGATGAGGGAATAGCATCCACCCTCAGTAAGTACCCGATGATACAAAGCTGGGAGGGGTGGCTGACAAACAGGAACACTGTGCTGCCATCCAGCGAGACCTGGACAGGCTGGAGAGCTGGGCAGGGAGAAACCAGATGAAATTCAACAAGTGCAAGTGTAAAGTCTTGCACCTGGGGAGGAATAACCACATGTTCAGTACAGGCTGGGGGATGACCTGCTGGAGAAGAGCTCTGTGGAGAAGGACCTGGTGGTCCTGGTAGATGACAGGGTGACTATGAGCCAGCAGTGTGCCCTGGTGGCAATGGGATCCTGGGGTGCATCAGGAGGAGTGTGGCCAGCAGGTCTAAGGAGGTGACCCTCCCCCTCTACTCTGCCCTGGTCAGGCCCCACCTGGAGTATTGTGTCCAGTTCTGGGCTCCCTGGTATAAAAAAGACAGGGATCTCCTGGAGAGTGTCCAGAGAAGGGCTACGAAGATGATTAAGGGCCTGGAGCATCTCCCCTATGAGGAGAGGCTGAATAAGCTGGGACTGTTCAGCCTGGAGAAAAGAAGACTTAGGGGGGACCTAACTAATGTTTATAAATATCTTAAGCATGGGATGCAGGGGGAATTGACCAGCCCCTTTTCAGTGGTCTGTGGGGATAGGACAAGGGGCAATGGCTGCAAACTGGAGCACAGGAAGTTCCATACAAACATGGGGAAGAACTTTTTCACAGTGAGGGTGACAGAGCCCTGGGACAGGCTGCCCAAGGGCTTGTGGAGTCTCCTTCCCTGGAGATATTCAAGACCCGTCTGGATGCCTGTCTGTGCAATTGGCAGAGGGGTTGGACCCAATGATCTCTTGATGTCCCTTCCAACCCCTGCGATTCTGTGATTCTGAAAATGAAGGTTTTGCTTTTCCCACAATAGCTTCCAAGCTCCAGAGCCTTGGCTAGAGCCAGGAAAAAACCTCTGAAAATAGCATGCAATCCAGAAATAAAAACCAACCAAAGCAGTGACAAACACAGAGTTCCTGGATTGTAGTATGTCAGCTTACTTCTTCTGGTGCCAGAAAAGAGTAAATTTGTACCCTGATGCTGCTAGTCTTTTTGCAAAGCTACCCTGCTAATTGAGCTACATTATGCAAAACTCAGTATCTTTCCTTCCAACAGCAACTACAGATCTAGACAGGGGACTACCACTGCTTAAAAGCATCCAGCAGCCCAGAGTCCTGTTAACTAACTGCAAAACACTGCAGGACAAAAGAACACAAGACAACTGATGTTCACTCTAGCTCCACAGAGAGAGCGAAAACTTTATTCAATTCATTAACTGCTATTAAATGTTATTTATGTAAAGCTGCTGTGAAGACACAAAATAGTGTGGCCAGTAGGTCTAGGGAGGTGATTATGTCCCTGTACTTGGCATTGGCGAGGCCACACCTCAAGTACTGTGTCCAGTTCTGGGCTCCTCACCATAAGAAGGACATTGAGGTCCTGGAGCGAGTCCAGAGAAGGGCAACCAGGCTGGTGAAGGGGCTGGAAGGAAAGTCATATGAGGAGCAGATGAGGGAGCTGGGGATATTTAGTCTGGAGCAGACTGAGGGGAGACCTCATTACCACCTCCAACAACCACTAGGTGAGGTTGTAGAGAGGTGGGCGATGGTCTCTTCAGCCAGGTGACAGGAGGCAGGACAATGGGAAATGGCACAAAGCTGCACCAAATCAGATGTTAAGAAAAAAATTTTTCCTGAGAGTTGTTGGGGCCTGGAACAGGCTGCCCAGGGAGGGGGTTGAGTCACCTTCCCTGGCTGTGTTTTAAAAAAGGGTAGATGAGGTACTCAGGGGTATGGTGTAACATAGGATGGGAACGGTTGGAATAGATGATCGTGAAGGTTTTTTCCAACCTTGTGATTCTGTGAACACACAAGCACACACACTGGAACAGTCTGGACCTGAGAGACGTTCCATGACTCTATGGCCGCAGCCCATAGCGGTGAGCCACTCTGGCACAGCTGAAGCCCCATGGGAAAGGACTCATGTTGGAAAAGTTCATGAGGGACTGTGTCGCATGGGTGGGACCCCACGCTGGAAGCAGGAGATAAGTGATCAAAACACCCATCTCCCTCATAACACCTGAGAGGAGGGAAGGGAGAGAAATCATTAATAAAGTTGAGGCTGAAGGAAGGAGGGGTGGCGGGGTGGAGTGTGTTTTAATATCTGGTCTTCTCATTGTCTGACTCAGGTGTCACTGGGTGTGCAGTGCAATAAATCTGAGAGTTTTCTTATCGTCTTTCCTTTATCCTGTGTTGAGCCCGTTTTGCCCATGATGCTAACTGCAGAATGATCTCTCCCTGTCCTTGTCTCGACTCCTAAGCCTCTCAATATACATTTTCTCCCCTGACCAGCTGAAGAGGGGAGTGACAGAGCAACTCAAAACCAGAGAGGGGTAAGAATGCGCTTAATGGCATATGTATGCCTAGTACACCTACTTTGGCTTTCAGCAACAGCCCCAGCCCCATTTTCACATGACCAAATGTAACTAGAGCTGAAAGCTCAGCTCCCTGGGGCTGAAGTACTTAATATTCTTATTTACCAACTACAGGGTTTTTTTTTACTTTTACTAGTATTCTTATGTTAAGCCAGACATTCCTCTCTTCTTTCCTTCCAAGACACTGTCATAGCAATGTACTCCTGCCACTCTTATGCCACATGATTCAAGTGGATGATGCAGTATCAACACTATCGTATACAAACGACAGCGGTGGAGAGAGGTGAATTCCCTCCTTTGTCACTTCTACTGTGATTTACATTAATCTGAAACTGAAAGCTGAAATGCAGAAGTTTTCCTTAAGCTGCTCACCACAGCAACCCTAACAGCAGAGTATGGTGCAGTAACATAACTAAGAACTGTAATGCAATTATATCTCCTCCTAAGACGCATGCCGTGTTTCACAAGTGTGTGTGTGTTTATATTTGCACCTGCTACCACTTGCTTTACATGAAGGAGTAAAGCCAAACCCCTCATAAAGGGGTGAGTGTTCGCAGCAGGCACATGCTTAAGAGATAGAGCTATTTTCATACCTTAAATATGACAGATAACTTTGTAAATCTCAGCCCTCTTTTCGCAGCTAGGCAAAGGTACTGGATCACTGTCACTACTTACAATTAGCAATTTCTGTATACATAGATACTATCAACTAGATAAAGTCTTAAATCCCACTTGAGTCTGACAGAGCAGGTATGTGTGACAATTTCAGTTTAAGACACTTTTGGTTTAATGAGCAGTAACAAACTAGACTAAAACTCATTCTCAAAGATGCAGGTTTCCAGGCTGGATTTGTTGCTCAGGTTTGGTTATTTTTTTATTAAACAGTCTTACAACCAGCCCACCTTTTTTTTTTTAACTTGGAGCTTTTAAACAAACCCTTCAAAGCATTCCCCACAGAACCCATCTGCTGTCCTGCTTTGAGAAAAGGATGGGTCAGAGGAGAACACAATAACAGCAGGAACCTGACTGAGTATAGCAACCCTTTCAGCCTGCCCAGAGAACAGCCCCAACCCAACCAGCTGCATTACACCACATCCAGCCCAGTAGCATAATGAGGTTTCAAAATTTTTGATAGAAAAACAAAGGGTTGCTTTTGCATATTTCACTGCTTTACTTAGCAAAAAGAGGTGTTAGTAAAACAAGAAATTATACCTCCAAAACAATGGAAAAACAGAGGTGAGCCTTGCAAGTAAGTTCCCCACACTGGTACATACACTCACCCCTGCAAGCAAAACCCATAAAGTTTCAGGTACATTCTTCCCTGTCCAACAGGATAAATGGAACAGGAAGGGAAGAACAACCAAAAAAAAAGGTCTCAGACCATCATACACAAAATCAGGTCTGTTCCAAAATCATGAAATTGCCATTTTTGACAGAAACACCCAAACACCTATGAAAACAGCAGCAGTGATTTCAAGTAGTTAGCTTGCTCCTCCTCCAACCTGTTGAATTACTCAAAAAATAGCAGCATGTCCCTGTAACACCAGCGCTGTTTGCTGTTGCATGTTCATTCTACTCCAGGTTGTCAGAACAGCTCTATGCCACTAAAAGGAGCTCCTTTTGAGAGCTGCATCTCATGTTACAGCAAGTTGTCATCTAAGTAATTTAACAAGCAAAGTCCCTCGAACAGCGTTTCTTTGCAGACCATCAGTTTGGAGCCTACAGAAAAGAGTCAGTAGTCTTTCTAGGGTGATTATATCCTACTTGCATAAAGCCTTACCTCTGAGATAAGAGTTATGCAAGCTTGAGTGCTCCCAGAGCTTACTCCAAAGCAAACCAGTTTTTTTCTTCAAGTCTCATCCACTATTTGCTCTCATACGAGACTGCTCAGAAGTGACACAAAACAAAGCAAGGCAAAGACCTGGAAAAAGAGTTTATTTGTTTTCCCAGTAAATTAAAAGAATACATTCAAGTTGATCAGGCATTTGAAGGCTCCTTTGAAGCTGTCAGCTACTTCAAAAGTGTCCATTGTGGTTGTCCTTTCATTTCTTTTCCTCATGACTTCTGGCACCACTTCCTCACTTTGTCTCTCCAAAAAATGACTCTGAACATCCCCTTTCACAGTGGGAACAAGCTACTCTAGTATCTGGCTCAAGTGGGGAAGTATGTTAAAGCTGCAAGGAAAGGACATCCCACTCCATCCCCAATGTCACACAAACTTCTTAGTAAGGCATCAGATTTTTTAGTTTCTACTAGCTAAAATTAAAGAAGCTTTTAACAGTTTAGTTGTGTCTTTAGCTCAAAATTCTTACTTTTCACCTGCAATATCTTCAAAACACTTGTTACTGAAGCAAGGCTTATGGCTGGCTATCAACTGAAAGCACTTGTGCTGCTTTAATTTCAAGCATCACTTTTGCTTAGAGAGATGCTCACTGTTTTGGGTGAGTAAGGTCTGATGTTTAAGTTTGGGTTGCTTTTTTGTAAAGACAACATCCAAATAGAAAAACCTTCAATCTTATATTCAGAGTTGTGAAAATAATAACCCAAACCAATGAGCACTTCCCTTTATTTGCCAGACTCTAAAGAACTTTTACTTGTGACTGTGTGGAACACACACTTAGCTCAAAGAGACAGGGAAAACAGCTTTCAGACAGAGTGAAAAGACGATCCCAAGTGCAGACTGTGCTGTACAGTCTGCATTTCACCATGGTATAATGTGGAACATGACACAGCCCTATATACACGTTTTAAAACTGTACTCTTGAACTTCATTTGAAGCCCTGTAGTGAAGTACTGTGAACCTTCACAGTTTTCACAAATGGAGGCAGATGCTGGAACCTGTGACAGGATCCCAGTCCGCCAGTATCACCATAACCCACTCCATTAGCAGAGGGCTGCAATCATTCCACACCAAACACCCAAACAGCTTTCCCAACAGAAACAAGACTTTTTTTATCCACGCCAGCATAAAACCGGTGTGTTCACAGCTGTGCTAAAGCTACTTTGAGATACCAACATTCATGATGGCTCTTCAAGCCAGCGCCGGAAAGTCCTCAGGATCATCAGGATTTGGAGCAACAAGTTGCACCTACAAAGAAAGCAAGCTTTATAAAAATGAAGGCATTTAAAAGCATCTAACAGCTATGTGTATGTATTTTAACCTGAAAAGGGTTCAGTCCTCTATTCAAGGTAACTGCTTTGCATCTACTGCTATCTCAGAAACGCTCAGCATCTGTCTCAGAAGCTATGACTATGTAATTTCTTTAGTGTGTCTGTATCTGTAATGCTGATCTACTGCCTGAGGAGGACCAGGAGATCACAGGTTCCGCAGCATTAAAGTGAAAAAAAAAAAAAAAAAAGAAGTAAAGCAATCTCACCTAAAATACCACCTTCTTTTAAAAGGAGTACTATTATATTTTTACATTCCAAGGCTACTGCACACATTGGGCTATAATTTTAAAAACTCTAGACTACGTTATTACATAGAACGTTTTTCTTTCAGATGAAAGAAATGCATCAAATCACTTCTGTATCATTCTGTAAGTTCCTACCCTTAAGGTATTTTAAAGTACTAGCCAGAAGAAAACCAAGACCCTTAGTATAATGCAGTTTTTCACTGTGTAAATGTGCCTTTTTTTCCTCAAAAGGTCAGCAGACATTTTTGGTAATGGTTATATGGAACATTTGCATCATTCCATAGAATTCTGTCTTCAACTACACGATCCAAGATTTACTCATCTCACTCTCAGCAATCAAAGTTCTATTACTGTACCACACAGTTGGTTTTTACTTATAAGGGATACAAGCCTTTACTAATTTTAACTACCTCCCAGTTGATATCAAAACTCACTGCAGAAGCAAATCTATTATTATAGCAACTAGAAATCTGAACAGGTATTCAAGTAATATGATATGGCTTAGGAACTCAAAATAAACAGTCCAAAATACTATAAGGCATAAATTATAAACATCTGTCACTCTGGAAATCAGTAGTTCCACACCAAAGGGGGCAGGCCACGCACACCCCCTCACCACCAACAAAAGAATCTTCAAGTAAGTAATGCAAAAAAAATATCATTAAAAGGGCATTACCACTACTTCTGGCTGAGGTCCTGTTTCCTCAACTTGTCTGCCACGACCACGACCACGGCGACGAAGACTCCCAAAGTTAATATCCAGCTGAGATGTTATGTCATTCACTGGTCTTCGAAAGACAGGAGAATCATCCTCTAAGACTTCTTTCTGCACCTAAAAAAACAACCTGGTTAAAGCCTACGTCTTCCATATAAAACCTTCTCCCCTCCTTGATACCTAGTCATATGCACATCTGTATTACTGACTAAGCAGCAGACAAATCAAGATGCCACCTAGAACAGAAGACAGGCCTTAACTTGCACAGGGTTTTAACAGAGGTGAGGCAGGTGTAGCTTCCCACCAGATGCCTGGAATAGTTCTTTGTTGGCTCAGAGAACCCTGGGAATGAAATCTTCTGTACCATCTCTGTGAGCCTGAAGAGGTTTTTCAGAAACATCATCTTAGGGGTTTTCTAAGGGACTTGAGAATCAGGCTTAAGCTACTTACTCCTACAATTATCTTCAAGTATGGCCATAGTAAACCACAGCATCTGGCTATTAGTCTATGTCTGCACCTATGAGAGTATTGTTGGTTTACCTCTTTTACTCCTAATCATCATTTCAACATCCACTGTAGCAATAATAATGATGTATATGTAAAATCATCCCATCCAGTGAAGAATCGTTACATTCAATGTCTAATACAGCAACGGGATTTGTCCATGTTATGCAGCTCCTGTACCTCCTATCCTGTTCTCACTTTGACAAGGTCCCTTGACACTGCCAGCTGAGAAGCTTTACAGGCAAAGAGTACTGAAGAGTGCATGCACTCTTACCACACTTGCGTATTATACTCTCTTCAGAGCTTGTGAAAGTTATTCTCCCCACCTCATCACTGTCTCCTTCAGAGAAAGAAGAGGGGGTGACCTCCAAAACCCATGCTAAAAAGGACACTGGCCACTTCAGTATTAGCGTCTGTTCCCAGAAGTGCTCAATGACCTAAACTGATTAAGGCTCAAAAAGCTGCATGTTTTGATGCTAATATCATACACAGACAAGTGATAGCATGTGTTCACAACGTGCATGCAGACCTCATGGATCAAATTCCATCACACTAGACTGCAAGTAGACGTATATATTTCTGTGACCCCCAAAATCTAAGCAAGCATCTGTGAACAAAGCCTCTCCTCTCTCCCTTGTCATATCAATAAACTAGAAATTTGCCCTGAAATGTCAATGTAATTGACAGTAATATGGTGGAATAAACGTTAAAAGGAGTGAGAGAAAGGACATCACTATAAAACAAGCTCTCCAGAGTTACTTCTAAGAAGCAGAACCCTAAAACTGGGGAAAAATAAAAATCATATATTCCAAGGGCACAATGAAAACTGGGATCCAGCACTGCTGAGAAATAGGACATTTAGCATCCAGACTAACAGATGCCAAAACCCAAGTTTAATATATGCACGCAAGCATATACTGGCAAGTAGATGCAAATTTAAGGATAAGAAATATTTAGTAAACCAAGTTTTTCTAGTGGCTTTAACAGAGATCTACATAGGTGCCAGCAGCAAGGATACAGGCTTTGTATTCTAAGACTGAGCTGTAAGGTTGTACAACCTCGTATATCACGAATCCGCATACAAGGTAGAGACAATGACCTGAGAGAAGAAAATGAACAGAGTAACTGTAAAGCAAAATTTGGGGCACAGACGTAATTACAGTAACAAAGCTTAGATACTGACTTCTAGCCTGTTGAGATTATATAAAACTTGTAGAAAAAGAATCAAGACAGCTTCCTAACCCTGGTCATAAAGCAGAGTTTACAGAATTCCTGAGGCAATGCTTACATCATTGCTGTATTTTGACTTGTGAATCACCACTGCTTTGAAAGGAACAGTGGATTCTGGCTTCCGGATGTTGAATTCAGGCTTTGGTCGATTCTGTTGCTGAAGAGTTTTCCATTCATCTAATGTCATCTCTTGAACTACTTCTTCCATTGGCTCTGCTTCAGCAACTCTAAAGGTTAATAGTTGTAAAGTAAAAAACATTAGCTTGCAACGTGCCAGGATGAACAAGAACACTACTTTTTAAAGCAAGGACACTAAACAAAACATGTAGAATGCTTCTCAACAAAATACTATCTTGAGATTTCCCTTACTCCCCACAGTAACTTGATATAAATGTTTTACCTTAATTTAGGTTGGAAAATATACTTATGGCCTGTTTGAAATGAGTTGTATGAGCAAATGTAGTCTCCAGCCTTCCCTAGTAAGTTCTAATATTTATACAGTCTCATCATAAAAGCATGTTGGATTCTAGACAAAAATCAATCAGTCTTTTGATGTGGCATACTATTAAACAGTGGGGTTGAGAACTAATCTACTCATAGCGAATACAGCCATAGTAAAAAAAAAAGCACACAGAGCAGTTTTAAAACACCCCAATTGCAGATTTTTATTGACTTGTATGCAGGGAGACAACATGAGATGGATGCATGTTGCAGTGCCACTTTCTGTCATCAAAAAGACATGATGGGATCTTGTGGGTCATCAATTAATATTTCCTTTGTTACAGTCACAAGATGCTTCTTTAGTTTCTTTTGTCAGGTTAGTGGTGCAATAATGACAGCGTGTTCAAGGAAAACATACAGCACACATTGGAGTCTGCCTTGCATATTTTTGAACTATAAAGCCAGAAGTCCAAGGCTTTATGTCCATATTTGTAAGACAAGACACATAACATAAAATCAAAGATTCACTTCACTCATGCTTGACTATTCTTCTGCCATTTTTCTGATGCTAGCCATGACTGACTTGCCCAGGATCAGCAGCTAGTCAGCATGCTACAGATCATAGAATCATAGAATGGCAAGGGTTGGAAGGGACCCCGAGGATCATAAAGCTCCAACCCCCCTGCCACAGGCAGGGACACCAACCTCAGGCCTGGAGCTACACAAGGTTGCCCAGGGCCCCATCCAGCCTGGCCTTGAACACTTCCAGGGATGGGGCATCCACCACCTCTCTGGGCAGCCTGTTCCAGGACCTCACCACTCTTTCCATAAAAAACTTCCCCCTAATATTCAATCTAAACCTTCCCTCCTTCAGCTTTAAACCATTCCCCCTTGTCCTGCCATTATCTGCCCTTTTATAAAGTTGATTCCCCTCCTGTTTGTATGCTCCCTACTAACGGTATTTGCTGAAAGATAATTTCCCTACTATGCAAAATGACATGCAGGGAGCACAACTCGCTTCAGCACCATAATTGCTGCAGAAACAAGTCAAATATCATGAACTACAGGCAAACCTGCACTTGAGAATCCACTTCTTGAGAAACAACGCTTGAGAAACCACTTCTCCCACTTCTCCCTTTCCCAAGTACAAAGCTGCTATGCATTGGAATAGCAGTCGAAGTTGGTTGCATTTCCCTTACACAGACCTTCTCAGAAAACCCTTTTCTTAGGTCCCTTCTGATGGGAGAACTATGGGTTTGGTTTTCCTTACTCAATTGCAGTTCCACATCTTCTTCCACTGCAGATATTTCAATACAATTCTTTAGCTGTAAGTTGGAAGTTTATTTTATCACACAAAGATGCACAGTCAAGTGACAGTCAGTGAACTGTGCATTTTGTTTTCGAAGTTGTGCACGCACTCTGTTAGAGCATGCACATTTGTTGGGAGTGTTCTGTACATTTAGAACTAGCTGATATGCGAACAGACCTGCTCCTTCTTCCTATCTGATCTTGCAGAGAACCGGTTTATTTCTTGCCAGACAAAATTATACAGAATTTTCCTGAAACACCCTGGATATGACACAAGTAGAAGCAGAACTGCATGGTAAAATAGTCCTCAATTTTGGGTTTAGGATGAATGCAGTTTTAAATGCACTCTGTAGGGGGGGGGAGTGGGGAAAAAAAGCAAGTCCTGTCCTGTACTATATGCCTACTGCCTGACATGCCTTCATGCCCTATTATTTTCAAAATTCCAGCTATATGAAACAGAAGATAAAGGTTAAAAGCCTGGCAAGATGTTTGTACCTCCATGGTAATTAAGAAGATCTCAAACTATACTGAGAAGAAAAAAAGGCCCACAACTGATTTACTGAGTTAAATAAAAAGGATACTTGTGAAAGACGCAGCTACTTCAGAAAAAACACCAGCAGATAATGTTCCATGTGTAAGAGCATTCAGAACCAATTGCACCCCAAACATTTCAATTTGTTGTCCTCAAGAATAAGAGGCCAGATAATTTTTGGCCAATTATATGAAACTTCAGTTCTGGGAATAAGTGTTGTAAAACCAATGCCAGTTGCAAGTGCTGTTCCCAAGCCACTGTCTCAGGACAGAATCAGTGAATTGCACATCTCAACTCACAAAGTCTTCTGTCCTCCTCCCCCATTAAGCTTTCCCCATTAAGGAGACAGTTTCAGTCCCCAGCAACAGCCACAGAAAGATGCAAAATCGTTAGCAACAAGTACTTGGAAGTAGCTATCAGTCTTTCAGTTTGCAAAAGAAAGCAAACATCTGAGTGGAGTGTTAAGGTCAACTCTGTGCAGATATACACAGTGTAGTATTTAACAGGCTTACTGCATTCTGGTAGCACAAAGCTTGTGAAAGAAAAGGGCAATAGGACAAGTGTTCAAGAATAATGAAGGACTGACCAACGGTATGAGATGCTAAGAAGACTGAGCAAGTCATTTCAAAACAAACAAGACAACCATCACCAGGAAGTCCCAGGAACAAGCAGCAATAAGTATTCTTAGGCAAAAATATCAGCCATGCAAACACAGAAAGAACCACCAGCAAGGCAGAAACTCAATTGCACTCTTAGGGATAGATGAGTGGACAGTGAGGTGGGTTGAGAACTGGCTGTCAGACCGGGCTCAGAGGGTCGTGATCAGTGGAGTAGAATCTGAATGGAGGCCTGTGACTAGTGGTGTTCCCCAGGGCTCGGTGTTGGGTCCAGTCCTGTTCAATATCTTCATTGACGACCTTGATGAGGGAATAGCATCCACCCTCAGCAAGTACCCAATGATACAAAGCTGGGAGGGGTGGCTGACAGGCAGGAACACTGCGCTGCCATCCAGCGAGACCTGGACAGGCTGGAGAGCTGGGCAGGGAGAAACCTAATGAAATTCAACAAGTGCAAGTGTAAAGTCTTGCACCACATGTATCAGTACAGGCTGGCGGATGACCTGTTGGAAAAGAGCTCTGTGGAGAAGGACCTGGGGGTCCTGGTTGATGACAGGTTGGCTATGAGCCAGCAGTGTGCCCTGGTGGCCAAGAGAGCCAATGGGATCCTGGGATGTATCAGGAAGAGTGTGTCCAGCAGGTCAAGGGAGGTGATCCTCCCCCTCTACTCTGCGTTGGTCAGGCCCCACCTGGAATACTGTGTCCAGTTCTGGGCTCCCAGGTATAAAAAAGACAGGGACCTTCTGGAGAGAGTCCAGAGAAGGGCGACAAAGGTGATTAGGGGTCTGGAACATCTCCCCTATGAGGAAAGGCTGAGTGAGATGGGTCTGTTCAGCCTGGAGAAAAGAAGACTTAGGGGGGACCTAATTAGTGTTTACAAATATCTTAGGCATGGGTTGCAGGGGGAATTGTCCAGCCCCTTTTCAGTGGTCTGTGGGGACAGGACTAGGGGCAATGGCTGTAAGCTGGAGCACAGGAAGTTCCGCACCAACATGCGGAAAAACTTTTTCACAGTGAGGGTGACAGAGCCCTGGGACAGGCTGCCCAGGGAGGTGGTGGAGTCTCCTTCTCTGGAGATATTCAAGTCTCGTCTGGACGCCTATCAGTGTAATATGAGGTAGGGAGCTGCTTTGGCAGGGGGGTTGGACCCGATGATCTCTTGAGGTCCCTTCCAACCCCTAAGATTCTGTGATTCTGATAGAGGGATCCCAACCCCCTAAACTGTGCAAGAGTATTGCAGGTAACCCAGTCAAGCTGAACTTTAAATGAACAGCATTTGTCACTCCTGCAACAGTGTATAAGGAGCCACATCAACTGTTATGTTTGTAAGAGATGTCACTGCTGGTAGGGTGGAACAACGGCTCAACTGAGTAATGCCTTCTATATGGGAGCAGGTAGAAAGACAAGAATAGAACTCCAAGGCATTTCTACGTGCAAAGCATCGGAGAGACCGTCACGAGACACTGAAATCTCTACCAGTAGGGGACACCAGGGGTCAGTACTGGGACCAGAACTGTGCAACATCTTTGTCAGTGACATAGGTGGTACGATCGAGTGCACCCTCAGCAAGTCGGCCAACTCCACCAAGCTGCGTGCTGAGGTCAACAAGCTGGAGGGAAGGGATGCCATCCAGAGGGACCTTGCCAGGCTGGAGAGATGGGCTGATGCGAACTGTGTGAAGTTCAGAACAGCCAAGTACAAGGTCCTGTGTGTGGGTCGGTGCAGTCCCAAGTACAACTACAGGCTGGGTGGAGAATGGATTGGGAGCAGCCCTGAGGAGAAGGACTTAGGGGTCCCAATTGATGACAAGCTCAACGTGAGCTGGCAGTGTGCATTAGGCAGCTCACAAGACCGACTGTGTCCTGGGCTGCATCCAGAACAGCACAGCCAGCAGGTGAAGGGAGGTGATTCTGCCCCTCTGCTCTTGTGAGACCCCACCTGGAGTACAGCATCCAGCTCTGGGGTCCCCAACACAGAAAAGATGTAGAGCTGTTGGAGCAAGTCCAGAGGAGGGCCATGAGGATGATCAGAGGGCTGGAAGGAGCACCTCTCCTATGCAGAGAGGCTGCAAGAGTTGGACTTGTTCAGCCTGGAGAAGAGAAAGCTCCAGAGAGACATAATTACGACCTAACAATACTTAAAGGTGTCCTACAGGAAAGTGGGAATGGGACTGTTCACCAGGGAATAGGACGAGGGGCAATGGCTCCAAGATGAAAGAGGGTAGGTTTAGGTTAGATATTATCCAGATGTGCAAAGCCATTTTTTATTCAGTTCACATCAAGAAGTCAATGGCATGAATCTTTCATGTTAAACATCATCTAGAGGAGCATTACCAGCAGTTATAGCAAAATTCCAAGTTAAACAAAGTGTGACCAAGTGACAACTGTACAAGTTAGCTGTAGAGGTAAAGCACTGAATCAAATGCTTAGGAAGACCTGGCCTGGTTACAGGTAGCTTTATGTCACTACTAAATACAAACAAACTAAAAGCAAACCAAGAGAGGTAAACAGCTCAGCAAACTTGAAGGCAAATTTTGAAAGCTTCTTATTAAATGACCAGAGGAATTCATGGCTCCACCAAAAAGGAATAAAGTCCTGTGTGAAAAAGTGGAAGAAAACTCCACTCTGCAAATACCTTTTTATAGGAACTGAATAGACTATGTGTCACAGTGAATAAAAAGGAAAAACCTACTTATTTGAATTACTGGTCAAGACAAGTGTGTTCTATCATTCAGACTGTGAAAACAAGTTCAACAGAAAGCAGCTGTGAGGAAAGCTTGCACTGCTTACACACATGTATTTTATACTTATTACCTGCAGAAAAAATACTCACTACTATTAGCATGCAATTTAGGACGCTATAGACAGTAATGAATATTGTTAATACATTCAAGGAAATTTGGAGATAAAAAAAACTTGATTTATATTACAGAAGTATTGAAGAAACTCTTTGTCCTGCAGCAACCTGCAAATGGAAGCTCAAGCAACATGGACACAGTCCTGAAGGCAAGACCCCATCAGTTTCAGAAGCCCATCAAAGCCTTTCCAGAGTTGCACTGAAATTATCCAGCACCACAAAAGAAAGCTATACAGAACCCTCCATGCTGGAAGATTATTCCCAGTTTCCAGGAATACTTCTTTTTTTCTTTTAAATGGAAAAAGTTATAGCGCAAAAAAGGAGAGAACAAACAAACCCAAGTTTTTACTCTCTTTCTCCATACAAGCACACAACTGCAATCAAGCAGCTGAAAATAAATGGAGTCCTTACAGTTGATGTCATGACATGCTAAAATGAGAACAATCCTAGCAGTAGTTTAAGTGAACACACACCCCTACCTCCTCAATACTGGGGCTGTAGTGGAAACATAAGGTAGCCTAGCTGGAATATTTTGTTGTTGTGTGTTACCTGTTGTAAGACAGCAGCTCTGGAGAGTAGAAGCAACTTAAGCATGCACACAAGACCTTAAAATACATCCTGAAGCCTGAAAACCATACCCCACCAGCTTTTTAATATTTAAAAGACCAAGAAAAATAATTGCACCTTGTTAAGGTGTATGTCATACAACCATCCCTAATTACCTCGGCACTGTTTGCACAATGTTTCCTGTTTTAAAACAGGTAGAGTCACCAAGCTGACACTGCCCCAAAGCTAAGTGCAATAAGGTGTATGTAATTCAGATTCTGAATACAGATTTGAGAGTCTTCAGGACAATATCTGTGACACTGAAGAAAGCACACGATGCAGGAACAGGCTACTCGCATTTCTGAACTTTATGTATTTCACTGGATATTCCTAAACAAAGCTTTTTTTTTAAAAAAAAAAAAGCCCAACAACATGAAGAGCAGTAATATCTCTGAATACCTGGTGATCTCTGAGAAAGGGAAAAGAATTAAAGACAACTGGCAGATTCTGCCAGATGCCTTTGCCACTACATCTACTTCTCATGCCTTATATTCTACAAGAAGCTGATATCAGGACACAAAGAGCTTAAGTTGGAGTAGAAACTAACAGAAGCCTGAAACAAGTAAAGATACCAGTAGTTGACAAAAAAGGCTGAATAACCATTCTCATATTTAGCCAATATGTTAATTTTTGGCAGTTTATCTACACTATCCATCTGATTCAACTTAGGAACAGTTTTCTGGAAACCAAATCATAGTTATTCAATTTGAGGGACAGATTCCCCCATGTATACAGACCTCTAGCTATATATTAAAAGCATCAAAGCTGTATCAACTCAGCTTCTTACAGGGATATACGATCTGAACACATAAAGCTGACATCACCACCTGTTTTGTAAGTAAGAAACTAACCAAGGCATACTGCACAGACCCTCTTTCACTCACGAGGGGATATTCACCATAAGCTACTTGATAACTCTTTAAAGTCCCTTACTTGGACAAGATTGTCCAGTTTCTTTTCCTTAAACCAGTGTCTATTTCCTGTGAAGTAAGTTACCACTGGACACTGACATTGTCAGTTAGTTAGGAAGGGGGAAGGGGATATTAAGAAGGCTGCTGGGGTTAGGCAAGCATTTCGGGAGTCACAGCGGGATCTAATGGTGGAAAAAGGTAAATACCAAAAGTACAGTGGAGGACTTGGGGACGTTTTCCCATGTGACTGTAGGGAAAATTCTGTGGGTTGCCCTGAGTACTCCTCAGTGGAGCCACGTTTGGCAGTCCCCTGTCAGAAATCTCGCTGTGGGCTGTTGAGGATACCTACATCTGCTGCCCCACTAAAATGCCTTTATACAAATGCACGTAGCATGGGGAACAAACAAGAAGAATTAGAGATCTTTGTGCGGTCACAGGGCCACGATCTCATTGCAATCACTGAGACGTGGTGGGACAGCCTGGATGACTGGCACGCTACCATGGATGGCTACGTGCTTTTTAGGAAAGAGGCTAGGGAGACGAGGGGGGGGAGTTGCTCTTTATGTTAGAGAGCACCTAGAATGTATTGAGCTCCACCTGGGTAGGGATGAACCGTCTGTCGAGAGCTTGTGGGTAAGAATTAAAAGGCAGGCCAGTTTGGGTGACATAGTTGTGGGCATGTACTACAGGCCCCCTGATCAAGAGGAGCGGGTGGATAATGCATTTTACAAGCAATTGGAAGTAGCTTCAAGATCACAGGCGTTGGTCCTTATGGGGGACTTCAACTACCCAGATATTTGCTGGGCAAGCAATACGGCCAGTCGTATGCAGTCCAGACAATTTCTGCAGTATATGGAAGACAACTTCCTGATACAGATGGTGCATGAACCTACGAGGGGAGGGCGGGTGCTTGACCTTGTTTTTACTAACAAGGAAGGGCTCGTTAGTGAAGGTCGGGGGCAGCTTAGGACAAAGCGACCATGAAATGGTCGAGTTCAAGATCCTGAGTGGAAGAGGCAAGCCAAAAAGTAGGATAGCTACCCTGAATTTTGGAAGAGCTAACTTTGATCTCCTCCGAAATCAAATAGGGGCTATCCCATGGGCTGCTCTGTTTGAAGGAATGGGAGCCTGCGAGTGCTGGCTAACATTCAAACAGCACTTCTTCCAAGCACAGAATAGGTGCATCCCTTTGAGTAAGAAATCGGGAAAGAAAGGCAGAAGACCTGCGTGGATAAGCAGGGAGCTAATGAGTAAACTCAAAGAGAAGCAGAAGACCTATAAACTGTGGAAACAGGGTCTGAGATCATGGGATGAATATAAGGATGTTGCCAGGGCCTGTAGGGATGCAACTAGGAGGGCTAAGGCCTGCTTAGAAATTAAGCTGGCAAGGGACATAAAGGACAATAAAAAGTTTTTTCAGATATGTGAATAGTAAAAGGATGACCAGGGATAATGTAGGTCCCTTGTTGAATGAGGCGGGTGTCTTGGTAACGGGGGATGATGAGAAGGTGGAGATACTTAATGCCTTCTTTGCCTCGGTCTTTACTCCGAAGGCTTCTCGGGACCCACTGATCCCAGATGAACGTAGGAGTGGTTGGGGAACGAATGGCTCCCCTCTAGTTGAGGTAAGGGTAGTCCAGGAGCGACTCAAAGGAATGGATGCACACAAATCCATGGGCCCGGATGGGATACACCCACGTGTGCTGAGAGAGCTGGCGGAGGTGATTGCGGAGCCGCTCTCTATCATCTTTGATAGATCCTGGACTACAGGAGAAGTGCCTGAAGATTGGAGGATAGCCAATGTCACTCCAGTCTTTAAAAAAGGCAAGAAGGAGGATCCCAGTAACTATAGGCCAGTCAGCCTCACTTCTGTCCCTGGAAAGGTGATGGAACAGCTTGTTCTGGATGCCATCACTGAGCAACTGGAAGAGAAGAAGGTCATGAGGAGTAGTCAGCATGGATTCACCAAGGGGAGAGCGTGCTTGACCAATCTCATAGCCTTCTATGATGTCGTTACCAACTGGGTGGATGGAGGGAGAGCAGTGGATGTCATCTACCTTGACTTTAGCAAAGCTTTCGATACTGTCTCCCACAACATCTTGATGGAGAAGCTAAGGAAACAAGGGATAGATGAGTGGACAGTGAGGTGGGTTGAGAACTGGCTGTCAGACCGGGCTCAGAGGGTCGTGATCAGTGGAGTAGAATCTGAATGGAGGCCTGTGACTAGTGGTGTTCCCCAGGGCTCGGTGTTGGGTCCAGTCCTGTTTAATATCTT
This sequence comes from Laterallus jamaicensis coturniculus, assembly GCA_022605575.1. NCBI lineage: Eukaryota > Metazoa > Chordata > Aves > Gruiformes > Rallidae > Laterallus > Laterallus jamaicensis. The sequence continues at coordinate 1,863,506 of JAKCOX010000010.1, forward strand.
GATGAGGGAATAGCATCCACCCTCAGCAAGTACCCGATGATACAAAGCTGGGAGGGGTGGCTGACACGCAGGAACACTGCGCTGCCATCCAGCGAGACCTGGACAGACTGGAGAGCTGGGCAGGGAGAAACCTAATGAAATTCAACAAGTGCAAGTGTAAAGTCTTGCACCTGGGGAGGAATAACCAACTGTATCAGTACAGGCTGGGGCATGACCTGTTGGAAAAGAGCTCTGTGGAGAAGGACCTGGGGGTCCTGGTTGATGACAGGTTGGCTATGAGCCAGCAGTGTGCCCTGGTGGCCAAGAGAGCCAATGGGATCCTGGGATGTATCAGGAAGAGTGTGTCCAGCAGGTCAAGGGAGGTGATCCTCCCCCTCTACTTTGCGTTGGTCAGGCCCCACCTGGAGTATTGTGTCCAGTTCTGGGCTCCCTGGTATAAAAAAGACAGGGACCTTCTGGAGAGAGTCCAGAGAAGGGCGACAAAGTTGATTAGGGGTCAGGAAGATCTCCCCTATGAGGAAAGGCTGAGTGAGCTGGGTCTGTTCAGCCTGGAGAAAAGAAGACTGAGGGGGGACCTAATTAGTGTTTATAAATATCTTAGGCATGGGTTGCAGGGGGAATTGGCCAGCCCCTTTTCAGTGGTCTGTGGGGATAGGACAAGGGGCAATGGCTGTAAGCTGGAGCACAGGAAGTTCCGCACCAACATGCGGAAGAACTTTTTCACAGTGAGGGTGACAGAGCAGTGGAATAGGCTGCCCAGGGAGGTGGTGGAGTCTCCTTCTCTGGAGATATTCAAGTCTCGTCTGGACGCCTATCTATGTAATATGAGATAGGGAACCTGCTTTGGCAGGGGGGTTGGACCCGATGATCTCTTGAGGTCCCTTCCAACCCCTAAGATTCTGTGATTCTGTGAATCAAAGCCAGAAGACGAGGTGCAGGCTCCTCTCTCAATTTCTCTCCTTCAACATTCATTGCCAGGCCATTTCCATCAAGTTTTTCCAAGTTCTGCAGAGAACCTTCATGAATGGGTGACAACTGCGTGGCATTGTTGATTGGTGCATACTGACTTACAAGAATTTTATCTTAAGTGTATTTGAACTGTGTTTGTACAATCATGTCAGCATACCTTGAATGACTCCTGCTCTTAGAGAACTTCAAAAAGCAGAGCAGTACTTACAAATTAGGAAAGTTTAACACATGAGAGACAATATGTGGCTCCTTAAATTATCATCCAACCTTAGGAACGTAAGCATCACTGGGCAATTAAAAGCAGTCTGCAGCTCCATAAACCAAGATTTAGTCAGAATTAAGGACACATTCTCTTGACTCACATAGACAAAGCTTTGCTACTTTTAAATATGTGCACTAGCAACACTTCACACTTTAAGCATGCCTCCTAACAGAAGTATATCAATATCAGTCAATTGTTTTCTTCACATTTAGAAAGGAAATATTTTAGTCAAACTGTACTTGTTCAGAGGTTCCCTTTCAGATGGCTGTGGCTGGTCAGCTGGTTCTGCAGTCTCTGTGGTAGCAGCAGTCCGTTCCATCCCACTAAAACAGTGAAAAAACATAACAAAAAAACCCCAAACACAAAGTTAATATGGGTCACACTGGAAAAACACCAGACAAATACAACACTATTTTCCCTTCCCCAGGAACTCTGGAAAAAACAGAGGAGAGAAACTCAAGGATCATAAGCAGAAAGTAGATCTACTAAGTGACTAACTAGCTGAGTGATTAACAAAATGAAAAGCATTAGGAAAATCCCACTTCTGTGGACTTTTAATCAAAAAAAGTGAAAAGCATGCATGAAGACAAAATACATAACTCATAAGTACTAATGCCAGCACTTGATTACAGCATTTCATTGTCATTGGGCTTTGGCTTTTTATTTCAACTATTAGAACAGCAAAAATCATACTCCAAGATTGCCTTTCTGTAATACGGCCCTTAGTTCACAGTCAAAATGACAGCAGGAGCATACTTACTTTCATTCCACTGGTAGGCATATATATTAAAAATTAACACCTATCCCAAATGCATCACCGAGCACAATTAAGCACAGGCATGTATTTTGTAATGGTTTAGCGAAATGGGGTTTAATGCCGCTTCTACCACACACACCGCATCACCAGAAAGCACTGATATGTCATGTTTGTGTTGCAAGTTCTGTTACTGAAATTTAAAAAAAAGCAGCAAGCTAAACCAGGGAGAATAAAGGATCTTAAAATGTCTTGTACCTTACGTACAATATTCACACCAATTGCCCTGACATTCTATAGAAGCTAGTTTTGTCCTTCTGGTCAGTTAGTTTCATGCTGTCAGCTAAGAGCTATGTTAATCTAGCTGATGTTTTGCTTTGAAAAGCCAGAGCACCTAATCAATCTTTTACTGGTAGTATGAAGTATTCTCTCTATAATACTACTAATAATACAGAAGTTAGGGCAGCCTTTCGGGACAACTTGGAATATTAAGTCCTAAAAGTATTACCCATCAAGGCTGTATTTTTCAACCTTCTTCCAGATCACCTGAATCCACAATCAACAATTTTGTGAATTAATTTAGCCAAAGATGTTCTCTGTTAAAGTGCTGCCATTTTAATGTATATAAAGAACAAAAGCTACTGTAAAGAGTAGCATACTGCTAGGAACAGACATAAGCCAACGTTTCCATTAAGCTTTCTGCATGTCTGAACAGAAACTAGTAAGAGAAATACAGAATGGAACTGGGGTCCCAAAGTTTTTATCATGTGACTGACCATTAGTAAGCCACCACACTCTGTTACTGATCCTCCTGTGCACTTTAAAATGTATTTCAGTAAAGTCAGCTAAATATTATCTCCAGAGCCATGCTGAATGACAGCTCTAAAATCTGAATGACACACAAAACAGGAGAAAGAGACACTGAACTTTAAGCCCACTAACAGCGTTCCAATGTTTTAACAGGCAATGTAGCCATTTATAGTAATGTCATTGAATATCAAGTGTCTCATTTACTTGAGTGGCCCCAGACAAAAGATGTTGGCAGTATTAATAGGAGAAACATCACCACACCTTTGCTATGTCATCTCATCAACATGAAGGAAGTTGAGTTCAGAAAAAACACCATATTCAACACAACAACTAAAAGAAAGTGAGGCTTACAGAGCTCAATATGGACATGAAACTGATGAACAGAAAACTATGATCAACCATAGGCCACGGAAGATTATAACCTATGCTTGGCACAAGTATGGGTCGTACATGGTATCACCTTTTAGCTGTTCCCCAGATGTCAGCCCTACCTCCACCCCTTTTGTCAACTGGTTTCATCCCCCTAGAGAGGGGAACAGGGTTCCATGAGTTTATTTTCCATTAGAACCTCAAACTAAAACTAGTATTGATTTTTTTTTTTTTTGGGGGGGTGAGGGGGGGGCAGCTAACATGGATATAGAAGAAAGGAACAGAATACTTAAGAGACACTCCTTCAGTGACTATTGTTTACTTGTACACCAAGTAAGAAGCAGCAGAGAGAACACTCACATTTTATCATTCCCACTTGGTCTTTCAAACCCTCGTCTTCCTCTTTGGTCAAAGCCAATGAAACTCCAGTTTATTCCACTGCCTCTTCCTCTGCCACGACCCCTTACTGGCCTTTCACAGGAAAATCTTTCAACTGGTCTAAAAAGAAAATTTGTAGTCAGATTTTTGTTCCAACGAACAGTTAACAAGGACGAAAAAAAAATTACATGGTTGACTCATGTGAGAGACATCAGTATGTGAGAGACACTGTATAGTTCTTAGAGTGCATTTTTACACAGTACAGCTGTATTTTGTCATTAAAAATTGACATAAACTGAACTCGGGGAATTACTACAGACAACAGGAAGAAAAAGTTCAGGCATTCGTTGATGACACTGAAAACATTAAGGAAGCAAAAACAAAACACAATAAAACTGTGAAATCTTCAGCAACTTTATCAGGCCACACCTCCACTGTCTAAACCCAGATCCATGGGGAACCGTTAAACATTTCAGGGAAGTTGTTAAATACCAGCTATTGTGATGTAAAGTAAGAACAGCCATGCTCTCAAGCATTAAAGGTTTAGGTGGAATTTTTTAGTACTTACAGAGAAAACAAAATTGGTATGCATACCTTGTGACAAAAGTTTATTTCCAGTTTGAACAGTAAAATGCGCATAACTGGGAACCCGCAAAGCTTGGTATGTGAGCTCAGAAATGAACATTTACCCTGCTGGCTAGGGGGTTACATTTTCAGGTCTTTACACTTCCCAGTTCCACCTGGCATTTCTAACGTTTAACAAAAATGCTCCAAATCAATATGCAGGGAAGCTGAAAGTACAACTCTGACAGGCACAAACTAAGTCATCTTGCAAGTACTCCACACATTAATACTGCAACTGTGCCTTCAAGTTCGACTACTGGATCTGTTTATAGAAAGTTAAGTTTCATTTCCCACCCATGTGGGGATCCTCCAGGAGGCACCTTACGTCTCCCTGTATGATACATACCTTTCCACTGTGAATCCTGCTTTTATGTCTTTTTCATAGGAACTGTATTCCTTGAACGATGGTCTCCATTCAGCTTTGTCCTGTTTCACTTCTGCTCCTCTGTTATTCAATCCTTGCTTTTCTCCCTGCTTTGGTACTTGCTTCTCACCTACACACACACACACATATTTAGAGTTTAACAATAACAACCGTTCCCAAACTACTGACTGAAATGAGTTGACTACACCTGACAGTCTTCCGCTTTACCCTCTCCAATCCCAAGTCCACCAAAATACTAAAAGCACTTACAGTTAATGTTGCCAGGAACTGTTTGTTTTAAAAACATCTACTTACTTTACCTTAAGTATTGATGAACCTGCCTCAGTCAAAAATACTACAGGTCTTGACACAGCTCAGACATTTCCAGAAAAGACAGGCTAAAATAAAACAAAAAAAAAAGTAATTTTTCTCATGTTAAGTCACAGAAATGGAGAACAAGAACTGTTTCTCTCATGTTGTCTCAAAGAACTTTCCAGCATACTGCAGGACAAGACAGAGAAGCTGCAATGGAAGATACGAGTGGCAAGAGTCCAGAGAAGGGCGACAAAGTTGATTGGGGTCTGGAACATCTCCCCTATGAGGAAAGGCTGAGTGAGCTGGGTCTGTTCAGCCTGGAGAAAAGAAGACTTAGGGGGGACCTAATTAGTGTTTATAAATATCTTAGGCATGGGTTGCAGGGGGAATTGGCCAGTCCTTTTCAGTGGTCTGTGGGGACAGGACAAGGGGCAATGGCTGTAAGCTGGAGCACAGGAAGTTCCGCACCAACATGCGGAAGAACTTTTTCACAGTGAGGGTGACGGAGCAGTGGAATAGGCTGCCCAGGGAGGTGGTGGAGTCTCCTTCTCTGGAGATATTCAAGTCTCGTCTGGACGCCTATCTATGTAATACGAGATAGGGAGCCTGCTTTGGCAGGGGGGTTGGACCCGATGATCTCTTGAGGTCCCTTCCAACCCCTAAGATTCTGTGATTCTGTGATTTACGGCTTGTTTACATTATGTAAATTGTGTCATTGCCATACAACTCTTCAAGGCTAAATAACCTTGCACCAGCAAAGTCCAGTTATCTATCCCTCCCCACAGCACTTTTCGCAGACTTCCCACACAACTAAGAAAAGCAAAATAAAAGATTTAAAACTGTGTTTGCTTTTTTGTTTTCCAGACAAGTTTCAACCACCTAAAGATGTTAAAGCTAACAGCACACAATCACTGGTCATAAAATCAAGCTTCCCCTTCCACTTATTCCAAGAGACTTCCGACTTGACTTCGACCCCCTCCAGCTTTCCATTTAACAGCTCATTTTTAAATAAAAAAGTCTGAGCCTCAGTAAACTATTTAATTGGAGCTCTGAAGGGATGAAATAAGTACAAAAACCTGACAGTAACACTGCTCCAGTTGGCCCAGAATGAGGGCAAGCAGAGAAGCTGTGCTAAAATTCAATGACCTATGTCATTAATTATGGCTGCATGCAAAGAGGCTACTTAATTGCCACCTCAGTAACACAATAACACCTATACATGGACAAGTGATTCTCCTTTACATCAAAGCTGTGTAACTGGAAATATCAGAAGAGGATTCTCACTGGGAGAGACTTACTTTGCTACATTTCAGATTGTAGCAGATTTAGGACTGCACAAACCACCTTAGTCCCCACCTTTTGCATGTGCATATCCATGTGATTTCAATTCCAAACCTCGCACAATTAATTTTGTGAACTAAAGCATGGCTAATTATGCAATTTACAGAGTGAAAAAAAATGAAAAAAAAAAAAGGCTTCAGCTCTTGCATGCAACACACCAAAGAAAGACACAGAGTTTGACTATTCTGTGGCATTTTGTTTTCCTGTGTGCCAGTACTCAAATACATAACTGCCTACAGCATCTTTCCTCCAGACAAGCCTTATGACTACACCGCTGAAAGAACGACATCAGAGTAAACTGTTTAAGAAAACTGCAGTCAGTATAAGATAAAACTCCACAGAAACTTTTCTGTGCCATGCTAACTTAAAACCGCAGCTGAAAACTCAAACAAGTAGTATTCAGGAACTACCTCTAAACGTTACACGAGTCATCAAATGTACATGAAAGAAGAAAACCTTTTGGAGGTATTAGCAACAAAAGGTTTAGAGATTTCAACAGAAAGAACAGAGCTTATTACTGCATGATCAACAAATCTAATTTGCCTGGACCAGCAAAGAATGCAAGCTCTGCAACTGGGCCTTTTGAATAAAGAGCTGGCAAATGCAGTTTGGCCACTGTGCTAAGAATGAACCGAGTTAACATTAAGTGGTGTGATGGTAGGAGCTGTGTGCAACACCTACAAACAGCCTTTAGCCATATCCTCAGCACAGAACCTAAAAAAAAAAAATAAATCAGGAAGCAAAGTGGTGAAAGGGGAAAAACCCCAACACTGCCTAAGGTCAAAAGTGTAGGGTTTGGTAGGCTATGAAACAGGGTGCCCATTTTTTTCCCCTCAAGAGAGGTTTAAAAAGCAGTCTCCTTACAGTTAGGTCTATTCATAATAAATAGTTTAGACTGTAAAAGTCAAAGTCCTGGATTATCTGGCAAAGTCCTCTTAAAAAGTTTGTTTCAAATTGAAAACGTCTCCACAAATTCAGTAACAACTCCTCTGAAAAAGGTAGTGAAGAATTAAAAAAAAAAAAGTCAAGGTACAGCATTTTGTAAATAAAAACTAGCATCACTCTAAAAACAAAACAACAGTGAAAGAAGTCTCTCAGACTACTGTAAAAACTGTGTATTTCAAGAGTGAAGAGTAGGTTTGCTTCAAGTCTTTCTAAAGGTAAAGACTGTTTTGTTCACAATTAGTGCGCTCAAGAAATAAAAATTGTGAAACTTTCAACAAGACTTCGTAGCCCAAACTAGCTGAACATCACAATTAGAAAAATCAGTCTGGAGGGTGTCCAAAGGAGGGCCACAAAGATGATCAAAGGGCTGGAGAGCCTGTGCTGTGAGGACATATTGAAGGAGCTGAGTCTCTTCTCCCTGGAGAAGGCTTGAAGGGGGTCACACCACTTCAGCAGCTACAAAGAAGATGGAGGCTCTCCTTTCAGAAGAAGCCATGTGGAAAAGGCAAGAGGCAAGAAGTACAAATTGCACAAGGAGAGGTTTCATCACGGTGCCAGAAAGAAACTGATAATGATTATTCACTACAAAAACCTTCCCGTGGAGGTGGTGGAATCCCTGCCACTGGAAGTTTTCAGGATGCGAATAGACTGGGTGCTATACGATTGCTTCTAGGCTGCCTTTCTCAGGAAAGGTCAGACCAGAAAAATCCTTCAAGGTGCCTTCCAACCTGGGCTGTTCTATGAATGTCAGTACAATAATGGATTTTGTCATTTCAACCCTAATACCAGAATCTGATACAGCCATTCAGAAGGTTTAGGTGCTTCTTTACAGTGATTAATTCCTAATTGGGTTGGGGGGAGCAACTGAAAAGACTGGATACAAAACCTTTTCAGTTTGGTTGGGAGTTTTTTGTGGGGTTTTTGGTTGGTTTTTTTTTTCTTTTTAAATACAGGTTTAGCTATTAGGTTCAGAATTTAGCAACTTTAACCACTATTATTTATTTGCCCAGAGGTATACTCTTCTGGCAATGAGAAGCTTTACAGAAATCGAGCTGGTACAAGGACCTTCCCGAGTGGTTATGCATTCTCAGTGGATAAACTGATAATTCCCTGATGTTTAAATGAATACAGAAGTTGTCTGATGCAACAAATGACCTTCGGATGGCCCAAATAGAAAGCTATCGCCTCCCCCAACCCCAATAAACCTTAAGTTTCCTCCCTCAACCCACCACCCGCTTTATATTTGTCAGCTATACCATCATATTTGCCCCAAGTCAGAGGGTGATCTCTGTCCTCCAGCACAGTCTTGCTAAGACAGCGCACACAAAGGGGGAGCACACAGACAGGACCAAGCCTCAATACTCTGCCCTGGTTTAGCGTCCTGAGCCCTATACATTCACAGTCCCAAGGTAAAAACATACCGCACACACAAAATCTAGGATAGTCACCTTCTTTAACAAAGAAAATGCTGCATTTCTCAGAGCGAATAGCTCCGATAAATAAATTCGTTTTCACAAAGGCTGCTACGAACCAGCTTTCTTTTTTCTTTTCCCCCTCTGTATTTTAAATTAGCAGGAAATTAAAACAAGGTGCACACGCCTGATGTCTCTAGGAGGAACTGCATTTCTTAATATCAAGGTAGCTGGAAACAAAGGCCTTCCGTTGTCACTGTGTAGTAAGCACAGAACTACTCAGAATCTGTATGCTTGAGATGTCCCTAGGCAAGTAGAATATAATGGTGGACGCTTTCCACATGCTTCCATGCTCCTAAGGGATTACTGATAACCACCAGTTCTCCTACAAGAGCTTTTCCATCAAAACTTGAGACTCTTGCTGTTACAGGCTCCTTCACCTTGTGTGGATAACCACAGCAAAGCAAACACCCTGTAAATAAAATAAGCCTGTCACTAGTGTGAGTTTTGGTCCTGAAGGCAGGGGTCTCTGACAAAGTTACCTAACAAGCACAGAGAACCTCCAAAAAACAAGTTTCATGCCGTCGGAAGGGGCAGACTTGTTAGGATCACCCTGGACAAAGAGGCTCATTAACTAGCCGGGATTTGGCAATGAAAGTCTGCTCCACAGGGCCAGATAATCCCTGTTGGAGCAACAGGATTGGTAACAAAGGCAACGACTTGATGGAGCGGTCACTCTGATTCAAAGCCCACACCTTTTCCCAGAGCATTAAAAAATTCAAGGCTTTTAACAGGAGCTTCTACTGCAAGAACAAACGGGCACCTCGGGAATAACTAACTGCCAGTAAGGAATAAGCTGCCCAGCTTCAAGAGAACGGGCGTTTACAACAGCTCGTGAGGGTAAAACTAGAGTCTTCCCTGAAGAGACTCCCAGGATTTGGACACCACCTCTCAGCTGTCTTTAGACACCGAGCTTCTGGCCGCGGGTTTCGGTACGCGCTAAGGGATAACCACCACGCTGACACACACTACTCCCAGTGCAAGGCAGCTGCCAAAGGGGCTGGGGCAGACGTCCTGATATAAAAGCCTACTGGCTCCGAGGAAATACTTCGCATCAAAACCCAGCAGCTGATACCCGGCCCAGCCCACTCTCCTGAACACTGCGCTAAAGAGTCCTGCCAGGGAACCAAGTTTTACTCAGAGGTTTGTGCTTCGGAGCGATCCTAGGGGCGGGCTAGGTGGAGATCGTCAGGCACGTTATAACCCTGATGAAGCTGAAGCGCCAGGAAACGAGCCCGAGAACGTCAAACACCAGAGGAAATCGGCCGGTTTGGCAGGCGACAGACACGCTAAACCGGCGTGAGAACTGCAGGTGACACAGGGGGACTGTAAGTGCTCACCCCCTCTGCCTCTGGGCACTATTCCTGAGGTTCCCATCCAAACGTCCAAAGGCTCGTTTCCCGCCCGAAGCCTCCCGGGGCCCGGGAGAGCACCGCAAGACCGGCTCGGCAGCCCCGGCACGGCCACCGGCAGCGGCGCGACGCTCCGGCTGTCGCTTGCTTCGCCCTGAGGGCTCTCCGGTACGCGTTCACAGCGGGGGGAAAAAACCCACCAGCAGAATACCTCACCCCCAAACCCCCAGCCCACCACAGCCCCAGCTCATCTCAGCCCCGCTCTGACCCCGCTACCGACAAGCGGCCGCCCGCCGCGCCACGGCTGCCCCTGGGCACGGCAAGCGCGAAGCCGGCGGCCAGCCACGCCGCGCCGCCGGGACCGCGCCGCCGGGACCGCGCCGTCGGGACCGCGCCGCCCGGCCCGGCACCGCGCCGTCGGGACCGCGCCGCCCGGCCCGGCCCCGCGCCGTCGGGACCGAGCCGCCGGGACCGCGCCGCCCGCCCCGGCACCGCGCCGTCGGCACCGCGCCGTCGGCACCGCGCCGTCGGCACCGCGCCGTCGGGACCGCGCCGCCGGGACCGCGCCGCCCGCCCCGGCACCGCGCCGTCGGGACCGCGCCGTCGGGACCGCGCCGCCCGCCCCGGCACCGCGCCGTCGGGACCGCGCCGCCCGCCCCGGCACCGCGCCGCCGGGACCTCGCTCCTCAGCAAAACCGGCAGCCGGGCCGCGGGCCCCTCCGGTTCGCCTTACCTTGCCCCCATCCCGGGCGCCCGCTGTGCCACCACCACCTCTCCCGTCAAGCGCCCCGCCCCAGGCAGCCTCGCTCCGCTGAGGAGGCGCCGCCGGCATACCGGACTGCGACGGCCCCCTGGGTGCGGGGGGACGCCTGAGCTGCTTCCGCTCCTTCTGAGACTCCCTCTTGCCGCTGCCCGCCCTGCCGCCGGCTCTCCTGCCAGCCGCCGCGGGCACCTCATCGCGTTTCTTGCGCTGCTGCTGGCGCCGCTCGGCCTCGTGCAGGATGTCGAAGGGGTCCGACTCGTCGTCCAGGAGCTGGTAGAAGCGGTTGGTGATGGTGCAGCCAAAGCTCTCTTGCATGACGGCAGCCACCGGATTGCCCACCGTCCCCCTCATCATCGTCGTGGACAGCTCACCGCTCCCCACCCCGCGCCCTCGGCGCGGCGACAGCGGCGGCTCCCAAGGCTGCGCGGGGCTGAACCAGCACACGCCGCAGGAGGAAAGCGTCCCGCTCACGACCGACACGCCGACTTCGACTTAGCGCTCCCCGGACAGCCGCACCATTGCCGCTGCCCCGCCCCCCGCCAAACCGTGGCAGCCAATCGAGCTCCGGACACCTGGCCAACCCCGCAACCACCACCTATCAGCATCGCTAGGCCCACCCACGCCAACGGGCGCGACCAATGATAAATAACTACAAGAGAGAGCAGCCAATCCCGGCTTTGGGGTCTGTCCCGCCCCTAACGTAGAGCTACGGCAAATCAGCGCGCGGTGCCGGCACGCTCGGTGCTGTGACTGCTGGCGATGTGCTTTGGTGCCGGCGGCGCCCGGGCTGACCCGTTACTGAAGAGCCACTCACGCCCACCCCACCCCACCCCACCCCACCGCGCGCCGCCTTCCTGGGACGGAGCGGCCGTCAGAGGCTGGCGAACGCCCGGTCGTTTTGCATGCTCCTGGGTAGGCTGCTTGGTGAGGGCTGCGGAGGCGGTGTCATCGCCGGTCTCTTTGGCAGTGACCTCAGTGGAGCCCCGGGAGCCCCAGGGGCGGCCCGGGAGCCCCAGGGGCGGCCCCGCCGCACCCGTGTCCCCACAAAGTTCCTGACTCGCCCCTTCCCGCTTACAACCGCGGCGGCGTTCGTGACGCGAGCGTGCGCGGCCGCGGCGCCAGCCGCTTACGAGCGCAGCGCCGCCCGGAACCCTGCGAGGCGCGCAGCCGAACTCCGCAGGGCTGCTGCCTTCAGCGGCGCCAGCGAACGGAGCTCCCCGGCCGGCGCCCAGCGGGGGCTGTAGGTTACACGCACCCTGCCAGCGCCTGGGGCGGCCTTGAGCTGTCTCCTCCTTAAGGACTGCTGGAGACACAACAAGGTTCGTTCACGGCGGACAGGCAGCTGCGCAGACAAAGCACCCCTGCCCCCTTCGGTAACCCCGGCACCTACCCCGACCCCACAAAGCGTGACAACTGCCGCCGCGGTTTCTGTCATGAGACTGTGTTTTTATTCTCACCGTCTGGGGGAAATCCAGCGCCTAATCTCTTTCCGTAACGCCACTCCGCATCCCAGCTTTGAAATTAATCTTATCCTTATTAGGGGACGGCAAAAGTAAACCAGGCTCCCCGCTGTGCTTCAAAAGGCAGGATGAGGAGATAGTGCTGGCGGTGTTAGAACTGTCTCCTCCCTCCGCTTCAGGGTGCAGACAGGTCTGGGAACATGGTGATAAAACGTGGAGCATCCTCTACACCTTTACTCCACTCCCTAACTAAAATCACTGCATCTCCCCTTCCTTTCACATAGGCCCATTTGCACAGGACGTGCTTGCTACAGAGCAAGACTAACTGCATTAGACTGTGCCCGTTCTGGCTTCACCCTCATTCAAGGCCTCGAAAAGAGTTTTGCATCAGTGGAAATAATAACAGCAACTAAGTTATGGCTATGATCTGCTCACAAACAGCTTTGTAAAATCCTGGTAGCCACGCTGGATCTCTTAGGCCCTAGCATGCTCCAAACTGAAGCAGGGAATTCTAATTCAGCAAAGAAAATATATTATCAGCATTTCTCCAGAGTTATTAAAGTGTAAAAAAATAGCTAGTCATAATTAGCAACAATATTTAAAATTCTGAAGGTTTTCCATTAATACAATAGAGTCCAGAGAAGGGCGACAAAGTTGATTGGGGTCTGGAACATCTCCCCTATGAGGAAAGGCTGAGTGAGCTGGGTCTGTTCAGCCTGGAGAAAATAAGACTTAGGGGGGACCTAATTAGTGTTTATAAATATCTTAGGCATGGGTTGCAGGGGGAATTGGCCAGCCCCTTTTCAGTGGTCTGTGGGGACAGGACTGGGGCAATGGCTGTAAGCTGGAGCACAGGAAGTTCCGCACCAACATGTGGAAGAACTTTTTCACAGTGAGGGTGAGGGAGCAGTGGAATAGGCTGCCCAGGGAGGTGGTGGAGTCTCCTTCTCTGGAGATATTCAAGTCTCGTCTGGACGCCTATCTATGTAATATGAGATAGGGAGCCTGCTTTGGCAGGGGGGTTGGACCCGATGATCTCTTGAGGTCCCTTCCAACCCCTAAGATTCTGTGATTCTGTGATTCTATGATCCAGTAATAAAACACTGTATAAGAAATCTTTATCAATTATGCTCACCTCTGAATGGTTCCTTTATCTTGTAGAAAGATAAAACCAGAAGTATTTTGAGTGAAAAGAAGGAATCAGAAAGCTACTTTGTTCTGTCCCAGTCTAGAGACACATGTTAAACACCACCACATTACCCGAACACATCCACAAAAAATAAAAACACCAAATCTCTTGCAGACCTTTATGGAGCATCAATCGCAGCATCCACACCAGATTGCCTCAACAACCAACGTAACCAGAACGCTTTTTTTTTGAAATTTCCGAAACATTTTTTAAAGTTTAAAACTTTCTACAGGGTTGACTCAAAGCCTTCTGAGGTTATGCTGTTTATGAAGGACGGCAGACAAAAGGGTGTCACTACTGACTGCAGAGAAGATGGACTTGCAGATTTAATAGGCTTTTTGAAGGTCACAGTGTCTTTGGAGAGGGACAAATATGAGCAATTCATACATATTTTGGCAGTGTGATTAAAGATATTGTGGTTTGTGGAGTCTGGCTTTGTTTTAATGAAGTTTGAAAAAAAACCTGAAAAAAAGAGGTATGATTTCTCCGAGAGATTCGGCGATTGCCAAAAATAGCTCCAGCTATAAATAACATCATCTTTGTATAATTTAGTTTTCAAAAATTCATGTAAACCTTTGCAAAAAGTTCTTAGTTTTCTGATGCTGTATCACTCAAAACAAAATTTCTGTCATGTTGCTCTCAACCCAGAGTCTGATTAAAAGCCTTGTATGGCAGACTTAAGTAACCTGTAATCTCTTCACATGCAGCTTTACTCTGTATGTGATCAGTATGTGATTGCCAGATTCTGTACGTTGAGGAGGGGGCGGTGAGGGTGGGGGGGTGGATGGGGTGGTGGGGGTGCAGCGGGTCAGCTAGCAACCCGGCCCTGATGGCGGAAGGAATTGACCTTGACAACATTCCTGCATTCCCTTGAGATAGAGTAATCACTCACTTTGTAACAAGTTCACAGAACAGGGTGATGATGAAGAGGGGGTGCAGGCTGGCCAGAGCCAGGAAGAGGCAGAAAAGAACCAATCGAAAAAGTGTAAAATGACCCTTTAGCCTATAGTGTTCTTATGTGTTGTTTGGTTAATACTATAGAGTCTGTGCAGTTGCAATAAAGGGGCTGGAGTATTCTAAATCACATTGCTCACTGAATGGTGTGTCATGTCCACCTCTACAACAGCATCCATACTTATACAAACTACAAAGGATGGACAAACAAAACCTGAATTTCACAGGGGACATGAAACCAGCCATTCTGCCAGAATTTTTACACTGAGTAAGTAACACCGATGGATTCGGTATGATTACATATTTGCACGCAAAGCCTGAATCTTGCATTTGCAGTGCTGAGCACGCCAGACTACTCATTTTATTTCAGTCAGGATGGGGGCTGCCTGCCAAAATTGCTCCTCCATCCAGGTTCTATCTGCAAAGTGGATTTTTCACATGCGCAGAACAGCAGCCCCGCAGAAGCTTCCCAAGCAAGCACAGATAGGGAACTTGGCATCTTTACCAGAAGACCCCTTGCTGGCTTGGGTTTGGTTGGGGGGTTGTTTTGTTTTGTTTTGTTTTAAAGGGCAAAGGTGGCTAATTAGAGAAAACAGAATTCTGAATGGAGGCTGATGTTCCTCTGTTCTTTACAGCAGCAATTAATCACCAGCAAGAGACATCCTGTCCTTCATCTTTCCTACAGCCACCCTCTAACCCTCTACATGAATCTCATTCTCTAGCGCCTAAATCTCCCCTGCCTGGAGCAGAAACATCCCAAATCCACCACAGGGCTGAAGGTCCCATTCAGGGTCTGGGCACACGAACAGGAGGAGAGTGGAACACTGTGTTGCTCAGTGGGTCTAGCCATTGCATATGTTTTCCAGCAGTGCAATCACATACTGAACTGAAATCGATTACATGAAGTTTTAAGGTGTGCAGTAGAAAGCTCAATCACTGAGGACAGACCTGCTTAAGGTAACTACTATTCTTTCATCACTCGCACAGGAAGGTATCTAGTGCAGTCTCAGTAAGTTAGCAGATGACATTAAGTTAGGCAGGAGTGTTGATCAGCTTGAGGGTAGGAAGGTACTACAGAGGGATCTCGACAGGCTGGATCGATGGGTCAAGGACAATGGCATGAGGTTCCACAAAGCCTAGTGCCAGGTCTTGCATCTGGGTCACCATAACCCCAAGCAGTGGTACAAGCTTGGGGAAGAGTGACTGGAAAGCTGCCAGGCAGAGAAAGACCTGGGCGTGTTGATTGGCAGCGAGCTGAACATGAGCCAGCAGCGTGCCCAGGTGGCCAGGAAAGCCAACAGCATCCTGGCCTGTATTTAGAATGGTATGGTGAGTAGGACCTGTCCCCTTGTACCCAACACCGCTGAAGCCCCACCCTGAGTACTGTGTTTAGTTCTGGGCCCCTCACTACAGAGAAGACACAGAGGTACTGGAGTGTGTCCAGAGAAGGGTGATGAGGCTGGTGAGGGGACTGGAGAATAAATGTTATGAGGAGCGGCTGTGGGAACTGGGGTGGTTTAGTCTGGAGGAAGTTGAGGGAAGATCTAATTGCTCTATACAGCTACCTGGAAGGAGGCCGTGGAGAGGCAGAGCTTGACCTTTTCTCCCTAGTGACAAGTGATAGGACAGGAGGAAATGGCTTCAAGTTACACCGGGGGGGGGGGAGGGGTGGTGTGCTGGATATTAGATTGGATATTAGAAAAACTTCTTCACAGAGAGGGTCGTTAGGCATTGGAATGGGCTGCCCAGGGAAGTGGTGCAGTCTCGATCCCAGGAGGCAGTTAAAAGAGAGTGTGCTGCTGAGGGACATGGCCTAGTGGTGGTTGGCAGATTGGGGTGACAGTTGGACTTGATGATCTAGAGAGTCCCTTCCGACCAAGACAATTCTTTGATTCTATGTGGGAATTTGTCTTTATTATGGTGCATTTATCTTACGGGCACGCTTACCCCTCCCCTCTGGAACATTCAGTAGCTAGCCTCAAGTGAGCTGTTTACATAAGCAATTCTATTGTCTTGATATATTGATTTGATATTAAGCAAAACTTGGAAAATGTAATAATATAGATAAAAGATGAGCATTGCTAAGCTCTTATACAAATCCATAATACAACATACAATAAGGGGTTTTTTGCAGTGCCATTAAGTACTTGCTATTGTCTACCCAAAGGCCATCACTGCCTCAAAATTTCCTCAGAGAATTAGTTGTTCTGCTTTTTATTTCTGAAAGAGTTTATTATACTCAAGCACCTGAATCATTATGTCCTTCTTGAATCTAACTAGCTGGATAGAACACAGGTACTTTTTCCTTGCTTTCTGTTGAATTTGTGCACCCTACCCTTTCACTACGTCTGTATTACGTTGTCTGTAATAAAAGTTATGCTTTCTTGTAATAAAAGGCAGGACTTGATCTGATTGCAGTTTGTATAATACTTCATTTTATTGGTCCTTTACCTCTGTCAGAGAGAACTTTTTCTTGTTTCTGCACTAACACTATAATGTTAATGGTTTTATACATTAAGCTAGTAGCATAGCATTAAAACACTATCAAGAGTAAACATTTAATAACATTAAGATGCTGCAGCTTAGATGATTTCTTTACAGCTATGTTTACATAATGTTATGTGAACTATTAGTTTAATACTTACAAAATCATAGAATTGTTTTGGTTGGAAAGGACCTTCAAAATCATCAAGTCCAACTATCTATCTAGCCCTACTAGGTCCACACTAGACCATGTCACCAAGTACAACATCTGCTCTTCTTTTAAACACCTCCAGAGTGTTTGAAAAGAAACTTCAGACTGTTTCCCTTTGTCCTGTCACTAGCAACCAGGGAGAAGAGACAAACCCCCACCTCACTGCAACCACCTTTTAGGTAGCTGTAGAGAATGATGGGGTCTCCCCTCAATCTCCTTTTATCCAGGCTAAACAATCCCCATTCCCTCAGCCCCTCCTCATAAGATTTGTCTTCCAAACCCTTCACCAGCCTTGAAGCCCTTCTCTGGACGTGCTGAAGCATCTCAATGTCCTTCTTGTAGTGAGTGGCCTAAAGCTGAACACAGTACTCCAGGTGCAGCCTCACCAGCGCTGAGTACAGGGGAAGGATCACTTCCCTAGTCCTGCTGGCCACACTGTTCCTGATGCAGCCCAGAATGCCATTGGCCTTCTTGGCCACCTGGGCACACTTCTGGCTGTTGATCAACACCGCTAGGTCTCTCTCCTCCAGACAGCTCTTGAGCCACTTATGACCGTATGTACCTAATATACTCACATACACATAGACTTGACTGCATGTACCGAGAAGCAGTGTGTTACAAGCCCTTCAGGCCACACACACTCATGTTTCCTCTTCCAGTTGCAGGATCTGGAGAGAGAGGTCCCTTTTTCTCTCTTTTTGGTCATTGTTACTACATGAAACACTAATTGTTGAAAGCAGGGAAAGTATCACAAGCAGCATCAGCTCACCTCTTTTCTCTCTTATGCTGCCTTCGTTAACAAAGATCAGTTAGTTTGCATTAGAAGAGTTTACAAGACCCACGTAAAGAAGTTAACTGGCTGCCAGGTCTTTGAGCATCATTACAACATGTGACATGTAGGCTGAGGTGGTGTAGGATAAACACAAAGGCAGTTACTTGCAGTGCCTTGCATCATTCACATACAAATCTATGCACCACATCATAACATTAATTGCACCAGTCACTGGAGTTGCTCAGCAGCTACATGTACAACATGAAGCTTCAGTTGTGTGGTTTTGGAAAATTATTAAGTTATTTATTCACAATTTAGAGTTGCAATTATTCTGACATGAGTAATTCTTTCCCCCAATAAATGTTAACATCTATGTCTGCACTACCACGCCTCTATGACATTTTTCTCTTACTGGAACTTTCTTCAAGGGGTTATTTTTAGGGCTAAAGCTTTTAAATGGGTCAGATGTTGAAACCTGTTTGCTCATTTTGGAAACAAAAGGTAAGAGGCAGGAGTGTTTTATTTCTGGCCTGGTAAGCATGGCCTGACCTAGCACAGTAGCGATAGGACTCTTGACACAGAACACTTGAGTTTGAGAGGCTGAGGTGTCATTACTGTGAACAGGAACTTACCTAAGCAGAAATTAAGTGTAATTTTAGTTAGTTTAAAAGGACTGCTGTGACAAACTGAACTGTAATTCATAATGAAAGGGCTGCCTGTCTCTGGATGCATACTTAATACTGCTGTGGTCCCACAGTACAGTTTCTATGTTGAAAGAACTGGTAGGAGTTTGCCATTATCCAGAGGAGGGTGGGTTAGTCGTCATACGCTGCAGACTCGCTCTTCCCTGAGCTTTTATGTTCCTGTCAGCAGTGGCGGTTGCTAACACTGTTAGAAGCAGCAGCCTACAGCATGCAACTCCCTGTGGTGGTAAGGCAGCGAGACGAACACAGCACGTTGACACAGCCCTACTCGTTAGCCTCTGCATAAAGCGCCCGCATTGAGTGCCGAGAAGTGCGCTCCTGCTCTACAACAGCGAGACTTACTGGCTAACGGAATGCATGAACCCAGCTTAAAATAAATGAAGTACTGCTCTATCTGATAAGGGTAAAGCCTCTGTTGTCCCATGTCACCACAGTTCCAAGAGGGTCAGTGAGTGATGCTACCTGCCGGTTTGAACACGAGCCCCTGGCCCGCCTGACGGTTCTTCCAGCTAACGCCAGAGGAACGCATGCCGCTGTTACTTCAGAGTAACTCCTCGCCACCACCAAACCTTCCAGCGATCAGCCACGTTCCTCTGACTCACGTCAGCGAGCTAGAGCGAACACAAATCCCTTAGGCGGTGGCAGGCTGGCACCCAAGCAGACCCGCAGGGGGAGCTTGCGCTGGCAGGATGTGGGACCAGGCTGGGTCTGGGTGAACAACGATGCGGGACAGGAGTCTGGATGTCAGGGCAACCGCAGTATCGGGGCCTGGACGGCTCTGCCAGAAACGACCCTCCAGCAAAACGAGCGGACGGCGTCACACCGCAGTCGGTGCCCTGGCCAGACTTTAATTGCCTCCTACAGCTCCCGACCCCGGCCCGAGGGAGCCGGCACGGCGGCTGCGGCCCGGGGCGCCCCCGCCGCTGCTTAGCACGCCGCCTCCCCGCATCCTTACATCCCCCTGCGACAGCACCAACACGGCGGCGGGGCCGGTGGGGGCGCCTGGCCGGACCGCCCCCGCCCCGCTTGCCCACACCGTGCCGCCAACGGCTGGGCCTGCGGAGGCGGGCGCCGAACTCCGGCCCCGCGCCGCTCGCCAACACGGGGGGGCGCGCACCTCCTCACGCGCCCCCGCCAACCGCCGTAACGGCCATCCCGCCGCCCGCCAGGCACCGTCCCGCTCGACAAGCGCTGCGCCGGCCGCACAGGGTAAGCCTCTCCTGCCGGTAAGCGCGGTCCGGGCTCCCCCCGTGGCTGAGGGCAGGGCCAGTGGAAGGGAAGGGCTGTCCCTCGACACAGAAAGGAGAAGCTGCCGCCGTAGCCGAACGCGCCGCAAAGGGCGCGGCACCGGTTTGGCAGGCAGCGCCGCCCGACGAGGCGGGCCCTTTAAACCGGGCGCGAGACGAGCGCGACCGCGGCGATTGGCCCAGGCAGCCCGGCCGCGGCCAGCGCGCGCCAAGCCCGCCCGGGCCCATAGGCCCCGCCCGCTCCCACCCCCCGCCGCGGCGGCGGGCGAATCAGCGTCTCTTCCGAGCCAGGGAGCTGCGACGGGGTGGGGCGACACGGCGGCCCGCGAGCCCACACAGTTCGAATCCCGCCGGCGAGCCGGGAGCCTGCCCAATAGGGCGGCAGGAGCGAGGCCGCCTCCCGCTCGGACCCCGCCTCCAGGGGCGGGGCCGTGATCTTCCTCGCCTAGCGGTTGGTCGGCGGGAACCGCCGTTCGGTGACGCTAGTGCCGGGTTGGGTGATTGGTTACGCCCAGGCGCGAAATGTAACGCGGGAAAATCTAGGGCTCGGCCTGGGCTGTGGGCGCGGAGGGGTCGCAGCGGCTTCTACTCGGGCATCGCCGGGACCGGAGCTGCCGGCGGGGTCAGCGCCGCTTCGGAAAGGTGCGGGGAGGCCGAGGCTGCTTCACTTCGGCCGTTGCTATGTCCGGGGCCCGCCGCTGACTTTGCGGCTCTGCTCGGGGGGGGTGGCCGCAGAGCGGGAGGGACCGAAACCCCGTCGGGAGCCGCCGTCCCCGGCGATGAGCGGCTGAGGCGGGCCCGGGCGGCGACAGGTGGCGGCAGCCGCGGGGCTTTTGTGTCGCTCCACACCCAGCACCCCGGGAGGCAGGTGCGGACCGCGGGGCTGAGCTGCCGCGGGGCGCCTCGCTCCCTCAACCGCCTCCCCGCACCGGTGCCCGCAGAGGGTCCGCGATGGCGGAGCGGCTGCCGCCGGGTCCCCCGGTCATTTTTTGCCAGGATTCCCCGAAGCGCGTCCTGGTTTCCGTTATCAAAACAACCCCAATCAAACCCTCCTCGCGGGGGGGCGGCGAGAGGCCGGCGCCCGCCCCTCCCGTCCCCACCAGCCCCGGCTTCAGCGACTTCATGGTCTACCCGTGGCGCTGGGGCGAGAACGCCCACAACGTGACCCTCAGCCCCGGCGGCACCGCCGCCCTCTCGACCGTCCCGCAGCCCCGCGGAGGAGCGGGCAGAGGCCCCGCCGGGGATGAGGAGGAAGCGGGGACCCCGGGCGGCGGCGGCAGACACCCGCACCTGAAGGTGAGTTGCGGAGCCGGGGCGGGCAGCGGTGGCTGCGGGCGGGCGGGCGGCTGAGTTAGAGTGACTCCGCGCCGCGCACCCCTCCCCCGCCTCCGCTCGGAGATTTAAAGTGAAGTCACTTCCGGCAGCGGCGCGGGCTCCCCGGTGCAGTCCGAGGTGGGGGGGTAGGGGGGGCGGAGGGGCGGGGGTAGGCGTGGGGGGGGGGCGGAGGGGCGGGGGTAGGCGTGGGCGGGGTGGAGCCAGCAGGGCCTGTGTCCCTCCTCCCGCCGACTGAAAAATACACCCATCCGAAGGAGCCGCGCTCCCCGAGGAGCCGCGCTCTGCTTTGTCCGTTCCCCGCCTCGCGGAGCGCGGCCTGGCCCGCCGCACGCCGTAGCCTACCCGTCGGGAGCGCGTTCGGCGCCGGCTTGGCGCGCTCTGCTTCGGGCTGGGCCGCTAAACCTGCCGGGGCGCCGGCAGTCGGGCACGCCCCTGGCCCCGGCCGGCCGGCGGAGGTGGGCGCGCGCGGCATCTCAGCTCCGTAATTGCTGTAACGCAGGATGGGATAAGGCGTGGCCGGCCGAGAGCAGACACCGTCCGCGATCTGATTAACGAAGGAGAGCACTCTTCCAGCAGAATACGTTGCAACATCTGCAACAGGGTCTTCCCACGGGAGAAGTCCCTGCAGGCCCACAAACGAACTCATACCGGTGAGTGAGGTGTGAATGGTGTGAGCAGCTTGGCAAGCCGCTGGCCGGGGGTTGAAAGGGACAGGAAGACAAAGCCTAGTGCAAGCGGCAACAGCAAAGTAACAGTCCTGCAAGAAACTCGGCCTGTCGATATTTTATTGCAGCCGCTAAGTTAATCATGCTTTTCTTCTAATGCTTGTTAGCCTCTGTTAACTGCGTTTGTCACGGGGAAGCGTGGCAGCAATTTGAGCTATAACAGTACAGGCAAACTGTGTAAACGCTTTACCTGTTGCTGCCTCAGGCTCGCTTTGTGAGAGGAAGGACTTCTCTTGGGCTGGGCGCTCTGCACATGATGGCACTTTCTATTGTGACAGCCTCTTCTCTGCCACTGGATTCCTTCTTGCTGTTGTGCTTCTTGTGCAGCAGCTGAAGTGTCGCCTAACTGCAACAGTAACTTAAAAAGCGACTGGTAACTTAAGTAGTCTAACAGCCTAGGACTATAGCTTAAATGTTAAAGAGTTTGAATGCTTAAAATGAACATCCAGTTGTCTCTCCTACCACCTAGCATTTATTTTCGGGATGGAGGTGGTTGCGCTGTCTCCTGTATGTAGAATGCAACTTGCTGTTAAAATGCAGCATCAACTCAATTCCTAGCTAAGCTTGAACTGAGGAGGAGATGATTTATTGTTTTTTTTAACCAAGCAAATATATTTTTTTTCCAGCAGAACTCCATATTTGCAATAAAGTGGGAACTAATGTAGCTCACGATATGGACACAACCACCAACACTCCCCAAATGCCTAAACTAGTCAAGCAAAGCCCCAAAAAACCCTCTGCAGCCATTGTCTCATTTTCAGGTCCAAGTCACTGAGATAATAATCTAGATAATAATATTAAACTGCGATTCCCTCATGCCCTTTGGTTAAAAGGGGTTTTATTTCACTTGGTTGTACTAGGTGTTGAACTTGTACAAACATCTTAACCCAGCAGAGTTTTCTCAGGTGTTGTTCCTCTGACTTGGTAAGGCTGCATCACCCTCATTCTGTCGTCCTTCCTGAGGAGTGGTGGCACAGCATGCCTTTGCAACTAGCATGCTGCCATATCTTGACGGAGGAAACACCTGCTACCTATGTTCTTCCTGTTGCAGTTTGCATGGGAAGTCTTATTGATGCCTGGCCTGAGAGAACTTTCTTGGCTTAAGTCCAGGATAAGTTTCTCTTGTGACTTCCATGTATCCATTACAATTTTTACCAAAGTCATATCCCGAATGAGATATTTCTACCAACTTTTTATGTTACTGTGCTGTTGATCTCAGTTGTTTCGCCCTAGTTCAGACTATGTTGCAGATAAAATTTATCTAGTTGAATGACTTGAATGACACTACTCATCCATTTACTCATTTGACTTCATGTTTCTTGCTTTTTGGGTGTGCAAGAGTCTTAAATCAGAAAATGGGAACAAGAAAAATTTTGGTTGGCTGGTGTTTCCATTCCCCGGAATTGTATTATCCAGTAGCATTGAACACATGCCTCAAAGTAAAGATCTGTTGGGGGTAACAGTGAATCTTTGCTGTTGGGTACACCAGGATATATCAAGCAGGTACAAGTATCTGAGCGCATATAAGGAGAGTTTGCATGTGTAAGTCTCAGGGACCGCCACTGGATACTGTGTCTCTTCTTTTATATTCAGCTCTCATAAGTCTGATTTGTACTGTGTCTCTTCTTTTATATTCAGCTTTCGTAAATCTGTTTTGTTATTATTTTTAAGGTGAAAGGCCTTATTTGTGTGACTACCCAGATTGTGGAAAAGCCTTTGTTCAGAGCGGACAGCTCAAAACTCACCAGCGCCTCCACACAGGGGAGAAACCTTTCGTCTGCTCTGAGAATGGTGAGCCGTCAGAGGACAGGTTGCAGTTCTCCGAGCTAGGGTCCACCTAGTACTGTGAATGCATGCACATTCACGTGGTAAAGATCCATAAAAGCTTTGGATTTTAATTTTGGAGGAGCCTCAAGGGAAGGGAGGAGCCATGTGCTATCTAAGGATTGCATATGTTACTATGCAAGTAGGGCAGCCGTAATTCTGTCAGTTGATAATAACATATGAAATCATGAGATATGTTATGAACCTTGCAACTAGAGCTTGCTATTTAGGGTTTTGTGAATGAGGAAGGTTGCATCTTCATCCCACAGATATTGCACTTACTCGTTGGCCACTTCCAGTAACACATTCTTCATTGTCACTTTGTGTTTTCTAAGGCTGTTTAAGCAGATTCACACATGCAAACCGTCATTGCCCCAAACATCCCTATGCCCGGCTGAAGAGGGAAGAGCTCACAGACAGGCTGAGCAAGAAGCAAACAGCTGACAATAAAGCTGTGGCTGAGTGGTTAGCAAAGTAAGTTCTCTTGTGGTGCCATCTTTCCCAAAATAATACACGGTTGGTCTGAGGAAGCATTTTACTCCTAGGGCAAAACCCCCCAATAAACCAAAACCCTCCAGTACAAGTCAGCCCTGCCTTGCCTTTCCTTAAAGAAGTATGAAGTCCTGATCAAGACAGAAGTTCCTCATGAGACTGTCTTAGCTTTGCGTTTTTTTTTCTTTTTTTTCCCCCCCTTTTTGTGTGTGTGTGTGTGTGTGTTTGTTGGGTTTTTGTTGTGTTTTCTGCTTAAATGCTTGTTTTCTTCATGGTCAACACCTGCTAATACCTTGTTAGTTAGTGCCACAGTCTTGCTGAATTTGCACCCGTTGTGGGGCAACAACTGTGTATGCCTAGAGAGAAGGCCTGCTGGGAACACTATGTAGAGGAGAAATCCGTCACAGATGTTCACTTGGACACTTTATGCTTAAAATACTGAATAAAGGAGGTTTCTGACAGCTTACATGCTACCATGTAAGGGCTGAAAGATAGTGCCAGATGCAGTGCTGAGTCCGATCCAGTGAGTGTGAGGGAGGTTTCTGCCAGTTTTGAGTTGGTGTGTGAGTCAGCTGTACGTATTTTAAAAGCATGGCCCACATTTGTTTTTGTAGATACTGGGAGACTAGAGAACAGCGGGCTCCTGCTTTGAAACCTAAAACAATCCAGAAAACGGATCAGGAGCAGCAGGACCCAATGGAATATCTTCAGTCCGATGAGGAGGAGGATGAGGAGAAAAACAACGCGCATTCAGCTGCTTGCCACCGCCGCCTCCAGGAACAGCGGGAACGCATGCATGGCGCGCTGGCTCTCATCGAGCTTGCAAACTTAGCTGTGGCACCGCTGCGACAGTAGATAGGGAGAGAGTCTGCCTATACAAAATGTACTTCCTGGTGGTACTTAACCAGTTAGATCATGGGCATAAGCTAAGCACCTTATTTGCTTATTATAGGCTGCTATTCTGTAGAATTTATGAAGAATGTTGTTGCCCCATAACATGGGGTGAGAGAATTGCACTTTTTCTAAGGTAAAAGTCAGATGTAAAGTTTCTTAAGTATTTTGTAAATACGAGACTGCATAATGCAGGGTTGACAAATTTACGAGTTGTGGGGAGCTAGATTTTGCAAGGTTAACTCATTTGTTTGAAGCAGGTTTCACAAGAAGCACTTTCTGAACAAAGTGTTCGCAATTAGCAGAATGGTACACTTGGCCAAAGAAGGCTGGCAAAAAGGAAAGTATTTATTTAAGCAAATGTATGTTAAGTGGTAGGATGTTAAGCGGCAAGGAAACCGTGTTTTTCTAATGTCAGTGTATCTTTACCTAGTATCACTGAGGAGGAAGGCAAAGTTTAGTTATCTCAGCTTGCAGAGGGGGAAGAAACTGCTTCATGTAGGAAAAAATGTAAGATTGTTCAGGATCTTCTTCACTGGGACTGCTCAAGGTATGAGGCTTAACTTTGCTGTTTTATGTTTTCTGATTTGATCTCAGCAGAATCTCTTGGTAGCACTTGTTATTCCTAACATGTGAAGTTAGGAACTTTTGCACATTGTTGAGTTTATCTGAAAATGATTAGTCTTGCAAAGTCTAGGCAAAGATAAACAATTGGTTATATTTTTTTCCAGTTATTTTTAGACCCTGTAGTGATTTGGCACTTGATTTTGCTCATAAAGGGGGATTTACAGGGTGGTATAGATTTGTAGTAAACAATTTTAGATTAGCAAACACTAAGTTTTAAAGTATTGCTTTTGTATGATTATAGGAATAGAAGCCTCCATATTGTCTGTGCATAAAGCCACCTTATTGCTTTACTGCAGGATAACATGCCAATTTTGCATCCACTAACAAGCACAGCTATCAATTAAACACTGCAGAAAACTATTCACTATACAACTAGGAAATAGGCTTCCAAAGATAGTTACAAGTGTGTTAACAGTGTGATTTAATGTATTTCCCAAATAAAAGAAGTTACAGAACGCTGCCTAGGACTCCAATGCTGATGTGAAATGTTTAGCAGGGTATCTTGTCAGTTTGTGAATGTTGTAGTCTTTCCAATAGCATTGTCTCATGGTGATATTTTTCCGTATTTTTTCCTTTGAAGGCAACCAGAGAAATCCCAGCATACCAACAAAACTGTTTTCAGATTGGTCTTTTTGTTGTGTAGTGGGGTTTCTGGTTTGTTTTTTTCATTTTCATTAAGCTACTGATTTAGGGGTTATTAATGATTCATATTACCAACCTGCTTGATTTAACTCCGTCCTTGTATTGAAGGTCAGGAAATTCAGGTGGGAAGGGAAGCCACTTTCCCTTCTCATTAAAATAATAATAAATCATTTTATCAAATACTTTATATAGGCTGACCAGATGTATACAGCTGTTCCTGAAAAGTAGCATGATTTTACACACCAGCAACTGTAACTATTGGGTTATGTTCTCTGATAATTGATAACCTGTTGTGGTTGAAAATCTCATTAACTCAGTTTGTTTAAATCGTATATTGATGCACTTAAGACTAACTGAATAATTAAAACAAAACCCAACCAAACAAACTCTTTCATGGAATGTGAATAATTTTGCACCAGTGATACGGTTTAACTTCTTGTTTCAGCTCTCAAACTTAGCTGAGATTGGGTTTTTTGTTTCTAGTTTAAGTCTCTGGGCGTTAAAAGTAAGAAACACTGTAGTCATTCTAGGCTTCTTAGCCTATGTTAAACCGGTAATTCGGGTGTCTTATTGTTTGGAGTTTCTCAAATAAGTTACGTGCTTTTCACTATTGGTCTCAGGCTGATAGTCCGATCCCAGAATGAGCCCTGAGTGTAAATCTGCTGTATTTAATGAGTCATAACTCAGAATTGCTCCTCAGTAGTATTTCACAGGGTACAAGACTGTAACTACTAGCCAAATGCAGACTGGAGTCATAACTTCACTAGGAATTAAAAAAAAAATTAATTTATTTTTTTCCCCTATCCAGCTGTAATGCTTTGAGCAGCTTGCAGAACGAGTATTCCTTCAAGTAGAACAAGTACACAGAATTATACTTGGCTGTAGACAAAATTGTTTTGTGCTGTGACAAGTTTTGGGTAAAATACCAAGTAAAAAAAGAAAAAAAAGACCTGAGGTGTCAAAAACTGCTTTTAGTTTTATTAAGTAATTTCATGCAGGAAATCTTGAAGTGTTCAATGCTTCGTAAGGTTAAGCTGTAGTTTGGCATGAGTTAACAGCAGAAGAACTGATGTGCTGTCATTTCAATAGAAGCTTTGAATAAAAACTTGGTTTAATTTTCACATTTTGTGGGTGCTGTTTGGATTTTGTTGAATACCTGGGTTCTTCTTTCTGCAATCCTGACAGCCTGACTCGTCCCAGGGCAACCAAGGTGTTTCCTTTCCAAGCCTGTTGAAATTTGACAGACATTAACCACACAAAGCCCATTGTTCAGAGCTTTTTCAGAGCTTGACGAACCCTTGAGCGTTCCTTTGAAGCCAAGCCCAGGCCTGGCGGGCCGCCCCAGGTTGAGGTGGGCTGCCGTCCGCCTTGGGGCGGGGGTGGCTTCGAGCTTCCCCTTCCCTTGGGAGCAGGGCTCAGAGACCCTGAACTCCTTCCCTGTGAGGACGGTTTAAAAACAAAACAAGCTGCTGGCGGAAGGTACGGGTGGCACCCCGGAGCTCCCCAGCCGGCGTGTCTGCCCCCCGTAGGCGGCAGCAGGTCCTACTCCGAGTGCTTTCCCTTTCGGTCGAGGCCCGGAAAGCCGCGGTGGCGGTGGGCTGGCGCTGCCGGAGACCTGCGGGGGCCGGGCCGGGGGACAGCACCCCGTGCTGGGGGAGGCGCGGCTGCGGGACCCCGCCGGCAGGTCCCCGCGGCCCGGCTCCGCTCAGCGACCTGCCCCGCCAAGGGTCACTCTGCAGCCGCCGTCGCCGCTCGGGGCCGAGCCGGGCCCGACCGAGCCGGGCCCGGAGGAGGGGCGGTGGCCCGGCCGGCCGCATTCGTGCCGCCCGGGGTGAGGCCCTGCCCTCCGCCGCCGCCATGAGCGCCGAGCAGGCCGCGGGGGAGTCGGCGGGTGCCGTCGCGCCCTCAGCGCTGCCCAGGGTGCTCTCAGCCCTCTTCTACGGAACGTGCTCCTTCCTCATCGTGCTGGTCAACAAGGCCCTGCTCAGCGCCTACAGGTGAGGGCCGGCGCCGCGGGCCGGGCCACGGCAGAGCAGCCGCGGGGCAGCAGCGCGGCCTGGCCCGGCCCGGCCGTGCTGCGGGCCGGCGGCGGTGCCGCTCTTACCCCGGCGGGGGCAGGTTGTGCCTCGCTCCCGCAGCGGAGCGGCACCGCACTGCCCGTCGGGGGAGCGTTTCCATTAGCGTCAGCGCAGCGGCGGTCGGGGGGCCATCAGCCGGCACGCCGTCACAGCCCCTTTAGCACCGCAGGCGCTGGGCGCTGTGCTGAGACGGGGGTCGCTCCCTACCCCTTCGGACCCGGCTTCTGTCCAGCACGTAGCGCTTCCGTAGCACCACGCGATGGCAGGGCCCTTCTTAGGCATAGTTTTGAACCTCAGCAGCCTTTTTCTCGCAAGCATGTTGCTGTTGCCCGCGTTGAGGCTGGCGTTAAAGGCGGGCCGTGCCAGCTCGGGCCCTTCAGGTGAAGCAGCAGGTGCGTTCTGCCAGGCAGTGTTGTTCCCTTACCTCCCCGCAAGCACCTTGCTCTTCTGAAGCGGCAAAGAGCGAAAACGGAACCTGGGAAGAACCTCTTGATGTAAACAGATCGAAGAGCTGCATGTATTTTACTTGATGGGGAGGCACATGTGGTGCTCTTGTAATGCAGCTGCGGTCTTCCCACCTCTGGCGATCTCGATCTAAAAGTTTTGCTCTGTTTCTCCTATGTTTTAGGATATTTTACACTAACAACAGAAAAGGGAAAAAAAAAAAAGCCAAAACAACAAAATGAAAGGAAAACAAGAGGAAAATCTGCTGATATTTTCTAACATTTGGTGCTGTTTGAGCGCATGAGATCAGTGTATGATGCCTTAGGAGGCGGTGTGATTTTGTTGTAGAGTGGTTTTCATCTTCCAGTCTGCAGCGTCCTGTTAAGTCCCTGGCACACATCTAGCACATCAGTTAAAGACCATCAAGGGCAGCGTGCCCATCAGTTAGTCTAGATTTCGTATAAAAAGCTTACAGCATTGCTGGGAATGTTTAGGGCTCTGCAAATCAAAAATGTCAGAGAAATCCGTGTAGTACAGATGAGTGAAGTTTCCATATTTGTTGTGTAGCTGTAAGTACATCACCGCTTAGGTGTCACATGACTAAATGGAAATCCTGTTGTTTCTTCTGCCATTTATTTCCCTTTCTTCCCCCCACTACCTGCCCTCCCTCCCCCCCCCCCCCCCCCTCTGTTTCCCAGAACCACTCCTTTGCTACTGGACACTTTTAACCCTTTATCTGTGTTACAACTCCAGTGTCCTTATGGTCCTTCCTCCTGCAGTTCTGAGCGTTTCTTTCTTTTACTAATACTGTGTTCCAACCCCAGTGGTGCACATCTGAGGTGTATACTTCTCAGCACACTGAGTAATAGTACGAGGAGTTCTTGGTGACTTCTGTCATAAATAGCCACAACTTCAAGGAGCCTTGATAATAGAAAATTGCACAGCTTGTTGAGAATGCAGAGCCTTCTAAGGCATTTTTTGTGCAGGTGAGCACAGAGAATTAAGTGGGGTTTATTTAGATTCCTTGGATGCAGGTTTGTAGGTGGCTGTCTCTGACAGTGCAGACCAGCAAAATGCTGCATGACACCTGGGGGGGAGGGGGGGCAGCAGGAGCTCCTTGACACCTAAGGCTTTTGGGCAGAGGTTCCAGATACTGGTGGTGATGGCATAAAGCAGCCATCCATCATAAATAACTTGCTTGTATTTCAGGAGGCCTACAGAGAATTAGCAATTACTGCCACAACTGTATTGGTTTTGATAAAGATTTAGGGGAAAAAATGGAGGGGTTCAGGCTCTTCAGCGGTCCTGCTAAAGTTTCTCCTTTCCAAATATTCAAGTATCTGTGCTTTCAGCTATAGCTAACTGAAGGGCTATGATAGGAATGTTGCCATTTTATCAGGTGATACATGTTTCTACATTTACCCTAGTACTTTCTTTTCAGAAAGCATATTGCTAGTGTGTTTGGGCTGTGGAGGTAAACTTCCAAGTTAGAGGAGCAGGAGTGTAACTTACTGTACCAACTCAGGATGTATAGTGTTACTGTGAGGCCTCTCAAAAATTTTTAGTTTGGATGCAGCTTATGATTTGCTGCAGAAATAAAATATTAAGACTCCAATAACCGTAGCAGTTCCTGAGCTTTTGTGAAAGACACAATCCATATGTCCAGTTGTTCACCTTGGTGCTTAATTTAAACTCTTTATTTTTGTTGTTTTGTTTTGCTTGTTTGTTTGGTTTTCTTCCCCACCCCCCCTCCCCCTTTCCTCAGTATTAAATATTTGTTTATGCTTTTCAGCTTCCCATCACCAATGTTTCTTGGAATTGGACAGGTATGTTCAGCAGTAAAGCACGCTAAGTGTACTCATTATTTTGTAAGTTAAACTAGTGTTAGGATAGGTGTATCTTCTAAGGGGGGGGGGGGTAGAACTCTTATATGGCACTGCACTTTGGGTTTAGACACACCATAAGGAAGAGTGGTTTGGTTTAGTGAGATCAAGGAACTAATCAAAACTATTGCCTGGGAAGAGTCACGTCAAGGAGTGGAAAAGCCACTTACTTCCTCTGGTAGAGTTCAGTAATTAAGGTCTGTCCTTCAAGACTGCCAAGATTTGTTCTAACAAGTGTGTAGATCCTATGAGAGTCCCTGAGCATTTGTAGATTGTATACAGAGACACTCCCTCTATTTATAGGCAAACTCTGTATTTCCTCATAAAACTCTGCCCTCTTTTCCCAGCAGTTTTCCAGTAGGACTGCCACAGTTTTGGTTCTTTGTTCCTACATTTGCCTGTGGACAATTTGCAGTACTGCAGTGGAAATATTTTTTATTTTTGTTGTTTGTAGGCATCGTAGTAAAACCAAAGTTCAGACATTTTTATATATAGCCATAAACGCACACCTGCACAAGCGTTGTGGTCTCCTGGTGGGCTTCAAAGACTTTTGATGGCCATCTACTTAATTTACTGCTCTTCATTACATGTATTATTTTCTTAGTTTCTTCTCCGCATGCACTGTTTTGCTGATTCTCTTCAGATAGTAAAACACATGTCTATATTGTACTTTCAAATAAATAGCAGTCAAAATTGGTAAGAATAAAGTTATTCTAGTTTATCCATTGCGTGCTGTGTTGTTCTTTGAAGAAAAATAAATCTGTAATGACTACTACTTGTCAAATGCTCATAAAGATCTTGCCTTTGAAGCAGCTTTTTCATTCATATGTTACAATTTTTGGTCCTAAATGACTTCTTATTTTCTCTTTTTGTTTAGATGGCAGCCACTATACTTATCTTGTATGTGTCAAAATTAAATAAGATTGTTCACTTCCCTGATTTTGACAAAAGCATACCTGTGAAGGTAAGGATCCATCCTCATAAGAAAGTCTTACTTCTTGTAATGGCTTGCTTTCCTGTGTAGACAGGATATAATAGAGGAACAGAAAACAGGATTACATTTGTTTATTTCAATCTTTGTTTCACTTGCTGTGGGGTTTGATAATTTTAAATTCACTGCAGTATTCTTGCCTTTTGTTGCAGGGAAATCTGGGGCCTTTAGTGATGCGGTACGTGGGAAAGCCCACTGTACCACCCTGCAGTTGGATGAATTCTTTCAGATTGCTGAGGTGTTTTTCTGGATGTATACAGCTCCCTGTAATATCAATGGGAGATAAGTGTTCAAGAATTAGTTGTGACTGCAGCATGGAAGGCTGCTGAGAAATTAGAATGGGACGTGTCATAAAACAATAAGAAAAGACCAAAAGTAAGATTTACATTCTGATGTTGTGAGAAGCTGAAATCAAAACTTTATAGTCTTGGGGACTATTAATTCTTCCATGATGAGGAGCCATTAACACACACCTGCACAAGTGTTGTGGTCTTCTGGTGGGCTTCAAAGACTTTTGATGGCCATCTACTTCATTTACTGCTCTTCATTACATGTCCTGTTGGTGAGCTTAGATTTTGTCTTTCTGACAAAGCCACGGAGCTGGCTCTGCAGACTTAAGGTGCCCACCTGTTCTTTCTCCCTCTTCCTCTTTATCACTCCCTTCTCAGAGAGAAGTTGTTTCTCCTGAGGTATCACAGTCCACACAATGTTCTAGCATTGTAGTCCTTTAGGCAGAACTTTGCACACCCTTTACATAGCTCGTTGCTGACCACCTAATATTTATCATGTTCTTTGCTTCGATCCCTCCTTTCTTTGATATTGCAAATTCTATTGCAAATTTTACGACGTGCCATTTTTTCCTCCCGCCAATGGTTGCAGCATAGAGGGCCTATTTAATTGCCAATCCCCAGTAATTTGCACTACTTGGGCACAAAAATAAGTACCTCTGTCTGACAAGGTGACCTCAGGTACCCCAAATCGACCCAGAAATACCTCTGGCCATCCATGAAAGGTATCTGCAAGACCTGAAGCAGGTTCACCTACTCCTGAAAGATCAGGGTGCTTATTGCAAGCAAGTGGGGCACTGGGAAAGGGGCTGCCTGTGGTTGGACAAGCCAGTGATGGTAGTGTAAAAAACAACCAACGGGGGCAGGGGAACCTCCCCTAGCAGAAACCTTGGTGAAAAAGACCTGTGGCATTTTAGTAAAATATTGTAAATGAATAGAGGGCCCAAACAGCATCTTTTTACAACGTGGTCTGTTAGAGGAATGTGAATTGGAGCATAAGACCCCATCCTACCAATAAGGAAGGCAGACAGGACTTAGTGTGTGGTACGGGATTTAAGGGGAGTAAACAAGATTGTGAAAGGTTTGCGCCCTGTGGCAGCTGATCGCTATACCTTACTGACTGAACTGAGAGATAACCAGGAATTGGTCACAGTACTGGGTTTGAAAGACGCATTCTTCTGTCTGCCTTTAGCCAAAGAAAGCCTAAAGTTATTTGCATTTTGAAGTCCTACCACTGGCAGGAAAACCCAACTTACCTCGACAGTATTACCCCAAGGTTTTAAAAGTAGTAATCTTTGGGAATCAATTAATGCATAACTTGAAACATGGGACCCTCCATCTGGAGATGGAATCCTTCTGCAGTATGTTGGTGACCTATAAATAGCAACTGAAAGAAAACCTGGCTGTATTCAGTGAACTATTTGTTTGTTGAATTTTTGGGACTAAGTGGGTATCAAGTTTCTCAGCAGAAAGCTCAGATGGTGCAACAACAGGTAACATACCTTAGATACCAGCTGCCTGGAGGATGACGAGAATTTTGAACAGAAAGAAACCAGCTGCAGAACCCCCTTCCCTCAGCCTCTAGATGAACCTGGAACCTTTTTTGGAATGACAGGTTGATGTCAACTGTGGATTTATAATTACGGACTCAGTGAAGCTGGTAGCTAATGAAGGCGCCCCAGCTTTGGGCCTACCTGATGTTACTAAACCTTTCTGGCTTGTTTTCCATGAAAATAGCTCTGGAATAGCTCTGGAAGTCCTCGCTCAGTGGCTAGGACCATACTAAACAGCTGTGGCCTATTTTTCTAAACAATTAAATGAAGTAAGTAAAGGATGGACAGGGAACTGACAGGCTGTAGCAGTGGTAATACTGAATATCCAAGAAGCCTGAAAGTTTACCTTGGGCCAAAAGATTATGCTATTAGTTTCCCACATGGTATCAGCTGTACTAGAGTGGAGAGGAAATCACTGGCTTTCCCTGTCCAGATTCCTGAAATACCAGGCCATCCTGGTTGAACTGGATGACTTTAAGACTGAGAGAAGGAACCTTGTAAACCCAGCTTCTTTCCTCAGCGGACCAACAACTGAACCACTGACACACAACTCTGTGGAAACTATGGAGACTGCATTCCAGCAGACCACATCTGAAGGAAGAACCCCTGGAAGATGCACAAGATTCTAGTTTACTGATGGAAGCAGCGTTGTCACCTCCTGGAAGCAGTGCAGTTACCAACCAGAGTTGCCATACTGCATTGTCGAGGACACCTCAAGGGTAACTGTGGCCAGGAAGAGGGTAACAGATTAGCCGATTACAAGGCTAACAGGCAGCAGAACGTGAGAGATTCTAATGTGAATTCCCAATAAGGGAAATAGGAGTTTGAATGAGCAGGAAAATACTGAATATTTCAGGGTTGATAGAAAAGTAATCCCAACACATGTAACCGGGTGCAATTAGGGAATACTGGAAAAGGAAACATTCCAGGGGACTTCTGGCAATTTGATTTCACTGAGCTCCCAAGAAAAGGGGGATACTTGCAAACACCTTTTTCGGATGGCCAGAGGCATTTCCTTGTTGATTTGGGGTACCTATGGTCATCCTGTCAGACAGAGGTACTCATTTTTGTGCACAAGTAGTGGAGGATCTCCTGTGTTGCCCAGCGCTGCAATAAAGAATACCTGCTTAGTAGTCAACAAGACTATGAGTTTTGAATTTGGGTTTTCCCAGCATCAGTACCAATAAGTATCTGTACTTATTCCCTAATTGCACCCAGTTACCTGTGTTAGGGTTATTTTTCTATCAACCCTAAAACATTCATTATTTTCCTGCTCATTTCAGGAGGAGGTGATTTCCCCTAGGTGGGGCACTTACGCCACCTCTCCCTCCATCAGTGTTGTTTCATCTCAGTCACTCACCAGCCCTCACACAGTTGGCCAAATCTTAAGTTTCAGTGCTTGGTTCCTTACAACAATCTCCACGGTCAGTATCAATAAGTCAATACTTACCCAAGGACGTTACTGCAGAAGTACATAGCTCAACCTGTGCCTATACACAATGTATCACATACCAGAGAGCTCCACTTCAGTGAGTATGCACCAACCAGAAGTAGACTTACTTTACAAGCGTTGTACCCACTGTATACCCTCAGGCACTAGTAACCTGGTATACATGGGGCATGTAGGATGTCTCCTACGACTTGCGTGAAGCCCTTAGTGACCGGTCCCAGACTTCCAAAGAGAAACCCAGAAAGTTTTAAACAGTACCTTATGCCTTTAGATGGTTCTTGTCTGCTCCCTGCAGTGAGGCGAGGTGTCTCTCTGGGAAGTCCCGGGGGTACTCTAGGGAGTTGTGTTCTCAACAGGTCCTGCAGCCAAGCAGAGAGGGTCCCACCTGGGTCACCAGAACTGATGCCTTGAAAATCTAAAATCAAAAGTCCATAGCCTTGGTGACTGCAAAGCAGGTACTCTCTATTGCAGCGCTGGGCAGCACAGGGGATCTCTCCTCCAAACGTGTGTGATAAAGGGTCAGTTACACAGCTTTTATGCCAGTCATATATGCATATTCATAGGATTTCCAAGAAATGATTAGGTTTTCCATGATGAGCCATTAACACACACCTGCATAAGCATTGTGGTCTCCTGGTGGCCTTCAAAGACACTTTGTGGCTGTCTACTTCATTTACTCCTCTTCATTACACGTCCTGTTGGTGAGCTTAGATTTTGTCTTTCTGACAAAGCCACGGAGCTGGCTTTGCAGACTTAAGGCGCCCACCTGTTCTTTCTCCCTCTTCCTCTTTATCACTCCCTTCTCAGAGAGAAGTTGTTTCTCCTGAGGTATCACAGTGCTCACAGTGCACTGGCATTGTAGTCCTTC
Organism: Laterallus jamaicensis coturniculus; assembly: GCA_022605575.1. Lineage (NCBI taxonomy): Eukaryota > Metazoa > Chordata > Aves > Gruiformes > Rallidae > Laterallus > Laterallus jamaicensis. Next base: position 1,899,335 of record JAKCOX010000010.1, read on the forward strand.
AGGCGGAACTTGACACATCCTTTGCATAATTTGTTGCTGAGTCTTAGTTAACAAGATTAAGTAATATTTATCATGTTCTTAGCTTCAGTGCCATAGGAGGGGCTAAATTATTGCCCACCAAAGATACTGTTAATGGGGGCTAGTTGCACCATGTGTGTATGGTGTAAAGAGGCAGGAGAGAGAATATGAGAGGATTGTTTCTTATCTCAGATGGGAAACTACAATCTGAGATGACTAGCAGTGATCCTTGAAGATTTTTGCATCCATATGCAGTGTGGCTGGGGCTTTCCTTTGATACATAAACCTGCGTACTTATGTTTTGATGCAAGGCACTGGTAAGTGTTTGCTCAGAGATGCAGTTAGGTCCCAGCCCTGCTGCAAAGCCTAGCTATCAGTGCGTTTCAGGCCAGCATCTTCATTGCAGAATCTTACTATGCTGTCGGTTTACTTTGAATATCTCACAGCCATTGGCAAATGCTGTAGTTGCTGACATCCTTTGCATTTCTGCATGTAGAAATCCTGTAGCATCAATTATAAAATTTTTTTCCAAAATCATGAATGAAGAAGGTTTCCCATTGGGTAGATTCAAGTTTGGCACGTGAACAATTTTTTGATGTCTCAAGAGGCTTCTTCCTTCAGCATCCCACCAGTCTCACTACTGTCCCTTCTTCCTGTGGCCTTCCCTTTAAAATCAGTACATAGGGCATTAAAAAATACAGCACCCATGTTCTTTGTCCTTGTACTATCTATCCTTTGGAAGACTTCCCTGGGTATGCTGGGAGCAGTCAGCACTGCAGGATCCAGGACTTGCATATTGCTTTTAGTGCTGAATATGACTAGTCACAGTGAATCAGCTGGATTGCTCATTGCTCATTTCATTACTATTTTTAAAGTGCCCCTTGACTGACTCTATTCTTTTGACAACTTTTGCTTTCATTGACACACGGTTATTGTTGCTTTTCACTCAGGGAACGGTTTATGTCCTTAGTGCTTTCAAGTGAGAGCTTTAAAGTAGCAAAGTGCTTCTTTAAGTGAGGAAGCTTTGGAGTTCTTGACCCTTTTAGAGTAAATGTTTCATTGCTCTCTGGGATGGATATTGTGATTTTGCCATTACAATAGGTGAAGTTGAGAGGAAAGCTCTGATTTCATGCTATGAATGAAGATAGTTTTCTGAGTAAAAATCTGTAGAGACATAGTGTATTCCCATTCTTTTGCAAACTTATGTTGACAGGCTGAATATTGTTAATTTACACCCCTCTTACTTTATACACCACTTTAACTTTTAAGGGAAAGTGGAGTGAACTGTTACCGTACTTTTCTCCTCTCCTTGCTGTGAAAGAAAGGAAGAGTTTTTAACGTTGATAAAATGCAACCCACTCCTCTGTGTAATTTTCCAGCACACGGTAACAAATACTGTGTCTCCTGAAGCATGCTTAGGCACGACAAAACCAGATGTTACACTTGTTAGGATAGAGGATCTGTTTTGTCTCTCTGCCATTTCAGTTCCGCTTGACTGATAGGGACTGAGACTAGATGGGCACACCAGTTTTGTCCCCAGTGATTACTGTGGCTGGCTTTTTCTTCTGCGACACTTCTGTAATGGGAGAATAACAGCTTTGAACTACAGTTGATTATTGTGTTGGGATTCCTGACTACTCACATGCTTTCCCAAGGCTCCAAAGTTAGTTTTATACCTAAAATTAAAACATTTAAATTAATATTGATCTGAGAATTGTAGTAATTAGAATTTATTAACATTCACACTAAATTGAATCTCATTAGAGGTAGATTTTGACTCTTCTAATAAAATTAGTGAAGCTGTGGTTGTGAACAATCACATGAATGAGAGATGCAGACAATTTTGCAGCAGTTACATTTTTTTCCTTAAAAAAACAACCTCTTTCTTGCTAAAAGTACATCTGATATTGCAGTTACCAAGTTATATCAAATAATTTCTCAACAGTACTTCAAAACATAATAATCTGAGTTGTGTTTTTAATTTTATCACAGTTGTTTCCTCTGCCTCTGATTTATGTTGGAAACCACATAAGTGGATTATCAAGTACCAGCAAACTCAGGTACAGTGAATGAAAGTTACAGACTGTTTGGTTTGTGTGTGTGTGTGTGTGTAGGTAAAAAATAAACACTAAAAGACCCTTAGGATTGCCTAAGGACTTTAATCTGTAGGATGTCTTGTCTCTCTGAACCGCTGATATTTCTGTGAAACTCTTACCCAACCATTTGATGTGTATACACGTTGTGTCTGCCGAGGGGGTTGCGTAGCTAGGCCTGAAGTGACAGAAAATCACAGTACTCCCTGTGGTAATGAACGTGTTCCCTCATACCCAAGTGTTCAGCTTTTCCTCCGTTTCCCAAACAGAGGGTTGGGAACCTGTTAAAACAGACTTTTTTGAAGGCAGAAGAACGTGGGTATTTTTTTGCACCATGGTGTTGGTGCAGGTTACTTAGGGCGCACCAAGAGATGGAAAAACTGCTAGGTAACAGAGTGGTGGCAGCAGCATAGCCCTGCTGATCACCAGGAGCAGGTTGTGGGAAGATGGCTGAAGGTCCCGCTGACTCCCATAAGCACAGATCCATGAGAGATGCTTCCATGCTAGTGCTAAAGCTGTTAGCTCTGTGGAGTACCTGCTTTTCTGTGGAAGAGGAGTGCTGAAGCGTGATGGACACAGCACTACCATGGCAGTGGTTTCTTGTATGTTATTACAGGCTCCAGAGGATTTGATAGTGAAATCAAAACACAGAGTTTTGCAGGGTTTCAGCACTTAAATGTCAGGCACCTGATTCTGCAGCTCCTTATTGTACACATTTGGAAGTTTTTCCACTGCAGTGACTGTTCAGGCAGACAGGAGGACTTGGGCAGCACCATCCCTAGTGACACTTCAGCCAGCATGAATGCAGATGTAGCTCCAATCCTGTAAAAGTTTGATTTGTGGGTTCTTCTTCCCTAACTGGAACGTTAAAATAAAATGTTTTGTTATGTTATTTTAGATGTTAATGCACCTTGTCCTCAACTGACACACTTCTTTTAGATTTGCCATTCATAACTCATTTTTGTAACAGAAAAGTAAGAATGGCTACAGTGTGTCTGCCATTAACATCCTGCATTGCGTTTCCTTACATATTGTGACATATGTTTACAATATGGGATTTCCCACCTTGCTTGGTTTGTCTGTAACCTGTAGATGATCCTATGCATAACTTCAAAATTGTAGTTGCAAAGTGATTTAACTGTGTTAGGATTCATGTTATTTATCAGTGCAGTTGTTAATAATTATCTTAAACAGATGATTAACTGGTCCATATGGCCACGCTGTCAGAATTCCAGAGTGTCTGATGAAAGTATTTTCTCAAATTAATCAAAAAAGGTTTCCAACTGCATCACTGAGTGTAGATCAACAACTATGTTGTTCAAAACTAGCTGTTTGTTGAATAGTTGTCGCTGGTATTTTTTGTCATGTGGATTTATTTTACTCTTGAAAACACAGCTTATTTACTGAGCATACTTGTGTTGTATTTTATTTCTCTTTATCTTTTCAGGGGCAGGTTTATTGTGTGTTCTTTAAGTTTTCAATAGAAATAATTTTTACTTATGCTGCCCATGATTTCTACAGAAACAATTATTTCATAGGGGCTATACTAGGTGGAAAATAGCTTTTATATTCCATTTCACTGGTGCAGAGGGATCTTTTAGAAGGTAGTCAATTGCATTGTTTTAGAAAATGGAAAATCTTGTGATTCTTCAGTGATTTGGTTATCTAATCTGGCTGTAGTATCAGGCTGACATTTTTTAATGTATGCCAAGTGGCTGGGAATTTGTTTTGTTTGCTTATTGCTTTATTTGTGTTTTCATTCTCTGTTTAGCAAAATTAGATGCGACTCAGAACATAAAGATGCTTTCTTTTTTTAATTTTATTTTTTTTCAGTTTGCCGATGTTTACAGTGCTCAGGAAGTTTACCATCCCACTTACTTTACTGCTGGAAATCATCATACTTGGGTGATCCTTTCTTTTCTTTACTTTTTAAAATTTTATTTAAGATACCCTGTCAAATGGATTACTTCTGGCATCTCATTGGAATATCGAATTAGTGTTTTCTACTGAGAAGTAAAGAAAAGTGGGGTTTGTGTGGCTTTTGTTTGAAGACAGGTACATACACTATAGTGAGTACAGGATAAAATCGGCTTGCTCTCATTTACCCAGCTCATTCTTTTTGACTGTTTCACAGGAATCAGGTAAGCAGAGCATGACTCAGACACTTCTTTTAGTGGTTATGGTTTGTGCCTTGTCTCGGAAGCCCCTAAGCAGCAAACTGTTTCAAGCAGACAGATCCTTACACCTCAGAACAGTGGTGATAGTACGGGAGTGTCCTTATGTAGAGTAGCTTCGTGGGTCACGTCTAAAAACATACCAGGTTAATGAATCAAAACAGTGCCTAGCAGTCTGCTGTTAGATCAGAAAATTCCCTAATTATAGATACATTAGGTTTTTTTTAAATGAGATATTAGAAAATGTATGCTATTGCAGCTTAGGATCATTACCTTCAGTTGTACTGATTTGGAAGAACAGGAATATATGTCATAGATTGTCACTGTCCTGCTGTACAGGTGGCTTGTTCTTGGCTAAGGCGAGGTCACGGGGCAGAAGCAGCTTGCTGAAGCTGAGCCCAGCCAACATGAGAGCGACAGTCAGGGGAAAAGCTTTTCAAAAAGCCTCCCAAGTAGATTGGTATCTCCTTTTTGGCTGAAGCAGCAGCCAATCAATTTGATTCATATTTGGGGATGCTCCAGTAGTGTTCTCCAGTTATAAGTTCTCACAGGGAAAGCAGAATTTGCTGTCTTTTCTTGTTGGTGTGAGGCCTTCTAAACCAAGTGAAATGTGAGCCAGTGAGATTGTCATCAGCTCTCAGCTGGACTGCAGCAGTGCGATGTATGAGTGCAAGCCACATCCTAACCTAAGGGAAGCTTGAGTGCAGAACACTGTGTATGTACAGAACTGCCACAGTGTATTTCCCCAGGTCTGCAAATAAGAGGACTCCATAGGGTCTGTGCTGGCTTACATCAGGATTTGAAAAGTGGTCAAGCTTTGCATTGTTACTGTTGAGATTTATTATGATCAAAGCCTTATATATATATAGACTGCATACAGCTTTGTTGTTGGGACAGCAGTCCACATCTGTGCTGCTTTGGATTTCTCCAGGACAATTATACATTTTGTTTTGATGGATCTTTTCTCATGGGCCAGCTCAGAGCTGGAACCTGGCCTGAGAGAATGACTATGGGAATGTCAGTAAGGCACATTATAGTGCGGTGCAAAAATACTTAAACCATTTCACATGAAAGAAGTACAGGTATAAGAAGCAGGATAGTTTTATGATGTGATCTTCCCTACTCTGTGACAGTGCTGAGGTAGATGTAATGAAGAATATAATAAGTGTCTGTGCTTTCCCCTCCAAATACAAGGTTTCAGTTTGAATTTAAAATAAATGTCTGTTTGAAAAACAGCCAACATAATGGGCTGTACAGCATCTTCCCCTAGAAAGGTGAGATTAAAACCTGCCTGCAAGATGTGTAGTGATTTTCCTTTATTGACTTACTGGAAGACTCTGAACTATGGCCATAATGAGTACCAATACATAGTAAATTACAGTTTATTCCAGCACTGTTACTTTGAACCTTTGAACCTTACTCTTAAAATTATCTAGTAGCAGAATGCTCACAATGCTTTTTCAGTATTTGTTGTGAGGGACAAAGTCAGACAGTGTGGCACATAGTCAATTGCATTGCTTCTGTAAGGTTACCAAGACTGCTCTGCTGTTAAATGTCCTGTGATTACTAATTGCTTTTCAGGCAGACAGCCATTTTATCTTCAAATAATGAAAATGTGAACCATGTAATTTTTGTCTACAGGAAACGATACCCACTGAGTATTATAGTCAGTGTATTTGCCATCATACTTGGGGCTTTCATAGCAGCTGGGTAAGTTTTTAACTTGTTATATGAAGTTCACAAAGTGCTCATATGTTAGTGTCCTCTGTTGTTGCTTTTTTGGGTGGAGTTTTTTTTCTGTTTGGATATTCCTTTATTCAATTGGAAATTTAATGTTAGAAGTAGTTATACTTCATTCCTTAGCTACTTTTTGAGATAAAAGACATAGATAAATATACTCAGCAATAATTGGACAGGTTGTCAGGATTGAGACAGATGGGACTTTTCAAAGAATGAGAGCTGAACATTTCCAGCCACTTCCACACTGAGTTCTCAGAACCTTCTGATGACTCGCTTGTGAGGACCCTGTGACTGGAGAAATATAGAGCACCTTGACTTACAGAGAAGGCTGAAGGAAAAACTTGTAACTTGCTGAAGTTTTCAGTATTTGCATTTATGGTACTTCTCTAGGTAAACAAGGTAGTGCAAGGCATTGTATATGGTTTCCTTATTTACAGTATAATATTTTCCCAGGTCTGATCTGTCTTTCAATCTGGAGGGCTACACATTCGTATTGCTAAATGATATCTTCACAGCAGCAAATGGAGTTTATACCAAGCAGAAAATTGATCCAAAGGTAACTGTGGATTCAATTGGGTTGAATTTAATGTTATGACACCACTGAGTTAGTTACTGTATGACTTCATGAACATACAGTTAGGAACTAAGAAATAGTTTTATCCGCTGTCATAGTTCAGTTGATAAATGTATATTGCAGTTAATACATTCAGCTTTAATATAGAACACCTCAAGAAAAACTTGTTATTATTATCTCAGGACAGACTTAGTTAAACAGCATTATTTTATTTTTGCCCAGGTCTTCTAGGCAGTTTGTAGTGGTTTTAAAATGTTGGTTTTGGGTAAAAGAAAAAATCCACAAGAAAAGCAAAGTAAAATAAATACACACAAAAAACAATCCACACATCAAGCAGGCAAACTTGATTTATATTTTTTATATATATATATACATATATACATATATATATATATATACATATATATATATATGTATGTATGTATGTATGTATGTATATAAGAAAGATGGCTTTTTGACTAGAAGCATACTTTATGGTTTCTGTAAAATAAACTTGTGGATAGGAACAGAGACCTGACCAGTAATGGCAACACCTGGTATCTTTTTTTTTGGCTGTCCAAAAGTGGGTTGGCACCAAACCCAGGTATGCCAAGAGTGAGGCCGTGCGTTGTTCTTTATGTAAACGTTGAGCAGGCACTGCCATAAAAACCTGCCAAGCTGTAGCAGAGAGCAGTGGTGGAGATGCTGGATAGAGGGTTTGTCAGTGAGTGTTGTGAGTCCACCTGCATGGTGGAAATAGGTTTCTTTGAATAATCTCTGGAATTGCATTGAATCCAGACTCTGTACTGTTCTTTATGAGCAGCACTTCAAAGCTTCACAAGTTTCTGCAAAATGTGGTGTTAATTTCAAAGGAAGAGAGAAGCTGGAGGGATTGGCTGCATAGCATGGCTGAGTCTGAAGGAAGGGAAGAGGAAGGGAAGAGTACTGTTTCATTGCCCTCATCTTCTGCCTTCAAGTCAAGTGGTTTAACCAACATGATATATGACATCCCTGAAGTTGCTAGAAGTTACATCAGTTACCAGTTTTGAACAGATGCTCCATCTAGGAAACAATCTTCATTAATTTTCCTGCTGTGCTGGCCCCAGGGTAATCCCTTGGCCAGGCAGGGACTTACCTGCAGTCTAACAGAAAGCAGCTCTGGACTGGTGCCTTAGGAAGTTTCTGACTAGCTGCTGGTGTGTCGACAAGGTGTAGCAGAGCAAAAAGTTCTGTTCAACATACAAATTGACTGAAATGGAAACTCAGTGCAGTACTAATTCAGTAGTTGCAACCTTGTATTATAAATTGAAGTGTATTATCTTTTGTCTGCTCATTGACAACGATGTCTGAAGGACTGCCAGAGTAATATTTAGTATTTTGCTCCCAAATGGTTTGTGATTCCCAACAGCATGTTTCGTTTTTTCACAGGAGTTGGGAAAATACGGAGTCCTTTTCTATAACGCTTGCTTCATGGTGCTTCCAACAGTTATTATTAGCTTTTCTACTGGAGACTTTCAGCAGGTAGGAGCCTTATTCCATGTCTCAGACTGATAATATTATTTTGCTCCATTTTTTCAGCTGGGGAGGTGGGTGGAGTTTTTTTCTTTGCATTTCTACTCAAATTTATTTTAAAGAGATAATCCTACCTCCATTTTATTGACTAGTATTTAAAATATGTGACTTGGACTTCCCTTCACAGGTGAGAACTGTAATTATTCACTCTGATGGGAAGCCAAAGCTGTGTGACAGCCCTTACATGAGTCTTTGTTTAGAAACTAATGAATGACTGGGTGTTCTCAGCTAGAGCAATTGGTTGCGAATCCAGCTGCACCGTATGATTTGCCACATGCTCTAAAATGAGATTGCAAATACCAAAACCAGACAATTTCCAGCCCTTCTCTCATTTTGATGACAGAAGATTCATGTTTAGTCTCAGTCTAGTTTAGTAACCTACATTTTACATACCTATAGAACGACTGCGTGACCCCTCCATGGCTAATTGTAATACAGAATAATTCTATAGGCAGTTTGTGCTGGCACATAAGCTATCAGACCAGGAGGTTTGTGTTGGTTTTCTGGCTCTCTCACAGACTTGCTGAGTTGCCTTTTTCTTACCAGTAAAACAAGTCTAGAGACTCATAATCTCTTTTGGAAATATTTGAGATTTGCCACTGAAAATTGTTACAGGCTTGTGGGTGTCATAAATCATTCCATTGTCCTTTGTTGTATGTTGTTTGGCTCTCATGATTTTGTCATTGTGTTCTTACGAGTCTACTTCAAGTGCAAAAAATTGTCATTCACTGAAAAACGGTGTCTTTAGATCTGCTCTGAATGTAAAATCTCTTCTTGTAACATCAGTCCATCATGACTAGTGCCAGTCTATGAAAGTAGTGCCTATTATGTATATGCAGTGGCTTGGTCACTTAATATCAAAAGGCCCTTTAAATGATGTGGATAACTAGTGTCAGAATGATGCACAGATATTAAATAACAGAAAAAAGGTAAAGTATGGAAAAATAGTGATGAAAGTTCAACACATTGCTGTTAATAACACCTGTATTTTGCAGATTTTTGGGCTGTAGAATTTGTCTGGCTTTTACCCTAGCAGAGATTTTTGCCCTGATCCATTAGAGGCCATGCATAGCACCTACCTTTTGCCTGTCAAAATACCGGTAGTCTGTCTGTGTGGCGGGGAGACAGCTTCTGCTCTTCTGTCTCTCCCTGGAGCAGTAGCTACCAAAGATTCACAGCTAGGGTAGAAATAGGGGTTATTTACTTCTAGCTGGCTGACATGGGGCCTCTGTAGAGCATCCAGTCCAGCCCCCTGCTGGACTAGCAGGATCACCTAGAGCAGGTTGCACACGACAGCATCCAGATGGATCTTGAATATCTCCAGAGAAGAAGACTCCATGACCTCTCTGGGCATCCTGTCCCAGTGCTCTGTTACACTCAGAGTGAAGAAGATTTTCTTTATATTGATACAGAACTTGCTGTACTGTGGTTTGTGTCCTGTCACTGGGCACCACTAAAACGAGTCTGGCCTCATCCTCTTGACACAGAATCACAGAATTGTAGGGGTTGGTAGGGACCTCGAGAGATCATCGGGTCCAACCCCCCTGCCAAATCAGCTCCCTAGCTCATATTGCACTGATTGGCATCCAGACGGGTCTTGAATATCTCCAGGGAAGGAGATTCCACCACCTCCCTGGGCAGCCTGTCCCAGGGCTCTGTCACCCTCACTGTGAAAAAGTTCCTCCCCATGTTGGTGCGGAACTTCCTGTGCTCCAACTTGCAGCCATTGCCCCAGTCCTGTCCCCACAGACCACTGAAAAGGGGCTGGGGGCTGGCCATTTCCCCCTGCATCCCATGCTTAATATAATTATAAACACCAATTAGGTCCCCCCTCAGTCTTCTTTTCTCCAGGCTGAACAGTCCCAGCTTATTCAGCCTCTCCTCATAGGGGAGATGCTCCAGGCCCTCAATCATCTTCGTAGCCCTTCTCTGGACACTCTCCAGGAGATCCCTGTCCTTTTTATACCAGGGAGACCAGAACTGGACACAATACTCCAGGTGGGGCCTGACCAGGGCAGAGTAGAGGGGGAGGATCACCTCCTTAGACCTGCTGGACACACTCCTGATGCACCCCAGGATCCCGTTGACTCTCTTAGCCACCAGGGCACACTGCTGGCTCATAGCCAACCTGTCATCTACCAGGACCCCCAGGTCTTTCTCCACAGAGCTCTTCTCCAGCAGGTCAGCCTGTACTGATACATGTGGTTATTCCTTCCCAGGTGCAAGACTTGACACTTGCTTTTGTTGAATTTCATCAGGTTTCTCCCTGCCCAGCTCTCCAGCCTGTCCAGGTCTCACCAGATGGCAGCGCAGTGTTCCTGTGTGTCAGCCATACCTGTCCTTTAGATTATTTGTAAGCATTGATGAGATCCCCTTTCAGTCTTCTCTTCTCCAGGCTAAACAGACACAGCTCTCTTGGCCTTTCCCCATATGAGAGATGCTGTGGCCTTTTGCTGGACTCTCTCCAGTAGTTCCCTCTCGTTCTTGAACCAGGGAGTCCAGAACTGTACACAGCACTCCAGATGTGGCCTCACCAGGGCAGAGTCGAGGGGGAGGAGACCCTCCTTTGACCTGCTGGCAACACTCTTCTTAATTTGCTCCAGGATCCCATGGCCCTCTAGGCAAAGAGGACACTGCTGGCTCATGGTCTCATCTCGTAGGAACTGTAGTGTGTGAGTGTCCTAGTTATTTATTGCTCCTTCACCAGCTGGCTGACTAGGAGGGCAGGAAAGCATGATGCAGTGGAAGAGAATTGAAGCCTCTGAATGTCTCTTTGTAATACTTGTCAGTTTGTTTCTGGACACCAGCACAATTCTACCAGTGGGTAGAGCTGCCCAAGATCTCTGTAATTACCTCTGGATGCTCAGCTAGCCACAGCTCAGCATGGACTGACAGCCTTTACCCTGTTTCCCACGGTTGTGTTTAGCCTTTCCTGAGTTTTGTGCTGATACAGGTGACTTTAACATGATTAAAATAAGGCATATCCTGAAGCTACTAGAGATGGAAAAGAATCTGTGACGTGTTTCTTGGTTACTGTTGGGTGGCACTGTGTGTGTTTGTTTGCTACATGTCACGAAGGAGCAGACTTCAAAGTGATGATTTAGCTTTTTCATTGACCTTCATTGATGAGAGACCTTGGTAATGCTTATTTAATCTACTTGTGAGCTCAAAAACGAAGGCTTGGACCTTGGAAGATGTTAATGAATGAATGATATTAAATAAGTTTCAAGGAGATTATTTGCTTTTCTCTCTGTCTGATTACAACAGTATTTATTATGTAATATTAACCACAGTGTTGGTATCTGTATCCAAAAAAAACCCCAAACCAGATTCTGTGTTTTGTTTTTACGTTTGTTGCTTGCTCTGTGCAGTCTTATGTCTGCATTGCTATACATGTTACAAGAATGTGTCTAGATATCATAGGTGCTGTTGTCCTATTATTTTCATATTAGCTATATTATAGAGGTGTTTACAGTTGATTATATAGCATGTAATTGTCTCTCTATTTTTTTTTAATAGGCAACTCATTTCCAGCACTGGACAAATTTTTTATTTGTCTTTCAGTTTCTTCTTTCCTGCCTGTTGGGGTAAGAGCACAGGGCAATTGAGTAAAGATGTTTTAATGACAGTGTTTTGAATGACAAATCTCACATGTACATGTAAGACTTGCTAATAAATTGTGTTAAAATTCAAAGAAAAAAAATTTTTTCTCCAGGCTCCAGTCTTGTTTTGTAATTATTTCTAATTGTGTAAATAACTGTTGCTGTGCCATCTATGTTGTTGACTTCACAAGTACAGCTCTTCACTTTCTGTAATCAGTGTTTCTCTGCTGGCTTTCTTTTCTGATTATCAAACTCCTTTGCAGTAAAGAGAATGTAAACTCTTTAGCAAAGGAACTGTTTATTCTTTAATATGCCTTGGAAAATAAGTAATGAAACCATGTTTGTTGCCGTTGGAACTGCAGAGTCAAAGCAAGCTAAAAACAGTGAGTTGGATCCTGTTCTGCTCTTTGACGTGTCACCAAACAAGGGCTCTAACTAACCTCAAATACTGACATTTTAGAAGCACAGAAAATGAGGATGACTCTACTAGAGCTCAGACAGCACATTTTAACCCATATTTTGAGTATTCTGTATATCCACGTCATTAACTTAAAATACAGATCCACAGAACCTTTTCTTAATGTTCATAGCAGGTAGGATTGAAGATCTCAGAGAAATACTGATCCAGAAGGTGCTGAACATTTCAAAGTGTTGCTAAATAACTAAGATCCTTGAACAGAATTTGTAAAATTTCCTTATTTGCTTTATTTAGGTTTCTCTTGATGTATTCTACAGTCCTATGCAGTCATTACAATTCTGCGCTTACAACGACAGTAGTTGGTGCCATCAAGGTGAGTTGTAGAGAAGAGGTTGATGGGAGTACTCAAATAGACAGGGAAGAGCACTGACTCAGCAGTGATCCTGATTATGCTTTGAGCTAGAAATCAAAGTGAGGGATAGTACTAGAACACGGCTTGTGCCATACATTCTGGAGATCCACAGAAACATGTGGCCTTGTTTTCACAGAATCACAAGGTTGGAAAAGACCTTTAAGATCATCAAGTCCAACCGTTCCCATCCTATGCTAAACCATATCCCTGAGTACCTCATCTACCCTTTTTTTAAACACATCCAGGGATGATGACTCAACCCCCTCCCTGGGCAGCCTGTTCCAGGCCCTGACAACCCATCCAGTGAGAAATTTTTCCCTAACATCTAATCTTAACCTACCCTGGTGCAGCTTTGTGCCATTTCCCCTTGTCCTATCTCCTGTCACCTGGCTGAAGAGACCAGCACCCACCTCTCTACAACCTCCTTTCAAGTAATTGTAGGCAATGATAAGGTCTCCCCTCAGCCTCCTCTTCATCCACTGAAGCTCAGGTATACTCTAGAAAGCAATGTGAGCACAGATGTTTTATTTTTCCTACATGAGATGCTTGAACTGCTTTAATTAAAAGATGTACATTTAACCACATTTCATCAGGTACTGTCATCTGCTTCTGTTCCTTATCAAATTACTCCGAGTTAGTCAAGTAGCCTGGTGCAGATCCTTTCCAAACTGATACAGACTAACCCACTTTCACTTTGGGCTCAACTAGCTTCCGTTGCTGCTAACAAACAGGGCATTCATAGGGACAGAATAATGGTTCAGCTGTAGTAAGGAGTTTATTGCTTTATGGTTAACTGCTTCTGTTTCTATGTGAGAACTTGTATTCTGGCTGAATGCACTACTTAATTTTGGTTTATATAAATTCTAGGCACTTTGATCAATACCAAAACCTTGTACAGTTGTTGGCCAGACGACTATCAGAATCCAAGCTAGCTTAGGCACAGGAGTAGCAGTCCTCAGGGTGCTCCTGTTCCAGGAGGAAGGAGCAGTACCTCCAGCATAGCTATATCCACAAAAAGAAGACAGTACTTCTCTTTCTACAGCTGGGGTTCTTTTTGAAAGCTGGCAAGGTGAAGCTAGTAGTTTTCATTCTGTAGTCCTGAAAGCTTTCTTTTAGATTTTAGATGTCTGCACTGAGCCATTAAGCTAGAGCAACACTACTTCTGTTTTCTGTCCTCTGATTTGGAGGACCCCAGCAGAAATTGGTAGAAATTATCTAACAGTCCAGGCTAACTTCTAAAACATTTGAAACTAACAAAGTGTTGGCAAAATGATCAGACTGTTCTGTAGATTTCCTTTCATCTATATAGAACCATTTTCCCAAAACTTGACAGGAGCGGAGAAAGGGGTAGAATCTTCAAACTCTGCCTGCCTTGAACTTGAGCCAGGTGCTTTCAATGCACATTTAGATGGCAAACTAAGGAGGTAACCCCTTTTAAAGCAATAGTAAAGAACTTTTATTATAACTTTCAAGTATATTTTTTGTGCTTGAGAAACATCCTTTTAAGAAATAGGATTTTAAATGAGCCTTTCAAAGATTAAAAAAGTACACTTTCAGAAAGTGGCTATAGCTCCATTTCACCTAGCATCAAATAGCTAATTTTCTTTTATATTTTGTATTCTTTTATTGTTTCTTTATTTATTTTTTCCCTTTTCTCCATTTTTCTTAATTATTGTTATTATTTCAATTTTTCCCCTTCAACAGCCACCCTCAGTACATTGCGTGCATTTAGAAAACATACAGATTTTATTATTCTGTTTTGCTGCTACATTACCCATAAGGCTGACACCCTGAAACTTATTTTAAACACTGTGGCCAGTTCAAGTATAGCTATATTCTCAGAAGAGGGAATTAATTTATATAATTTATATTGTTGGAGATGAAAACTGACTTCAATAAATGCATGGCTTTTGTTCCTTTCAGAATATATCCATTGCTTACATCGGAATGTTGGTTGGTGGAGACTACATATTCTCCATGTTAAACTTTATAGGTCTGAATATTTGGTAAGTGGTACTTTAATGTCTTTTATTTATTAAAGCTAAAAATTTCTCAGCGAGATACAGTTTTATGTTTTGTTTGATTTGGCCTACTCAGGTGATGCATTTTTGAAACTACTGCTCTGAGGACACAATGCCTTGGGATGTAAAGTTCACTACAATTAGTTTTGTCTTTTCATGCCTGTTTCCAGGTATTGAATTCTACTGTGGTAAGGTCTTAAGTAGGGAAACATGCCTGCAGTTTTACTGCGCGGGGTTGAGTTCATTCTTTTTATGAGCAGCAGCTCTGAGCTGTTTCCAAGTAAAAGCCAAGTGGTGTGGGAAGTGAGAACACTGACTGACTGAGTTGTGCCTGCTGAATGTGAGTTATGATTTGTGAGTTTTGTGTTTGGATGAACTGTTACATCTGTTCGTATGAAGCTGTTGGAGCAACTGATAAATGATCTTTGGGCTTGTTCCTCAGATGTCTAACATAGCTCTCAAGCACTTCTAATTTATGCTAGTTGGCATTCTTCAGTCCTTTGGAGGGAAAGGTACATATGTATAAAGGGATTATATATATATAACGTCAAGTATCTCTGACACCTCTGTTCATTCTCTTTTCTTTAGTATGGCAGGAGGACTGAGATACTCATTTTTAACCTTAAGAGGAAACAGCAAGCCTACACAACCAGGGGATGAAGAGAACGCACATCCTGAATCAAGGAGTTAGCCAAAATGCCTGCCGTGAAAAAGACTTAAAACTCAAGATGCACATTTATTTAGCATTGCTGAAAACTTAAATAAGTATATGCTGGAACATATTTGAAATGAGAAAAAACAATCTACCTCAATTACTGGTTCAGAAATATTCTTGCACACCGTATTTTTTACCTGTGGACAAGTTTAATTTTAGCTTTTTTTTTCTATACCACAAAATAATTTATAGGAAGGAATGCCATGAGCAAATGTCCAGTTGTAGATGTCTTTTTACTTGTATTCTGGTGCTCTTTGTTCTGCTTCAGAATCTGCCAGTACTCTCTGAGGCAAAACAGCCTGTATAGATCATGAGGCTTGATTCACCACTGCCTTATGCCAGATGTGGTCTTTGATGCCAGCAGAGAAATGAATGAAGCGTTTGCTCTTCTCCAAGTGACTGTAGAATGTACAGGGCAAAGAGGAGATGTTCCCCCAAGATTGTTCCCTGTGTGTTGACTGAATAATTCAGGTTATGTCTTAATCTGTCCAGTATGCATTGTGTGGACATTGTCTCTAAATCTTTTCCTCTTCAGTAACATCATAATGTTCTGTGGCTATTGTCACTGTTGTCATACAAGAACCCTCAGAACTTTGCTGCAGGATCAAGGAGAGAAGGAAACTGATAGAAGGGGTTTTTAATATATATTTGGAAAGATATATTTTTATGTGATCCAGCAACAAATGGATAATCAGGAGAGAGAAAGAAGGTAAAACTATTTTTTTAGGTACATTTGCCTTTTTATATCCCAGTTCTCTCATCTGATTTGCCTGTAATTACTTTTTAATGCTGCAGAGAAGTGATGCTTCAAGAGGGAAAGCTGATTGACATTCGGAAAACTAACTTGTGCTTCAGTGAGGAGCCATGTTAAGTGTCTCATGTTTTATATATGTAGTGAAGGCTGATCTGGTACTAATTCAGATTCAGAATAAGGAATCATAACAAGCCCAAGGGGTAGCTGCAGTGAGCAAGGCTAGTCGAGTGTTTAAATAAAAAAAGGTCTGGAATCTGATTGATTAGATTATCGTCTGGGTGGGTAATGACACTGCTCTGTACCTTTATTTCCTTCTCTGAAAATGTAGTTGATACTGTTTACCTGTGTCTCTGGGGATGCAGCGTTAATCTTTGAAAACACCACAGAAGTGTTGCAGCACTGGAGGACAGCTGAGTAATTAAACTTGCTGAAATTTTCAACACCCTGCAAGCATGAGCCAAGATTTTTTGAAATAATGAAATAAAAAGATTTTGGGAGACCATGACATGGAATCAGGGTGATGTGTTCACTTGTTCTCTCCCTGCTTGAAATAAAATACAGCTAATTCTATGTGTCACATGTAAATGACCAGTCTGAAGTAGATCTTAAACTTGTGAGTAGCTCACACCAGAAGTTTCAAGGAATGACTGGGCTGCCCACTGCCTACACGGATTTGGATGGCAAGAGGAGGAGAGACTGCAGATACTAGAAGCGTAAGTTCAGAGCACAATCAAAGTAAAAACAGAAGTCTAGGCTATCCAGTTTCTCATACCTGTTGTAAGAGATGTGACTTTCATTTTCTACCCATTGGAGAGCTGGGAAGGAGTTGCTGCAGATATTTTAGAGAGATCTTCTATTTTTAAAAGTGTTTTTTTGCTTCAAAAGCCTTCAGTATTTTTGAGTGTAATCTTATAGGACTCCTCTTTCTCCAGATCATCTCTACCTCCAGAATCCTAATTATTATACCTCGTATCTCTGCCATGGGACAAGTCATTGTAAGGTTTTAATTAATTGCAAAAAGATTATGAGAGACATTTGATCACAGTACAAATGGACACATAATGGTACCTGCTAAGTAAGATGTAGTTCCCACAAAGGGACAGCCTCTGTTTGCATTTAACTAATTAATATTTTGCTGTACCTTTTATAAATAAAAGAGATACTGATGCTAGTTTTAACAAGTTTTTCAGGTTTTTTTTGGATGGACATGTAAAATGCTTTTAAACACACATGGATAGTACTAATGTTTACTTTCTGTATGAGCAACTGCTATAGTGTACTTGAAGTTGGTTTCATGAGTTCATTCTATACTGTATTGGAAGTAGTTTTATTTAATTCTTGCCCACTGCCTGTTTTTGAAGTCCTTCAGTCTTAGACTTACCACCTAAAACACAGGCCTGATTCCCAGAGCCTTTATGAGGATTACTCAGTATTGTAAGGCTGGGTTTGCCTTCTCCTTTGGCAACTTCTGCAACTCGTGTAGGACCCCATACAGCAGCCTTTCACCTCTGATGTTTCACAACAATGTGACAGGACCCACCAGTGAACAGGGCATATTTTTTCTCCTTTTCTGGCAGTTCACTATACAGAGGGGCTTCTTCAGTACGTCACTGCCTCCTCTGGTGATATTTCAAAGCCTTTGCCTTCTGGCCAGTCTGGGATCACTTCCAGCATTCCTGGGTGATTGGCGTTTCATATTCAAGCCCACTGCATGATAAGTGCGACCCACTTGTTCCACATACCATTAGTGGCATGGTGTGGGGAAGGGACCTTCCCTTTGAACATCCAGCCCAGCACTGGCAGTTGTGGTGCCAGGAGAAGCTGGGCTTTGGTTCCAGTCACTTCTGAAGCAGCTCAAACCCCTTCATATGCTGCCAGTGTTCCCTCTTCCATTGGAGTGTAACAGGCCTTGGACCCTTTGTAGCCCTGACCCGAAAACCCCAGAGGCTGTCCTCAAGTCTCCCCTGATGCTTTCTGCCAGACACCCCAGGTAGGGCCATTCTCCCTAGCTGTGGTGTAGAGCACGTTCTTTACATCTGACCCTGTCTGGATGGGCCCAAGGGCTACAGCATGGGCTGTCTCCTGTTTGATCTGCTCAAAGGCTTTTGCTGCTCAGGGGTCCACTGGAAATAGTTCTTCCAGGCTACGTGGTAGCAAGGGGTCACAATGAGACTGTAGTTTGGGACATACATTCCTCAGAAACCCACGATGCCAAGGAAGGGTCTCTTTTTTGTTGGTGGGGACATAGCTGCTATCTTACTGAAAACGTACATTGGGATCTGACAATGTCTGCCTTGCCATTTTATTCCTAAGAACATTTCTTGAGCAGGACCTTACTTTAATGGCAAAACCAGCTTTTAGCAAAGTCTGGATTATTTTCTTCCCTTTCTCAAAAGCTTCCTCTCCTGTGTTGCCCCACACAGTGATGTCATCAATGTACTGCAGGTGCTCTGGGGCTTCACCCTGTTCTAACACAGTCTGGATCAGTCCATGGCAGATGGTGGGGCTGTGTTTCCACCCCTGGGGCAGCCGATTCCAGGTGTACTGGACTCCTTTCCAAGTGAAAGCAGACTGTGGCCTGTACTCTGCCACCAAAGGGATCAGGAGGAGAGCATTTGCCATGTCGATTGTGGCCTACCACTTGGCTGCCTCTGACTCCAGTTCATACTGGAGTTCTCGCATGTCCAGCACTGCAGCATTCATAGGCAGCGTGACAGTCCACTGCCAGCCACCACTCTCCACTGGACTTCCACACTGGCCATGTTGTGCTGTTGAAGGGCGAGAGGGTTCTGCCAATCACTCCCTGACTCTCCAGTTGATGCATCAGTTTCTGAACGGGAATCAGGGAGTTTCTGTGGTGCAGTATTGTCATCTGTACACAATCATGGCAGCAATTGGCACATGCTGTTCTTTTTCCTTTAGTAACCCCACAACAGAAGGGTCTTTTTATGGTCCAGGCAAAACAGACAAGTGTTCAGTTTCCTCTGTGTCTAAGGCAGGTATTCCAAAAGCCCATCGGTACCCTTTTGGGACTTTGAAGTACCCTCTCCAGAGGAAGTCTATGCCCAGGATGCAAGGAGCCTCTGGGCCAGTCACAATGGGATTTTTTTCCCAGTCATTCCCAGTTAGACTCACTTCAGCTTCTAGTATGCTGGGATTCCTCTGTCACTCTGGAAATGTAGATGGTTTTGACTCTTCATGGTTTAATGGTATCAGGGTACACTGGGCACTGGTGTCGTCTAAAGCTTGGTACTCTGACGGATCTGATCCACACAGTCCTGTCTAGAGGCGGGGCCCCTCTAATCTTGCTTATTGTATTTGCTGTTTACTTCTTGTAAAAAAGACTTAGAGGTCCCCTCAGGAGCATCACAGGTACAATTACAATCACACAGTCTGGAGGGCTGTCTACTGGAAACTGGCACAGCATTCTTCCTGGCGGAATCTTCCTGGAGGATTCTTCCTGGAGGAATCTCTTTTTATGTGTTTTACCTTGCAGCTCGTTCACTCAGGCTTGGAAGGCTGAGGTGGGTTTCCCATCCCAGTTCCTTATGTCTTCACCATGGTAATGCAGCTAGAACCACAGGATGACTCATAGTGTGTACTTTTTATAAGATCTTTCTGGAACAGAGGAATAGCTGAAATTGTGGTCTGCACCGGTGAGCAGCAGGGCAAATTTTCTTCAAGATGCTGGACCTTCTGGGACAGTTTCTCCACAGCCGAGACAAGAGAGGAAGAAAGACTTTCTTTGAATAGACAGTCAGTCAGCCACCTCATCCACTGTTGGTGCTTCTTCCTTTCCCCAGTCTATTATGGCCGGTGAATTGGCATGACACTGGTGCACTCCTCACAAACTTACGCCACATGCATTGGGAACACTGGACTTCATCAGGACCCGTGGGTGGCTGTGGATCATCAGGATCACAGTAAACCATCTCTCCCACAGCTAAGTCCCTCAAGTACTGGATACCTTGCTCCATGGTTATGCACTTGCCTGGCCAACACACAACAACTTCACTGAGCGAAGTGAAGCCTCCTTCTCTGGACAGGGATCCCAGCTGCTTGGCCTCCCTGTCTTCTAATTCCTGTCTGCTGGCCCCAGTGTCCAAACATCAGAGTAGCCAGGTGATGATGTGCTCCCTTGGGAGGTGGCTGAAATTTTTCTCATATCTCTCAGCCCTCTTAAGGACAGGGATTGGGTGATAACCTCCAGTACTGCCTTTTCCTCGGGTTCTTGCAATGGTCCCAGTTCATCATCGTCTTTAACTATGCAAACTGATTCCTTCTTCTGTTGTAGAGATGACTGATATTGGTAGAAGGTGGCTTTCTGGCTCAGTCACAGGGTTGGCCTCTGAGGTTTGAGTATCCATAGTGCTTGTTGTGGGGATTGGAGGAGCTGCAACCTCTGAAGTCTGAGTAGCTACAGTGCCTGTTGTAAGGGTTCTTCTGGCTCAGCTTACAGTGCCTGTTGCAGGGGTTAGAATAGCTGCAGCGCCTCTGGGTATGTTTTTCTTGCCTACGTATTTGCTCATACCCTCCCATACGCCATGCCACTCCTGACCCCTCAGCCCCAGGGATGATTTCCTGGCAATATTCTTGAAACAATTTTTTGTAACACAGGACTTCAAACACATTCAGGAGAGTGAGCAACAGGCACATCCTGGTTTGAGCATCCCAGGGACAGTCAAAGCTCTCAAAGGTTGTTCTAACAAACCTTTGAGCCTCCGTGGGCTGGGATAAGGACAGTTCGCTGACACCACCGTGAAAAACAAAACCTGGGACAGAATATACACACACAGTGATAATACTGAGCACTTTACTGATCCAACAAGGTGGTAACACAGGGCACTGTACCGATGCAATGTGATGTCCAACCATGCTTGAACTGTCCCAGAGCCACAGTGACCCACCCCTCCCCGATCAGGCCCTTTTATGGGTGCATGATGTCATGTGGTGTGGAAAACTGGGCCAACTTGGCTCACCTGTGCTGGCTGCTTGGGGAACTTAACTTTGTCCTGGCTGGAACCATGGCATAATTTAAAACTGCTTTAGCTTAGGATACATCTTTAGACAGTCCTTCCTTTCCTACAGAATTCATATTTGCTTAATGAAATATTGAAACTGTTATAAATCTTTATGGCTTATTTGCTATGTGAAGGTTTTTCTTTTGTTTGTAAAAATTTTTATAGAAAACGTAAGTCTTCAGACTAAATACTTAAAAAGAACTGTTATGTGGGCTGGTTTTAAGAAATACTGGATTGAGTTCTGGAAGTCACATTCCATCACAGAAGTGGCTTGTTGCTATGCTCCTAGCCTCAGAGCTTGATTTTTGGAAGTCCAGTATTATCAAAGCTTTTCAAGTTCTACAGGTGGAAAGCTGTATTTACAAGGGAGCACTCGAAGAAGCTTAAAAATGGTAACTTGAAAGAAATACTGGGTTTTTTCTACGGACTGCTCAGCAGGGGGACAGCTGTAATGGAATGATATTAAGAGTGAAAAAGTAGAGTGGTCACCCAAAGAAACTTTCTGCCTGTGCAAAGTGCAAGGTGCTTGCTGTGAGTCCCATGAAAGTCAGAGAAGCAATACACCAGGAAAAGAAACTGAGGCTGGACTGGAAGAACACTGCTAAGAATTTATTGTTTTTCCTGTTAGTATCTCATCTTGGCCTTATTTACAGATACTAGGCCCATGAAGTTCTGTAAGTGTTTCTCAGGCTTGTCAGCAGCCTTGGGAAAAGAAAATATAAAGGGAGCATTTGTGATTGTATATAAATATTTTTTGAAATTCAATATTCAGGTTTGTTTTTTTTTTTTTTAATCTGGCTGGGTTTAGTTATGGGGAAAACAGAGGTGTTGCAGTGTAGAGAGTGAAATTTTAAGAGAGCATATGTGTGGGAAACTGGGTTGTTAAGCTGAGATAATGCTTTTTGCATCATTTTGCTACAGTTAATGTGACATTCCTTTTGATTCAGACATCTTTTCCCTCAAATGTGTCTGCATGTTGTGGTTTTCTGGCTGAAGGTGTCAGCAATGTCATGCTGAACCTGTATTGCTGGAGATACAGCTGGAGATTTCTGCGTATTAGGTTCTGGTTAAACTTTAAAGATTGTTTGTGTTAAATGTGGAAGAACATAATTAAAATATACAGGGACATTTCATTTTACTTTATCCTAAGTGCATATGTAAGCGTCAGTTTATCTGCTTGTTTAAAGAATGGATAACATTTCAGATTGCCACTAAGAAGAAGAGTAAAGCTTGTTCCTGTGCCTTCCCTGGGAAATCACATACATTAACTTGGGTTTTTTGGGTTTTTTGTTTTTTATCACTTGAAGCCTGAATTTCATTGATTTCATCTTCGTCTTTCAGTGAGATACTGTTCCTGTAATCTTTTTTCCCCCTTAAAGTTTTGAGATATGTTCTCAGCTTTGATACTAGTTTAAACACACTTTCTTCAGAAAAGATGGGAGTCCTTTTCCCATGTTGTCAGATTACTGCACTTGTTCATGCCATAATTACACCATTTGTAAAATGGGCATTATTTTATTAACCTCTTTTCAAAAAGCTCTTTGAAAAGTTATATTTCTTTTTCAGTATATAAAAAAATAATTTGATGCCTTTAATAACCTCTCATTATCTTGTTTTTAAATTTGTAGATAAATCTGTTTTCTGGCCTCCACACAAGTTTGCTGTGAACTTGCCCTGGAGGCGTCTCTGGAGGTAACTCTTAACTCTTCAGTGCTGCAAGAAGTAGTGCTGATGAGTGTTAGCACCAAGGTTTGGAGCATTCTTATCCAGGGTTTTGTTTTAGACTCATCTTTATCTTCTGTGAGTGCTAAGCAATGACAATATTTTCTTTTTTCCTTTTCTTTTTGTTCTTGGGTAGTTTCCAGAAAAGGAGTGAAGCATTTTCTCTGAAACACCAGAAATCACTGTTTATTTGGGATAATTTCAGTAGTTTACAAATCTGGGTATAATGTAGAAATGTAGCTCTAATCTACACCCTGGGCATTCACTGGAAAAAGAAAATCACATGATTTGATTCGGCTTCTCACTTCTGTGCCAGTGACCAGAGACTCAGCACCGTGCTGCGGAGAAGCATTTCCCAGCGAGGGAGTGACTGATTGATACTATCCTACTGCCTCTGCTCGCCATGGAAGCATTCCAGCACCAGCTACTCACTCTTATGGGGGGTCTGATCTTTTTCTGTACTCTGGTAAAATTTTTCAGATTTATGAAATACATTTTCCCCCGTGTCTGGAGTGCTTTGCCTCAGAATTTCTTTCGATCGCTGGGAGAATGGGCAGGTAAAGGAAACTTCAGCACCTTTTTCTTACTGTAACTGAGTGATGGATTGTTACATTGCTAATCAAGGGAGGTTTGCTTTGCATTTCCTTGCCCTGTCACTTCAGAACAAAACACGGTTTCTACTAGGTGCGGTTTGCTTAAGTTCTTTTTGTTTTCTCCTAGTAGCTTTGGTTTCATGATCCTCAAGGTTATACTTACTTGGGGAGAATAGAAAAAATAGTGGAGCTGGTAACAGCTCACACGCCTGGTGTGTAGATGCAAATTCTCTCCCCATTCCTACTTCTGATGCTTTATTCTCTGCTGCAAATGCTTTAGTTTTAATAGCATTGCATATATCCTCAGTTTCCTGATATATGAAGAATCTAGTTTATGTCTAGCATATGGTCTCCACTCTTCAAAGCAACTTTTCTTTGTTCCTGGTGACTTTGCTTGAGTTTGTTTTTTCTGAATGGGTGACCTGTCCTTAACAGTATCGTTAACGAGCCAAATCTACTCTAGCCTAAAAACTTCAAAGGCTGCAATTAGGCAGTACTTTTTAAAGATATTGTACATTCTCATAAAAAACCAGAAATGTTAAACACCTTCTTCTTCCTGCTGATTATTGATATTCTTCTTAAACTCGCTAGTACCAAGGAAGAATGAACAGGTATTACAGAGTCTAAGTTCCTGGGCCACAGATGTCACTGATGGTAGGATCTTGTTAAGAAGTCACACAAACATTATTCTTGTGTCCTTTTCCTGCATTAAGAGACTTGATGTATCTGGGTTGAGTGCATGTTTAATAGATCCAGCTCACAGTGGATTAATAAGAAATAAAATCCTCCCCTTTGCAGAAGACCTGCCTGAATACCAGCTGCTTCTGAAGCAACATGTAGGTCTCATTCTGATTTAAGTAAGTGAGGCAAGGACCTCTCTCTTCTGTGAGTAAGGTGAGGAGCAACACATGGATCTTTCTGTGTAAAAAATCTTGTTTCCATTGAAGGCTGAGAGACTTGTTTCCTTCAGTGGACCTTGTCCTTTCAATTTTTATCTGAAAACTTACCAGATTTACTTTGGAATCGCTTTAGTGCTTTCCAACTTTACTTAGTTGTTCTTAATTTCTAAGGTGATAAGGATTTACATTCTACAGTTTGTCTTTAGTATTTCTTTTCATAACATTTAAAGGTCAGAGTGGTTTATAAATGCTGGAGATCGTTTACTTTCCCAGTAACACTGAACCTAAAGACAAAACAAATAGGAAAGCTCTGAAGGAAAAACATTTTTAAGAGGCTAGGTTTGCTATGATGTTTCCTTGCAGACAGATTTCTTGTGTGAGAAAGTGTAATATCAGCTTCAGTCACCAGTTAGTCCTTTCCAACTACCGTTCTGCCACCAGCATGTAAGTGAAAGACTTGTAAGGCAGAACTTAAAAAAATGCATATATGGAAGAATATATGCCACCTCCCAGCCAATGGACTTGCTGCTGACCATCTCTGCATCCAAAATGAGACTAATAATTAACCTATTGCTTCAGATGGTTGCTTTGAAGGCAAAATTTGCTAAATTAAATAGTCAGAAGGAAATGCATTTTTAAGAAGATCAATTCTGTGCTTCAGTAGAAGCATTTGGGCTGCAATGTTCAGGAAACACAGATGATGAAGACACTAAATAATTCAAGCAAGAGCATGCTAAAGCAGAGCTACAAATGTGAGCCTGATTGTTTTTTTTTACTTTCCTCAGTGGTCACAGGAGCAGGAGATGGGCTTGGAAAAGCATATTCCTTTGAGGTAAGCCAGATTACATACCTGTACCTTTATTTTAACAAAATGGCAGTTGTTACCCCTTCCTCAGTCTCTGTGAGTTAGTAAAATTATTCAGGGGTTCAAAGCCACTGGGACAAACAGGGTGCTAATCCTTCTCCTCTGGGTGTGCAGAGTAACATGAATTAAGCTCTGAGAGAAAAGTCGTGCTGCATGTTGGAGGAAAGCCTTCACGCTTCAGTGGTCTCAGCAAAGCAAGGAAATAAAATGGAAACACTGACTAATCCAAAAGATTTCATATTGTCTGTCCAGGGTAGGAAGTTGCCTACATCGTCTTTTTTACCCAGTTTCACAGCTAATCTGCTTTTTCACTTTTGGAGTGGTCCAACATTAACTCACAAAACATTATTTTCTAGCCTTTAGACTTGCAGACAGGTTTGAGAACTATCTTCAAAAACAAATACAGGTGAAATCTGCATAAATGAATATAAAGTGCAAGCTATGGAAACTTTAAGGAAGCCTAATGTTTGAATTAACGATTGGCAGCTCTAGGATCCTGCAAGAGGAGAAGGGGGGCTCTGTGCTGAACCTGCAGCTGCTGCCATGAGGAGTGACAGCAGCAGTGACTCTCTGTTCATCCGTGCTAATCAGCACAGAGGGAGGGGTGGCCTTGTACCGCCTTACATCAGCCTTCCTGTTAGTGATAGTGACTGAATGGTAGATTTTCTCTTTGGTGTTTCCATTCAGAACTGGCATCCTGCCTATAAGCTAAGCAGGAATGCAACATAAGAGTTATTTTCCCCAGAGCTGAGGTGAAAATTGGCAGCCTGTAGTGTACAAGAGTTTAGCCATGATGCCTTCCACTCATAAATTATAAAACACAGCTCACAGGAGAAGGAAAAAGAGTTTGCCTTTGCATTCATTTGCAGGATTTTTGCTGATGACACCAAGCTGAGCAGTGAGGTTAGTGTGCCAGAGGGATGGGATGCCAGCCAGAGAGACTTTGACAGGCTGGAGAAGTGGGCCCAGGTGAACCTCATGAGGTCCAACAAAGCCAAGTACAGGGCCCTGCACCTGGGTCAGGACAATCCCCATTATCCATACAAGTTAGGGGATGATGTGCTTGAAAGCAGTGATGAGCAAAAAGACTTGGGAGTACTCATGGATGAGTAGCTGGACATGAGCCACCTACGTGCATCTGCAGCCCAGAAGACCAACTGCATCCTGGGCTGCATCAAGAGCAGTGTGGCCAGCAGATCAAGAGAGGTGATTCTGCCCCTCTGCTCTGGTGAGACCTCACCAGGAACACTTCATCCAGCTTTGGAGCCCTCAGCACAAGAAGGACATGGACCTGTTGGAGTCTGTCCAGAGGAGGGCCACAAAAATGATCAATGGGCTGGAGCACCTCTCCTATGGAGACAGGTTGAGAGAGTTGGGGTTGTTCAGCTTGGAGAAGAGAAGGCTCCAGAGGGACCTTATAGAAGCCTTCCTATACCTGAAAGGTACCTATGAGAAAGCTGGGGAAGGACTGTTCATGAACTGTTCATGTAGCACTAGGATAAGGGATAGTGGTTTTAAACTAGAAAACGTGAGATTTAGGTTGGGTATTAGGAAAATGTTCTTCAATATGAAGGTGGTAGATCACTGGAACAGGTTGCTCAGAGAGGTAGTGGAGGCCCCGTCCCTGGAGACATTCAAGGTCAGGCTTGATGAGGCTCTGAGCAACCTGATCTAGTGGAGATGTCCCTTCTTACTGCAGGGGGGTTGGACTAGATGACCTTTAAAGGTCCTTTTCAACCTAACATATTCCATGATTCTATGAATTTTAAGCCAGCAATTTTAAGTGCATGTGGTTTTTAAACACCTACCTCATGTGTTTCATTACTGAGAATGGCAAAACAATAACTACTTTTGGAAGTGCAGTGAATGTAGAAAGCACAAAGACAAATGCTGGCTATCAAAGTTTAACATAGAGTGATAAAAAACACAATCTCTCCTGTGACAAAGAAGGGAAAATGTTGCCTTTTGTCCACTCATGGAGTTGCTGTTTTGTGGAGCAAATGGGAAAGATCTGGTGAACGTTGAGGTCAGGGCTGGATGGGATGGGATAAAGACAAGGAGAAGAAACATCAGAATTCTTAAATGGGTCTCCCACACCACGCCTCTGGGGGTAGCCATGTGCACACGCATCCTGCCCAACTAAGGACATGTGAGCACCTGGTGATATTTTACCCATGTGAAGGCGGCAGGCACCTCTGAGTGTCTAGATCAGAGCCTATGTCATTCCTTTGTGCTACGTGGGCTATGCAAGAGTAAATCCCATTTAACAGGCCAGTTACAGCATGCAAATGGCTGCATTACACTATGAGAAAAGAAAAAAGCCACAACTACCGTGTTTTGGTTTTTTTGAAACTTGGCTGGAACTGGATAGATTCTGTGGAACATTTGTTCATTATTTTTGGCTTTTGTGGGATGACTGAGAGCCATCTTTACCCATGCTGAGACTTACCTTCTTCCCCAGGTGGTCCCTTTGATTGGAACTGTGCTCAGCTACTGCTCTGTGGGGCAGATCCCAAGCCTACACCACATGAGCTCATAGCTTGGCACATCATCTTGCTGGCTGAGGTCAAATCACACAGTTGTGTGTGGCTTGTGGATGAATAAATCTGACCCTGCTGTTTTAATGTCTGTGTACCTTTGGAGTTTCTGGCTCAGCACTACTGTCTTGCTGGTCAGGGTACAAAATTCTTTGATGTTCGTCTGGCATAGGGCCCTCTGGAGTCACGGGCTGATGTGAAACCAAGTGTTGTTTGATGTCCACAGTGTCTGTTCTTCTCAAGTTCAAGCTTTGACACCAGGTGATGAATCTCTTTCTGACATCCTGAGCACAGATATGGGCTCATAAAGAATCACAAACTAACAAAGTGCTCCACACTTCTTAGTAATATGTGGTGTAGGAGACTAGGGAGAACAGTGCTTGTGGTTTTGGAAAGTTAAACTGATGCGGCTTTCGGTGCTTGGTGTTTTATGTGGAAATCCCAGTAGGTGGCTCCTTGGATAAAACCCAGCAGACTGAGGTTCAGGGAAAGATTATGACGTTTACTGGTTCAGTACCCTAATTTCCAAGGTTTACAGCTAAATACAGGTCTCTATAGAAAGTGTCTTAAGCTCAAGAGTTGACTGGAGCTGTGTGAAGAGCCAAGCAGCTGTGAGGTCTCAGAATATTACTTTGTTGATGCCAGTACACAGATTTGTCAGAGCTAATCATTGTCCTTTCCTTTTTCTGAGCTTGTCTTGAGAGGCAAGTACACGCACAACTTGAGCTTATCCTCTTCTGCATGGAAGTCCAGTGTCCAGGTTTCCACGAAGTCTATATTTTTAGCACATCAGTGATTTTGAACAACTGGTCTGCAAAGACCCTGACCTCTTAACTGACTGCTGTGATGTCAGAGCTCTGGAGTTTTGGCTCTGTTTTACTGTACTTAGCTCAATAGCCAGGTTTCTGTTAAATTTGGTCTATTAGTTCTTGAGTTGTTGGCTTTTAGACTCAGCAAACTCATAACAAGAACAAAAGTAAGTCCACCATCAGTGTGCTGCTAGGCTGTCACATCTCTACCTGTCTGTTAATGCCTTCCAGGTACTGGTGCAGTCTTACTCTGTTTTTGTGATGCAGTAACTACAGATGGGCATCTGTTACTGGCTTAGCACCCAAAATGTATTTGGTTTATGGACCAGGCCATGCCATGCTTTGAGCCTTCTGGTTTAGCCTCTGCAAATTTATCTTCTGCTGTCAGGGTATGACCAGGGTGTTGGTGGCCCACATGGCCACCTTTTTTGTTATTAAGTGTTCATAACTGTGTCACAGGTCAGGCCAGTGCTTGTGTCTGAAGCAATGTTTTAGCAGACCATTCTGAGACAGGCACTGCATTCGTTTATTAATATAACAGTTTCTCAAATCTTAAACCTTTGTTTCATTTCCTGAAACTGTGTGTAATATTACCAGCAATATAATACAAGCTAAATACGCATTTTCCTGCCTCAGTTGCATATGTAGTCTGATTTCTCCACTTGGTCTTGGATTTATTCCTGGAAATACTACTGTCCTACTTGCGTTGCACAGGGGTAGAGCTAGCAGAAAGTCTGCAGAAACCCCTCTGTCCTGTGGTCTCAGTCCTGGTCTGCTGGATCAAAAAGGGCTGAAAGGACCGAATTGTAAGACACCTTACAGATCTGAACCTCGGGCAAGGAAACAAAAAAAGACTGAGGCACTGAGGTTGTATCAGCACAATCCTGGACAAGAGAGAAGATCTCTTGTGTAACAGGTAGAAATTTACAGGAGGCATCAACAGATTCCATGAAGTACTATTAGGGATTTTAAATTATTATACGTAATGACCTGTGTTGATTATAACCAATTTGTCAAAGCAACTGTCATGCACAGTTCGACCTAACAGCAGTGTCTTGTTCTTCATGAAGCTTCACTGTTCAAAAATTCACCTCAGCTGTAAATGTGCACTGGAATATGCAGAGTGTCTTTGAACTAATTCAATGCTGGTTTAAACTTTTAAACAATGCATTTGTGAGATTCTGCAGTGCAGGTCCTGCTTGATCGTGCTTCATTAGTAGCCCCATTTTTAAACGTTAAGTTGTCATAATCCTCGATGGCCGGGGTCAGTATTAACAACCTTAACATTTTAGCAGTCTGAGAGGTTGGGGGACGTTTTAGTCCTGTGCCACTGGGAGTCAGGATTTCCTAAGACAAGCAGCTTCATACTGAACTGCTGGCAGCCAGACCTTACTCTGAACTGCGAGGGGAAATACCATCCGCGAACGTCAAAGCCTTTGTACTTCAGGAAAATGCTTTGCGCCAAAGATGTCTATTCTAAAAGTTGCCTTTATCTGAAACGTGGTTGTGTTAAAACTGATTTAACCTTTGCTGTGGAAGACCGGGAAATTATTTTCTAAGCACAAGCATTTGAACCTCGTGGCAGTTACAGTGTCCTACAGAACCTCTTTCTGAAAAGGATTGCAGGTTTTCTGTGCAGGTGAGGAAGCAAAAAGGACAAGTCAGGTGTGTAGCCTCCCCTGCCTCGAGAAATGGCTTCTACACCCTTTTTCTTCTGGTTATTCTGGTATACAGCAGCACGGGAGAGTCCTCTCATCTGACAGCTTTCATAAGATTTTATAAGATCATCACATGCATGTGCTTTTGGCTGAAATGCAATGCAATTGCAACAATGGGAATAATTTATTTTTTTTTAGGTGGGTTTTAGGTGGGATTTTTCTCCCAAAGGACACAGAGAGGCATAGCTGAGATGATAATGAGAAGCCCAGTGAAGCAGGACTTTGGTTTTACTCTGTGTATGTCAAAGCTGATGTTCGGGCTTGGGGCTGAAGGCACAAAACTTAAATCCCATCTGAACACCCCCAAATGGCAGAAAGGATCAAGTGACACCATGGAAACGGTATCTCCCACTGGAAATGGCTTGTCGAGCTCATTGTGGGCAAAGGGAAATCTGCCAGTCCGAAGGCAATTAGAGCTCTCTTCCTGAGAACTCTAAAATGGAGCCCTTAAAATAAGCTTTCAAAACTCCTGAGTGTCTTATGTCTGTGCAGGTCTCTTTGGAGCACCCGTCAATTACGTGAGAGGGTCTCCGAAAGCCCAGAACTGTGAGCGTGGTCTTTGTGCTGAAAATGCAAATGTTTGCCGCTGGTGTGTTTAATAGACGGTCTGCCCTTCCTAGTCTCCATGTAGCGAATTCTCCAACAAAGGTCCCTATTCCCTAACATTCTCCGCATTGTTTCCGAAGAGCCCAACAGCACAAACTGTTTCCCTCAAATAGGTTTAAGGAGAAAGCATTGTAGGGAGTCAGCTTTGGAAATGAATGGGTCTCCAGTGTGTGGGCTTCGCTAGTTAGTTTCTTCTCCTAAGCAAACCTGCTACTTTCGGATGACATTGGCTTTATCTTTTGTGCTGACTAATTTCGCTCTCTTTCTCCTTGCTCCCATGGGCATTTTTCTAGTTTAGGCTTTATCTCTCTCTTTATGTGCACAACTCCGCTCAGCTTCTGCTTGCTAATACCTCAGTTTCACAAGCTGCTGCCATGCTTCTTTCTCAAGCTTTGCCTAAAACTCCTTAACTGATGGGAGTGGAAGACCTTGGGAAAAGAGGAGAAAACTGTTCTCTATTTGTTCTGCATTTGTTCTGCATGTGGTAATACCAAACCGACTATAAACGGACTCCTGGGTTAAATAGTGTTCGCAGCTATAAACTTCAGCTATTGCCGACGTCTTTGTGGAAGTACATTTGTGTGACTGCATTTTGAATTTTTTTCCTTGGTTTCTTTCTCTTTTTCTTTTTTTTTCGGTTCTCATCTAATGAAAAAACCAGTTAAAATTTTTCCATCTGAGCTGCATCAGATTTTATTTCTACTAAAAAAGAAAAAAAGACTAAAGTCTAAATCCTTTCAAACCCTTGAGCCTTCAGTTCAATGTGCTTCATCTACTTCCTCAGGACAAAAAAAATTGTGGGAGTGGAAGGTGATGCTGTAAAATGACTAGGAAGTCATCAGCATATTTGCCCTCCCAAATCCATGTTAAAATAAAAATGTGTTTCTGGGAAATGTCACATTGCTTTCATTTTCTGCAGGCTTTCATTCATTTGAAATTGGCTCAGAATTTTTTTTTGTTGTTGTTCATATGATTGCAGTTTGAGTCTTGTCCAGCATATTTTTCTTGTAAGGGTCTGAGATTATACAGCAAAGGAGACGTTTAGAAGCCAGAATATTGTTTTGCCTGGTTTTAATATCTGTTGTTTTCCCATTAGACAGGTGACAGGTGAATTAAAGCAATTAAAAAAAAAAATCCATAACTATTTTTATCACTAAACTGAAAAAAAATTTAAATATTCTTGTCGCCTTACTGTTTTCTAACAACTTTTGTGTTCCTCTTTTGCAGCTGGCAAAACGTGGGTTAAATATAGTTATGATAAGCAGAACTCTTGAAAAACTGCAGAAAGCAGCCTTTGAAGTTGGTAAGTGTTTGTCTCAAATTTATCTTCCAGTTTAGCAGGTTGGTTTTACAGGGATCTGGAGGACTATTTCCTTGGCACAGTATCTAGTACAGTAGGGCCCAAGATATTGCTACAGATATAGCCCCAGGTATCACTCCAATACTAAAATATTTTCTGGTATTTCTGTGCTGCTTAAATCCTCCTGGTCATGGATCACTTTAAAAATACCTGCTATAAATCAAACAGTGCAAGAGGTTGGATAAAAATGTGGATGTGGGTTCTTTACTGGCTTCAGCTGCCCTTATAGCCTGTAAAGGCAGGCAAGGGAGATGTAATACTGGAGTTGGAGGAGACTGTGAAACTGCTACGCTTGGGATAGAAAAACTGCCTTTAGTCTGGTTCTTGTGACACAGAAGAAGAGTAAAAACAAAACCAGTGTGCATTTTTTAAGGTTGTTTTTTTTTTTTTGATAAAGCAGTTAAATACAGTGTTTCTAGAATTAATGTTCCATTTCTTTTCTTCAAAGGAAATCATCTGTTTACTACAGGGAATGGCTTATTTAAATACATTGACAGTTGGGATGTCTTTAGGAGCCAAACAAGTTTATGTCCTCTGTTAACTTTAAAGCTTGCTGTAGTCAGTGTTATTCTTCCCACTGTCTGTCTTTCTGTTCATGGCTTCTATCCACCAGATTCCTTGACTCTCAGGTTCCTGTGTTGAGCATGTGTCTCTCCAAGAGTACACCTCTGTCAGAAACACTTTCCACTAAGGAGGCTGGGCAGCTGGCGCCAACAGTGTCAGGCCTAGGATCCAGATCTGCAGAGAGAGCAGTGCATCTCTCAGGGATGTGGCACACTTGAAGTGGTTGAGAAAGCCTGTAACTTCTGAACCTGCACCCACTGAAATAAAGGATTGGACTCTGACATGCTCTGTCCAATTCCCTTCCTCCCCCTGCCCCGGCCCCCCACCTTCCCTGCTCAGGGATATACTTGCTTTCCTTTGGGAAGCAAAGGGTATTGGAGGAGGAAAGCATCAATTCCCTGAACAGTCTCTACAAGCAGCCCTGAGACCAATGTGACTATGGGCTCTTATGTAAACAGCCATAAAAATCTAACTTCTGTGGGAATTAGGCCACCTCTGGTGTCATTGTTGCATTTCTTTGCAGCTAAATGTTAAAGAATTAAAATAGAAAGCTGGGGGGAAGCTAAGGAACTTCTATAGTTTCTTTACATTGTAAATTATAGTCGGAAGGAGAGAATGAATGTAGTAATATTCCCAAGACTAAAATATCTAAGTTAAAAAAAAGAAGTGGTGGAGCCCAGAAAGATAACATACTGTAAATTCCTTTGCACTGTGATTTATTATCAGGCCACCCACAGTCTCCCTTCCTAATTGAGGCCGTACTGTGCTGAGTTGTGTAGCAACAGATAAAGGAGGACGTGCCCTGTCCTGAAAGGCACAGCTGAGAGCGCCGGCAAATGCTCCTGTGGCTTCGGCGAGTGCAGCACCTGACTTTTCACACTCAAGGAAGCTTCCCCGACTGCAGCATCACTGTCCCTGCAACCCAGCGTGTGGGGAGGTGGATGGCCTGAGTCCAGGAGCTCAGTCAACATCCATCAGGTTTACATACCATGTTCTGTTGAGGGTATGAAAGAGGTTTCCCAAAGCTTGCTGAGATTGTTGGCAGATGCCAGTGTGATCTTCCCATTGTTTTCAGTGGGTTTTGGCTGAAGCCCAAAATGACTCATATGTTACGGTGTCAGGTTGGAAATGAGTACATAACAACAAGGACATGGCACAAACAAAAGGGAGGAGAGGAAAACGCAGCAATGAAAAGCACAGGGTGTCTGATCTGCAGGCCACTAAAATCAGCAGCGAGCTCTGCGTGTGGGCTTACTGCTAAAGCTTTGGAAATGTTCCGTTGATTCCAGTTTGCACTCAGGCTTTATTGTAATTGAGCTAAGCAATCATTGGGAAGGAAGGGAAGTTAAACTTACTGTGATATTATGTGAGTAAATAAACAACAGAAACTAAAAATTAAGCAGAAACTTAGCCAGAATGGTTTTACTCTGATTTCTAATTTTTCTAATTCTCATCGACTTTTTCTTTCTACGCTGCTTAAACAAGCAATGGCTTGCTCCAAGCAGTTATCCCTGCGGTTGCCCTCAACTAATATGCAAGAGGATTAAGGCACAGAGACACAGAGACAGAAAAAGCTTGTTGTAGGCTGTGTGAATTTGTTGTAGGACTGGACGCATTACTCGTATTGCCTTTTTCTTAACAGATACAACATATACCTTTTTCCAAACATTTGGACAACTTAATTAGAAAAGAAACTTGCCTCCCTTTTCAACCTGACAATATTATTTGCCTAATCAGACTGTCACATTCTGTTTGGATACTGAATAATGTAAATGAAAGCAAGACATTGCAATTATTCACAAGTGTGGCCTTCTGGGGGTTTAATTGTTCTGGTTTGGGTGGGGTTTTTTGTTGTTTTTTTTTTAATAGAAAAAAATATCTGTATTTAAGCAAAGATAAGGTGTGTGATCCTCAGAAAAGAGTAGAAAATGCAGCTGCACTAGTTTGGAACAGCTGAGCATGCTGTTTGTGAATTTGGGTTTGGTGAAATCCTGCCTGTTAGTAAAGAATAAAGCAGTGACCATAAAAATCACCCCACATAATTGTCAGGAACCAGATGTGTCTTGCTCCTGCTGGAAGCTGTAAAGGTGCTTACTCATTTAGCTGTCCTCCCTGCTTCAGGCTTAGTTTCCAGTCCAGTTTACTGCCCCTTGTCCTTCCAGAGCTAGCTCCGAGACCTAGACAAGTAACAAGCTCAGATCACTGACTAGCACAGACCAGCTCGCTTGGCACACCCTTCCTTCCTTGATCCTCGAAGGCTGTTAAAAATGCATGTTGTGTCTTGCTGATCACTTGAGGTAAAGTGTTACTGCTTGGGTCTTTTTTTTCTCTAAATAGGCAGTACTATGTAACAGAGCTCTTCAGGGGCTTGGCTGATGTACTGGGTAGCAATTCCCATGGGATTTTTTGTTCACCAGCTTTGTGTTCTCTGGCGGCTTATATCATCTCTTGCAGTTCTGATTTTGCACCCATTCCTTTTGTTTCTTTTCTGTTTTCATGTGATTTTTTTGAAACTGGGCTATCTTCTATTTCTGAAGAGATACATTTCTCTGAAGGACTTTTGAAATGTAGCCAGAAATTTTGCCTTATAATTTAACAGAAATTTTTATATTTCTCCTTAGCCTGAAATGTTTTTTAAACCTATTTCTGTTGCTCAAATAACTTTTCGTTTTGCTCTCCTATTTGCAAATTTCCATTGGATATAAATGTCATCTTAGCCTGAGTGCTTTTCCCTTCAAATTTTGCTGTAGTACTTCCAAAGGGTTTCTTCTTTGTAGAAAGATCAGTTCTTGTGTCACTCAGGTGTTCATTTTGCTACCTCAGGTTTTCAGAAGATCTTTACAGCTCTTTAAACAAAAAAGGAGACTGCCTGGCAGATTGCATGTCCTAACCATCTTCATACTTCATCCTGATCTGTTGTCCTCCCAGTAAAATTCAAAAGGCAACACATGATCCTGTCTGACAAGTGGGCTTCCCAAGTGATCTGAGGTCAGAAGGAGTTAGATGTATCCTGCTTAATGGTACATTCCCTATAATACATCACATTAAAGAACCCAGCTCAAGTCTGTGTTTTCCCTAAATTATTTTTCTCTTCATTAGAAAAAAAAAGAAAAAAAGGTCACAAAAAGACAATAACCTGATGTTTGTAAACCTAGGCTTTTTGCTTCTGGCATACTTAAGACTTTTTAAAAGAGTTGGAGTGGCTTGTGTCTTCAAAGACTGTCATAAATCTTTGTCACACAGAGGGAGCAACATAAGAAACATTGGAAATCATTTTTTGGCTCTCTCTTTTGCTGAACTGTTATCATTTTCTGAAGAGATATCCCTGGATAATTCATTTATCAGCATGATAGTTTTATTGTTTTTTAATATATTGTTTTATTCTTAAATGAGACAGAGGAAAGCCATCTGGTGTACTAGTTTGTTGGCTGGCGGTGCTGGTTGCAACAGTACAGTTCTGTACAGACAAGGGGATGCAGAGAAAGTCCAACTGGTTTGTTTGATCCTCATTTTTATGTTGCTCTAGTTTTGGCTGCCCTTCTCATTGCCCGCAAGAAAGATGGCCACAACATCAGTATACTTTTTAAGACCATCTCGTTTTGTTTATAGAGCTCTTCACTCAGAAGGTCACTGTAGGTGTCTGCTCCAGCTGTTGCTCAGTTCTTTCCTTTTGCTGCATTTACACTTGCGATGTCCTTTCCTTTATAGCTGCACCATTCCCCCAGCCAGGGAGCACTAGGGGGTCATTTGCCACTAGACTTGCTTTTATAGGTTGAAGGTTGAAAGGGTGTTTCGTCCCTTTCATACACATCACTGCAGCTTGGGAAAAGGCCAAGAAAAAGGGCACTCCTTCCTCCTTTCTTCTGTCATGGAGACAGATGTCCTCTAAAATTACACACAAGATGCAGCCTGCATTTCAGGTCTGGAGTCAGCATGTCTGCTGTTTCCTCAGACCACTTGTGTTACTTGGGCAGCGTAAAGTGGTCAAGGCTCCTTTCGGTGCAGTGGAGAGGCAAGGAGGGAACAACTGAGGGGGAACAACATCCTCTCAGCCTCACACATGGGCCCTATTTCATTTCAAACAGGCCTGCTGGGCCCAAAGCAAGCTTTCTGCCAGCCTTGCTGTCCCGCAGGAGCTGGTGCAAGGCCTCTTCCTAAATTCCAAATGTAGACATGGGATAAGGCAAGATTTCTGGGTAGAACGTAGTGAGTCTGGTTCCTGGTCAAAGCAATGCTCAGTGTCGCCTGTGTGCTAAAGACAGGCTCCAAGCACCGGGGAGGGGGGGGGGGGGGGGGGGGGGGGGGCGGTTTCCCAAACGGCTGAAAGCTGACTTTCTGCCTTCCATGTGCACCTGAATTCCTGCCACTTGCAGCGAGCCTGCAATCTGATCGTCTACTGACATTTCCAAGCTTCACTTGTCACTTTTTCAGCAAACTTCATCTGGATTTCAGGTTGCCCATAAAACTTGAAAGCGGGTTTAGTAGCAAGAATTTACAATGTGAACATCTAGTTAGAAGAAACCTTACTGGGCCCCTTTAAAGGAGAACCTTGCCTTTAAAATGAGTAAATAAGAGCTTCTACCTCTTTTCCTCATGAAACCTCATTGAAAATATGAGCAGCAATAAATCAACTGCTGAGAAAAATGGTAATGTACAGCTGGACTCCACTCCTGCATAGTAGTGACACTGGAAAAATCATACATATTTCCTTTTCCTTTCTGTGTAAATTAACCTTGTAAAATTTAAGCTATACCTTCCCTTCAATGCCTTTTAGTGCTGCAAAATCTTGGGGAAAGTTCAGTCTACGGGAGTGCAAATGTCAAAATAAGAGAGGAATTGTTTGAAAAATAGCACAGAAAATACTGTATCACATCCACCTAGGTTTTCCCCTCCCTACGTGAAAGGACAAGCTCTGCTTGTTAAAATGTTAATCTTTGTGCATGAAAACACTTAAAAACAGTTCTGCTTGTGCAGAGGATCTGGCACCCACATTCAGTTGTCTAATATATGCTGACAGTGTTCATTTATAAATATTATGATAACCAGGGGAAGAAGTCCTATACTGTTTATTTCTGGGGTATTTTTCTTACTGAAGGACCAAATGGTGTTTAGATTTTCTGAGGGAACTTCCACTGATTTCAGGGCATAAATTTATCCTATATTTGCCAGGTCATTTCCTTGAAAACAACTTGGTATAGTGAGAGAATTTTGCTTGCGTTTCACCCTTTCTTAAAGCAAGAAAGTTGAAGAAACTGCTTACCATACAGCAGACATTACTAAATGAGACATTGGATTGTTTCTCTCATTACTTAATTACAGGTATCCCTCACTCCGAGTAGATGCAAAGTGGTTTTGTTTTGTTTTTTCTATTATTTGATTTTTTCTTCTTTTTTTTCTTCTTTTCTTAATTACAGAGCAGGCCACTGGTCAAAAGGTGAAGGTTATACAGGCTGATTTCACCAAAAATTCAGTATACGAGAACATTGAAAACAATCTGAAAGGCTTGGATATTGGTGTTCTGGGTGAGTTACTAAGGTCTGTTAATTAAAGAGTACTTAATGACTGCAGTGTATTAAACAGATAAATGTATAAATGATGTGTTATAAGAACTTGTTAGCTTAGCCAACACTTCAAATCCAGTGTACAGCTGCCTAATGCATTAGTTATCAGGAAGAGGTTTTAAAAGTGAATTAAGATTCTCCAAAGGCTTCCTGTTTCTCTGTACAGTGGCTTTTTTGCTGCAAAACCTCTTCTGCCACTCTATAAGGATCTTGCAGCTTGTGGGGTGACTTCTTCTCTGTTTGGCCTCAAGAAAATATGTTTTTGCTCTTGGTTCTTTGACAGCTGTGTGCAGTTCTTATATTCATTCTGAAGTGAGCCTGTGGCTAACATTAATTGGTATGATCCACACAGCAACAATGAAAACATGTTTTTTGTGGAAGCTTTGTTTCTTTTCTTTTCTTTTGTAAAAAAATAAATCCTTTTAATAGCGAAACAAATGAAGCAACAACAGAACACAAACACACAAGCCCCCAAACTGTAGCAACAGACTCTTTTTTGGTTCCCTGAAGTCAGTACTGATCAGTTCCGATGGCTTCAGTGAGAAGAGGACTCGATGCTAAACAGCTTCACTCTTTAACTAGAGCTCAAAAGCTTCTGAGTCTTGAGAAGAAGCCATTTGTTTAACTAGCTGAACTATGCACTTTGTCTAGATTTGGTTCTTATCTTTATGTTTCCTTTCATTAGTTAACAATGTTGGAATGCTTCATAATCCTCTTCCGTGCCGTTTCCTTAATGGACCAGACATAGATGAGGTAGGATTACTCTGTGGGTTTCTGCTTCCAATATAACAATGAGGAACTGTAATTCCACTTAACAAGGGACAGATTCTGTCCCTGCTACAATCAGCACGTATGTAACTGTTCAATTGAGTGGGAAAAGAACCGGGCCTGAAGGAGCATTTTTTTAAATTTGTTTTTAATGCTCAGAAGAGCTTGCAAGAGAAAAAGAATGGTGGGTTTCAGCTGGACTGCAGCAAGCCCTCAGTAGCAGCAGGGCGAGTGCAGCTGGCCTGGTTGTGGCTGGGATCAGCAGCCCCTCTGGCCACAGCCACAGCTGAAGTGTTGGGCTCTTGTTAGGGTTTTAAAGCTAACTTTCTTTGGAACACAATTGCCTAAGTAAGAGGGAAAACAAACAAATAAACAAATAAACAATAAATAAATAAATAGATAAATGAATGAATGTTTAAACAATAGCTTCCTTTGGGGTGAGGTGGGAGAATTAATTTACACATGTAGAATAGTCTGACAGGATAAAGGATGTGATCAAGTTTTTAATTGCCTTATTGTTATTTACCTAAATAATATTAGCCATGAAAAAGATAAAGACTCAGAGTTTCTAAGCTTATTTTTTGCTAGCACCTGTCTGAGGGCCCGTTCAGTCTATAAAT
Organism: Laterallus jamaicensis coturniculus; assembly: GCA_022605575.1. Taxonomy (NCBI): domain Eukaryota; kingdom Metazoa; phylum Chordata; class Aves; order Gruiformes; family Rallidae; genus Laterallus; species Laterallus jamaicensis. Next base: position 1,939,050 of record JAKCOX010000010.1, read on the forward strand.
CATCATCTACTGCAAACCAGAGATCCCCAAGCAGGCTGCTTCCTGCTGAGCTGCAGCCCTAGTCTGGAACCTCCACCACTGCTACGACTTGGGTCTGCTGGTGGGTCCTGTGAGGATATCTCTACATGGCAGTGCTTTTGCTGTGCAGTCTTAACTCCACGACTGAGAGCCACTCTGTCATTTCCTGTCTGTTTGCATCCAGCTGGGTTTGCTGGTGCCATCACTGCCTGGACAGCAGCCTTCCGCGTCTCGCCACGTAAAAGACGTGGCTGGGCCAAACGGAGGGCACAGAGTCAGAGGGCTGCAAAGCAGGTTTGAACACCATGTTTAAAGTAAAAATCAATCAGGTCTCACCTGCTTTTGAGTTTCCCACATTGTAGGCAGTCAGGGACAATTGGAGGGGAGCAAAGCCGCTCTAAAAGCAACTGCGGGCTGGAAATATTTTCAGTTGTATTGCTAGCTCTGTTACCCAGATAATCTGCAAACTCTCAGAAGTATGAATTTACTGATTTTTTTGCTTCCTTCAGAACCTCATCAACTGCAACATTATGTCTGTTACAAAGGTATGTGACACACTTGCATCTATGTTACATCTGTAATTGGGCCATTGGAAAAAAAAAAGTAGAATCAAAATCTTTAAGACAAGAAGATCTGCAGTTTGACTTTTTGTTCTGTACATGAATTTTTGGACTGATTCTGTTCGGTGAAAAAGTATTTTTGCATCGATGCAGGACAGAAACTTAAGGAGTTGACTCCCAGTTCTGTGTCATTACCTCGTGGTGATAATTAGGGAGCCTGCTTTGGCAGGGGGGTTGGACCCGATGACCTCTCGAGGTCCCTTCCAACCACTACGATTCTATGATTCTATGATTTTGGCTGGCTACTTCTCTAACAAGAACAGTTAGGGTTTCATGCTTTCCACCTCTGATTAAGGTGTGTATTACTTTGAAGTTTGCAAGCAGCATGCTAACGTGAGCCAGAGCAGAACAAGATGTTTGTAGTTCATCTCAAACTTAGCTAATATCTTTCTAAATAAGACATGAAAATTATCAACAGATGTTCATCTTTCTCTGGCTAGAAAACTTTAAATCCCAAATTTTTACTGCTACTCAATGTCTTCAAATAACAAATCATACAATATCAGTCAACTGAAACAAACTCTTCTGTGAAGTACCTTGGTGAACATTCTCCTCCTAGGTTTTACTCTATACATCAAAAAAAGAGAAATGTCTATCATATCTAAATGCTATGTATAATGTTTCACAAAAAAGCCAACCCCAAAACCCCAGGCAAACACTCTGCACTCTCTTAGTCTGGATAAAAAAGGCTTCTCCTTTTACCATTTCTCACCTTACACATACCTCAGAATCATCTTCTTCCGCTTCACAAGGGCCTGGGGATTCCTTCTCCCCACAGCGGCAACCTTGTCCTTTTCAGTCTTTCATGAACATCCACCTTCCTCCAAAAAATTACGAAGAAATCATGCTCTTAGCCAGCATTCTTCAGAGTTAGATCCAAATCATCTTTAAATCTGTCTGGGGCTTCTTCCCCCTCACCACCCCCACTGCCCCCCGATTCCTGCTAACCAGTTCTTGCAGTGGGATGCCTGAGCTCCAAGTATTCCTGACTCCTGCAGATGTCAGTGGGCTTTTCAGCAGTGCAGGAGCAGGACCTTTTCCCACGTTTTCTACTTTACTTGGAAATTCCCCTTCACCCGAGCTGATGTGACCCACCTGCATTGTCATCGTTTCTGAAAACCAAACCTTCTGAACCCCATCCTGCTCCTACTGTCTGGTTGCACTTGATGGCACGAGTGAAAATAAAGAAAGGAGGGAGAGGGGATTGACAGGGACTGAATTGAGCCACATTGTTATTTTGCACTGCCTTTCATTACCACCCTTTACAGTTTGAATCGTCCTACTAACCTGAGAAGATTTATACATTATGGGTGTGTTTGCAAAGGATCAGTAGTACAAGTATGACTTCCCTAGGGACTTAGGCTTCCTAACAATAATACTCTTAAAATACAACATAGAGAAGGAGATTTCTTGCCTAAAAATTATTTAATTCCACTTGAAAAGCCACAAGTTTGATTAATTCTACTGTAAAACCAAGAATGGGTATCAATAATTAGTATCAGAAATTATCCCAAAGCACTCTTGGTAACAAGAAAAATGTTTTCTTGATTTTCTGCTATTTCTGATTCAGGTAGAGCTAGAAGCAAAAATGCAAAGCCACTATGAAGTTTACTTCCTCCTTGCAGTTATAATTCAGCAATAAAGAACGATGACATCCAGCTACTGTTAAAAAGCTTTGTATATACACAAGACTTACAATACTTAGAAGACTAACCTTTGAAACTTTTTAACAATTCAGATGACTTACAGGCCATTGTAACATTTCAAAATGTTCTCCAAAACTTTCAATGTGCCACCTTTAGCTGTTTCAACTGTATATGCATGGCTGGGGCTTGAGCGAGTGCAAATCTTGTGAATAAAATAATATCAGCTGAAAAATGCAGTAAGAAACTGGGAGAATGAAAATAATTTTTAACCTGTTTGTCTTACAGATGACAAAAATAATTTTGAAACAAATGGAGGCAAGGTAAAACTATTTTTTCTAGAACTTTCAGTAAGTATTAGCTGCTACAACTGGTTTATTCAGTGATGGCTATGCTTTGCCATGATTAACTTCTGCACTTTACAATATGTCAGTCAGTAAGGTTTTCTTCCATTGCTGTTAGTGCTGTGTGGATGGATAAGAGGAACTGCCACTCTGCCACAAATTACCAGCCAATCGTAGAACAAGACAGAAAATATAAAATATAGGTCTGTGTCCAGCAAAAACATGCTGGTGTTGGAGAAATAAAATGGCTTGTGATGGGTCTAATTAGGCAAGAAAGAGCATTTGAATATACTGTCATATTCTTCTAAGAGTGCTAGCTGTACTACTAGGAATAACAGTGCTTAAGCTCCAGCAATACCTGTACTACATCAGAGAGAGATTAATTCAGCTACACAATTAAGGATCCCTTCTCTCCACCTAATACAATGTGTATTTTGCACATGGGGTTAGTAAAATCAGAAGTTAAGGTCTCCAGATGAAGCCCATCTGAAAGCATTGTTAACTGCTGCATTTTAGAGGACAGTGCATGCCTTTGCTTTGGCAACAACAACAACAAAAAAAAGAGCTCTTGCTGTTTAATTGTTTTGATTTGTTGGGGCTTTTTTCCTGGTTGCTGAATAAATTGTTTTTAGTGATTTGTACTGGGAGTTGTGAATAGGGAAGCTAAAACAACAGATGCACGGAGCAGGAAAATGAATGTGCTGGCTAATGAGCAAAGGGGACCTACCAATTACTTAGGAACATAAAATCTTTCCTCTGATGGCAGATTTTGCTCTGTTAGATGTACAATAGTGTGTACAATGTTCCCATGGTTCTGATTGCACCAGGCATTTAAACTTCACTTATGACACTATTCCTAGCTGCTTTAGACTTAATTGCACCTAACTAAACCATAAAAATCGGGTCTTTTGAAAGTGTATTCTGCAGCATAATAGGAGGGCTATGCTTTCTGAGGGGAAAAAAAAAGTTGTTTTCAACTTGTGCAGGCTTTTACTATAATACTGTCAAATGTAAACTGAATGTAACTGTTTAAATTAAATTTCAGACAAAAAGGTCTTATTCTGAATCTGTCTTCTGGTCTGGGTACTTTTCCTTGTCCGTTATACACGATGTACTCAGCTTCCAAGGTAAGTCATTCACATTGCTTTATAAGGAAATCCCCATCAAGTGTTTACCAAAACGTTTGTATCAGCAGTATAGGGGCCAGACTTTCAGGACATCAATCGGTGTTGATCCACTGAAATAATAGGCAAGAACTAAGAATCAGTGAGCTGTGTGAGTTTTATCAGCTGAAAGTATGTTTGATCATTGGAACGTTTTTGCCTTTGATTTGACAGTGGTCATAATCTGTTATACTTCTGGGGAGCAATGATTCTTACCACGCTGGCTTAACTAGGTTACTCAAAACTGCAGATTTTGCTTGTGGAACCAAGACTAAAATTCCTCATAAGTGGATAGAGAGGTGCCTGACTTCATAGATTTCACTTCGAAATTTTGTTCTGAATTAAATTCCAGAGCACATAAAAATGAAGAGTGAATGAATTTTATTGAAACTCCCAAAGCAACTTGCTCAGCTCAGATTTGCTCCAAATTAAAAAATTCTGACCATATTGGCTTGAACATGGCTAAAGTCCAGCTTGGTAAGACAAAGTTAGTTATCCTTGGTCAGAAACTCTAGTTTCCCACTTCCTTTTTCTCTGTTTGACAAAAGTTTCTCATGACTCAAAACCTGAAGTACATTCAAATTAGACTATTTTAATTCCTTTAAAAATTTTCATCGGGCATTATTTCAAAGTGACATGGTAGATTGGTTGTACTCTTTTCACTTACTTTTTTAAAATTCCTGGGTATTCTTCACCTTTGGTTCTTTTTAAATGGCCCTTTTTTTTATGCTCTGGAAGGAAACTATTTTACTCAGCACGTCAATGTTTCATGTCAAATCATAACACTATTGGTGTTTAAATTTTAAGACCTGACAAATGATGGCTTTGAAACACTCATTTTTTTGTCCTCACTAGAACCTTTACATTTTGAGTTACAGAGGAGTGACCCAATGCTGTCAAGTTTCTGCATATTTCTCAAATATCTAACTCCTAAATTCAGTTTTAAAAGAAATTGAACTTTTTCACAGTACTCTTCAAGGCATGGAGAAAAACTGAGAGAGATAGAGCATAAAGGTTGAAGCTACATCCCTCAAATTCTCAAATGCACGACTTTGGAAATCATATTTGTAGGCTCCACCGAAAGGGATAAGCTGAAGACATGAGTTGTGTTTCACTGCCTTTCTTGTTGCTAGAGAAACAGCAACGTAAGCCTTGAACTGGGAGAGCAGGTACCAGCCAGAGATGGGAGCCAGGTGAAACAACAGCCAGGATAGATGAGACTCGGGCATTTATACCTCTGTGCTTCCATAAAGGGGACAAAGCTTTTGGTCCTTTCTGCAGCAGTACTTCTTTCATGCCTGCCTGGGGCCAATGCCAGGCCCCATCTTTTTTGGTGCAGTCAGTGTTGCCATTGCTCATGTGCACCAGCAGAAAACTTGTCTTGAGAGGTTGTTTCTGTGTTTTTCAGAAGTGGACTGTGCCTGGGGTTGTATGATGTTTGGCTGTTTTTGTTAAGGATCTGTTCACACGTATTTGTGAGCGTATGTCAAAGCACTTCGTTTCCTTTGATAATGTTCTTCTATTTTATTCTAGGCTTTTATAACTACTTTCTCCAAAGCACTACAAGCAGAATATAAAGCAAAAGGAATTATCATACAGGTGATGCTATATCTTGCCTTGTTTGCCTTCTGTTTAACAAACTCTTCAAGACTATCTGAGATGCCTAAATGCATATACCGTAGCTGTCCTTGGTGAAGTGCCGGGTGACCCTGTCAAAGCTTTGCTGCACACAGCTATAGGCTTTTTTCCTGCTTTGACCATAGTACCACTACTTATTCCACATCGTGCCTTAACCCTTAACCCATTGCAGATACAATTTTTCAGATGTTGAAGGACTCTGCAGAGATAAGATTACCCTGATCTAAATGTTAGATGACTGCTGCGATTTCTTATTTCAGGTAGTGGCTCCTTATGGTGTTTCTACTCCCATGACAAAGTTCCAGAAACCCAATCTGATTACGAAGACAGCAGAAGATTTTGTTAGGGAATCACTGGATTATGTCACCTTTGGAGATGAGACTTTCGGATGTTTAGCCCATGAAATGCTGGTAATTGGGTTTGATAATGTGGAATTGGGTCCCAAAGGCTGAACCAAGTGTCTCTGGGCTCGGCAGATTCTTTTGACTTCTTTTGGGAACCTTAATATAGGACATCAAATTAGAAATAGTGAATAGGTTGTTAAGGCTAACACAGCACCAGTAAATGATGAAGGGATGGATACACTAATAAAGCACACTATGGCTTCTTCACTTCTGTATCTTGAATTGTTGGCTATGAGCAAGCAGTGTGCACTGGAGGCTAAGGGAGCCAATGAGATCCTGGGGTGCATCAGGAGGAGTGTGGCCAGCAGGTCGAAGGAGGTGATCCTTCCCTTCTACTCTGCCCTGATCAGGCCCCACCTGGAGTATTGTGTCCAGTTCTGGGCTCCCTGGGATAAAAAGGACAGGGATCTCCTGGAGAGAGTCCAGAGAAGGGCTACAAAGATGATTAAGGGCCTGGAGCATCTCCCCTGTGAGGAGAGGCTGAATAAGCTGGGGCTGTTCAGTCTGGAGAAAAGAAGACTAAGGGGAAACCTAATTATCTTAAGCGTGGGATGCAGGGAGAATTAGCCAGCCCCTTTTCAGTGGTCAGTGGAGACAGGACAAGGGGCAATGGCTGCGAAGTGGAGCACAGGAAGTTCCACACCAACATGCGGAAAAGCGTTTTCACAGTGAGGGTGCCAGAGCCCTGGGACAGGCTGCCCAGGGAGGTGGTGGAGTCTCCTTCTCTGGAGATACTCAAGACCTGTCTGGACGCCTGTCTGTGCAATATGAGATAGGGAGCCTGCTTTGGCAGGGGAGTTGGACCTGATGATCTCTCGAGGTCCCTACCAACCCCTATGATTCTGTGATTCTGTGATTCTGTGAACTCAGTTTGATACATGGTTAGTCTTTCTCTTTTCTCCAGCTGCCTGTTTCATGACCCTATTAGGAGTATTTCTGAGACCCCTACTCCTTTACATAAATTGGTCAGCAGATTCAGAAGTTATTAGTGGGGAAGGGAAATAAAACCAGACTGTGCTATCTCATAAACAATCCTAATTTCCTTAGGATACCGAGCTAACAAAATAGAATAAATATTTATGCATGGCAGCTGGTAATGATGTGTATTCAATGAAAGAATAGGGGACAAGAACAAATTTGTTGGTAAGTGAGAGGAGTGAACATTTCCCTCTAAGAGAAGGAAGCCCTCAGAAAGTAGAAAGTAAACGCTTTTGCATTTACTGTTCTCTATGACCTTTCTGAGCACTCAGTTAACTCCATTCAAGAGGATTCTGTAACCCTTTGCCCTTGCACTGTTTTTGCTTCCTTGTTCTGAAGGCATGTGTCCTGCAGTTCGTCCCCTTGTGGGTATTCCACAGCGACAGACTGCAAGAAGCAGTCCTTGGGGAATTTACTGGTTATCTGAAGAAGAGATGGAGGAACCCCTGACGGAGTAATTCTTGTTTCAGAAGATGTACAGTGGGAAACCCCAGCAGGATGCACTATGCCACGTCTGTGTGTGTGTGTGAAAGTGGAGTCAAATCAGACTGAGCCACAGCTTCACCTATGGAGTGATAAGTGCTTTGATCTACTAAGCAAATTTCTTCCTGTCCCTTTCCAAACACCACAAAATTTGCTAGAGCTGTTCCCATGACTTCTCTGGGACTTCAGTAGGTTTTAAAGAAATTTATGTTACTATTTTAACATAAGCTTAGATGCCACAAATACATGTGCTTCTTTGATGTTCATGAATAAAACAATAGTTTGCTTTATTTCCAAACTTGTTCACAGTCTATTTTGATGTTTTCAGTGAGTGTTTTTTGTCTTTGGTTTCTTCTGAAAATTCAAGGAAATTGACCAAACCTCCCCCCCCCAAAAAAAAAACCCCAAAACACTAACTCTTTCAGGGTGTAAAGTACACACTAGACCTTTGTAAGACTGCCACAATTAAAAATGCATTTCTGTCCAGAGCCCGTGAATGACTTCATTCTCTGCAATATCTGATACGGGCTGGAAGAGGCAGGAGGGTAGGAAAATGCTAAGCAGAGATTCTACATTCCTGGATGAATCCAGAAGGTAAACCTTTTGATTGTAGGTACCTGTGAAGATCATACTGTGTACCATTGCAAAGTATTTCAAGGACCATGCAATCATCAAGCACAGTCAGCATGGTTTCACAAAGGGAAAGTACTGCCTAACTAATTTGATATGCTTCTATGATTAAGTCATTTTCATAGTGGATGAAGGGAAGGTGGCGGATGTAGTTTTCCTGGGATTTTAGTAAGACCTTTGATACTTTCCCTCACAACATCCTTCCCTACAAGTTGTCCAACTGTGAGATGAGCAGGTACATGGTGTGCTGGGTGAAGAACTGATTGAAGATCAGTGCTCCAGGAGTTGTCATGAATGGGCTACATCGGTCTGTTGGCCAGTCACCAGTGGTGTTCATCAGGACTCAGTTCTAAGGCCAGTTCTGTTCGACATGTTTACAATCAACCTTGTTGCAGGCATTGAATACATTGTTGGCAAGTTTGCTGGTGACACCAAACTGGGAGGTGCTGCTGACTCTCTTGAGTGACAAAAGGCCTTGCAGAAGGATCTAAATAGTTTGGGGCATTGGGCTATCATCAACAGGATGAAATTTAACAAGTCCAAATGTCAGATTGCACACCATGGATTGATGCCCAGCACAAGTATAAATTGGGAGAGGAGGGGCTGGAGAGCAGCCCTGCAGAAAGGGATCTGGGGTGCTGGTCCTGTGTGCATCAGCAGTGTTCCCTGGCAGCTGAGAGGGCAAACCGCACCCTGGGGTGCATCAAACACAGCATGAGCAGCTAGTCAAAAGAGGTGACTATGCACTGCATTTCATTTTGGTACAGCCTCACCTCGAGTTCTGCGTGCAGTTCTGGGCCCCACAATTTAAGATGGATGTGAAGGTTGTTGGATGCATCAGAAGTCCTTGGAGGGCAATAGAGCTGGTGGAAAGGCAGGAAGGCATGTCCTGGTAGGAGTGCCTGAGGACTCTGGGTTTGTCTAGTCTGGAGAGGAGGGTGAGGGATGACCCCATTGCTTTCTGCAGCTTCCTGAGGAGGGGATGTGGAGAGGGAGGTGCTGAGCTTTGCTCCCTGGGATCCAGTGATAGGGTGTGTGGAAATGGTTCAAAGCTGCATCAGGGGAGGTTCAGGCTGGACATTAGGAAATATTTCTTTACTGAGAGGGTTGTCAAACCCTGGAACAGCCTTCCCAGTGAGCTGGTCAATGCCCCAAGCCTGTTGGTGTGGTAAATAGAGACATTTGGACAATGGCCTTCATAATGGCTTTAACTTTGGCCGGCCTTCAACTGGCCAGGCATTTGGACTAGATGATCATTGTAGGTCCCACCCAACTAAACTGTTCTATTCTGGTCTAGTCTATTTATTCAGATGTACTTCTGTTTGTTTAAAATTAGGAATTCTAATGCATCTTCTTATTTTGCAAGTTTATTTTACTTCTGCATTCCAAAAAAGTTGTGGTTTTTTTTTTATTTTTAAACTGCATTAAGGTAGCAAAGGCCTTATTAATAAAAGTTAGCCTGCACTGGTAGGTTTTGGTCAAATATGAGGAAGAGTCTCTGCAATCTTTGCCACACAGGATGGAGAGGAATCACATAATATATCCAACTGGCTCCAGAAGTTCCTGCCTGCTGCATTCAAGCTAGTGACCACAAAGGCAACACAGCACTGTAGGCTCCCAACTCTCTGCACCTGACTCCTATTACTGTTGTTGTAATTCTCAAAAAGATCAACTAAGGATTGTGCCGAGATCCTGGACTGAAATGACGATAGTTGTGATACAGAAATCGATGTGTATCTTTCCCGCAGAAAAGTCAGATTTGATCCAGGTGTGACAAGAGTCATCAACAAATCTCCTTGTCCTCATGGGTTCCCAGGTCCTTCTGTTGAATACACTTACACTCTTTCATGTCAGAATTTGGAATGGAAAAGTATGTCACTTAGAGAGCAGCACTGAAATCTCCAGCATTAAAAAGGGTTACACTCACACCAAAAATGGTGAAATTTCACCATACTGTAAGTATTTTATATTCTTGGTTTGGATTTTTAAAAACTTTTTGAAATTCAGGCTTTAATTACTTGTTCTGTGGTGTGTTGTGTGGTGTTGTGTCTGTGTCTCCCCCCTTTTCTGCCCCCCACCCCATACCAAATGCTCCAAACACCCTACAAATATTTATTTTATACATATTTAAGAGTTTAAGCTCCAATTCATAGTTAGTTTCATGATTCTAGAATTTGGAGCTTTCAGGAAAACACAAACATGGATCTCAATAAAATTATGTCAACATTAAAATTTCTGTCTTGAGATGGGATTTTCAATGAGCCTTTTGATTGTGCTGCAAATTAAGTCCAGTTTTTCAATAAAGAAGAATATCGGTGCCACACTCCTGAAGGGCAGTAGGGAAAGTGCTGAGTTGGAGTTCTATGATCCTTGGGGTCCCTTCCAACCCATGCCATTCTATGATTCCATGATTCTATGTGGGAATGCTGCAATGTCGCAGGAGTTGTATGTGCTTTGGAAGTTGGTCCCCTTTGGAACCTTTCTTTGGAATCCCCCTGAGACAAAATAGCCACAATTACATCTGCAGGGGTTAAGGCTTAATAAGTATCACCTCTGCCCACCCCGAAGTAGCTTTGCCGACTCATTCTAATGGTCTGCAAGCAGAAGATTTCGCTTCTACCTTACACATGTGAAGTGTATCTTTCAAAAAAGGTTTCCTGGTCTTTAAGGGAAGAGTGAGGGAGACATTTCTTTTTTGGTGGTGTTACACACCATCAGAAACAAAAGCAGAGGACAAAGGGTTTTTTTAAAAATCTGTTCTGTTGTTCAGGGGTAAAAGTAAAACTGATTTTTAGAGTATGGAATTAGTTTAGTACTTTCAAAATGTTTTCTATTTAATTCCTGTTAGGTTTTGTCATCTACCTTGACTTCAGTGAGGTTTTTGATACTGTCTCCCACAACATCCTGATAACAAAGCTGAGAAAAAGTGGGATAGACAAGTGGGCAGAGAGATGTGTTGAGAACAGACTGTCGGACAGAGCCCAGAGGGTGGTGATCAGTGGAACAGAGTCTGACTGGAGACCTGTGACTAGCGGTGTTCCCCAGGGCTCGGTGTTGGGTCCGGTCTTGTTTAACATCTTCATCCCACAACTTCCATGAGGGAATAGCATCCACCCTCAGCAAGTACACCGAGGATACAAAACTGGGAGGTGTGGCTGACACGCAGGAACACTGCGTTGCCATCCAGTGAGACCTGGACAGGCTGGAGAGCTGGGCAGGGAGAAACCAGATGAAATTCAACAAAAGCAAGTGTAAAGTCTTGCACCTGGGGAGGAACAACCAACTGTATCAGTACAGGCTGGGGGATGACCTGCTGGAGAAGAGCTCTGTAGAGAAGAACCTGGGGGTCCTGGTGGATGACAGGTTGGCTATGAGCCAGCAGTGTGCCCTGGTGGCCAAGAGAGCCAATGGGATCCTGGGGTGCATCAGGAGGAGTGTGGCCAGCAGGTCTAAGGAGGTGATCCTCCCCCTCTACTCTGCCCTGGTCAGGCCCCACCTGGAGTATTGTGTCCAGTTCTGGGCTCCCTGGTGTACAAAGTATAGGGATCTCCTGGAGAGAGTCCAGAGAAGGGCTACGAAGATGATTAAGGGCCTGGAACATCTATCCTGTGAGGAGAGGCTGAGAGAGCTGGGACTGTTCAGTCTAGAGAAAAGAAGAATGAGAGGGGATCTTATACATGTTAATAAATATCTGAAGTGTGGGACACAGGGGGAAATGGCCAGCCCCTTTTCAGTGGTCTGTGGGGACAGGACAAGGGTCAATGGCCTCAAGTTGGAGCACAGGAAGTTCTGCAACAACATGAGGAAGAACTTTTACACAGTGAGGGTAACAGAGCCCTGGCACAGGCTGCCCAAGGGGGCTGTGGAGTCTCCTTCTCTGGAGATATTCAGGACCCCTCTGGATGCCTGTCTGTGTGACCTGTCCTAGGAAAACCTGCATTGGGGTTGGACCCGATGATCTCTTGAGGTCCCTTACAACCCCTACAACTCTGTGAAATTCTGTGAAATTTGTCTCCTCATCAAATTACGACATTCTGTTCTTTAGAATTAGTTCAATGCCATTTCTTCCTATGGCTGTATAAAGGTTTTAAAAACTCTTGTACTATATACCCATCACATCTCATATCCTTTTTAATTAAATTGCTTCTATATTCTCTATGGCCTCTTGTATTTCACGCTTTAATATTAAAAAAAAGTCTTCAAATAAAACTACTACTGAACATTCCCATCCAATATAGAAAACATCTGGAAGTGAAAATGACACATCTGTGTTGGACATTTCAGCATTGTTGGTTTGAAAAGCAAGGAATAGGAATGGTTTGTTCATCACTTCATAAAGACTGGGTTTTCAAGTGATTAAAGTATGTTCTTCTAAGTGTGATATTTGTGCAGCTGGACAGCAAATAACTATGGAATATAGTGTATGATAAATATTACATATGGGCCAAAAGCTGAAGACCCTGGGGGAAATGCACATGCAGTATGAGACCTGAGTGTGGGACCCAGAGTTTGTGCTTGCCATTGGTACACGTGCTCGTTTCTCTGTGGGTGCATGTGAGTATGTTCTCAAATAGAGCATGAAATGCAGTGCATGCTTCCTCCCCTTGCTTCTCCACTCCAAACACAGGCAGCTCTTTGCATGTTTGGTTTGAATGTATAAGTAGTCTCAGCAGGATGAAGCAACTCCTACAAAGCAGTACCTCCTCCCACTCTGCTCAAGTCAGTGGAGGTCACATAGGAGATTCAGTGGCAACAGCAGTAAACCCTGGAGACTCCCTTGCCTGCAGCTTGTCATGATACTACATAACATAGCTATGCATTCCCTCATCTTTCTCTCTGACCTTTGAAAGAGTTACCTAACCCAAACTAGAGAACACCCTTTCACCCTCCTGATAATGATAAAAGATCTGTAAGTTTGCCACTTATCTGACATGCAGGGACCCCAGGAACACAGAAGTAGCATTGACTCAGGCAGAGGTTAGTGAGCAATGGAGACTTGGTTTCCAAGGCTTACAGTTCCAGTAATCTATGACAAGTGACAGTTCCATACTTGTCTTGCATTTGTTTATGGGTGTGCGTGCCTCCTGGGCCTTGCAGGCTATTACTGAAGTTGAGCAATCAGCTCAACACAGATTTATTTCTCTTGAGGAACAGGAGGATCTTGTTACTCACTGCTTTTGTGTGATCACTCTGCTGAAGTTGCCATGTTTTGACCTTTTCACTTGTAATTTGCACAATATTAGGCTGGGATCTTGCTGATTTGCAATCTTCAGGATGGTGCCCCTGACAGTGCATTAACATAAGGCTGCAGAGAGGTTTCTCCTCCTTTGGCCCTTCAGTCACCCATGTGTAAGCCTGGAGGAGAAGCAATTGTGCTTTCCCCTTTGTTTTGTAGGCCACGTGTTTCCTCTGAGTGACAAACAAGTAGTGCAAAATTTGTATCATCTGCTTTTGCTGCTAAACTTGGACATGGTTGATAAGGAAACAGAAATGGAGAGGAAAAATGGCAAAGTTTTTCCCAGCACTCCCTGCCTGGGGAGAAAGTGGAAAAGTGGACCAGATCTGCAAATCAGGTCTTCAGCTTCTCCCCCAGGACACATCACACAAGATTTCCTGCTTTATCATAAACCATTGCTAATAACAATAAAACACCTGCACACTGGAATGGTGGGTCTCTGTGGACTTTGTGGAAGGTCTCAGCGTTACCCCTTTTGCTGAGTGAGAAGTGGTGCAATGAGGCAAAGCACCTGCCCCAAGCTACTGAGAAGGAGATTCACCTCTGGACAAACACTGTCTATCTCTCCTCAGCTCCAGCAGTACACCTGGTCCACCAGGGAGCCCCAGGTTTGGGAGGGTCAAATATCATTCAAATTTATTTACCAAAATAATGGGTAATCACCTAAACTCAAACCCTCATGTGCTCATGTGCTCCAGCAACAAGTCCAAGGAAAAACTGTCCTCTGGGCCATAAAATGCAGGGTTACACCTGTACCAGGGCCTCATCACCCTCAGGGTAAAGAATTTCTTCCTAATACCTAATCTAAAGCTATCCTCTCTCAGTCTGAAGCCATTGCCCCTTGTCCTGTCACTACAAGCATTAGTAAAATGTCTCTCTATCTGTGAACAGTGCAGGCAAACAGGGCAGGCATGGCAGTTTGCGTGTCAGGGAGCACAGGAAGGTGTAGTCACCCTACCAGCTCAAAGGGTCTCTGACATAATGGTGGGCTCTGGCCTCAGAATTAAAGCCAGTATTTCTACTGAAACACTGATGTCTGATGCTTCCACCCAGATGGAACTGCTAAGGCAGAAGACTCCAGTACTGGCGGTAGGTTGCAAGGAGAGAGTGCCCAGACCCTTCTTGTGGAGAGAAGGTAAGTAGCTACACAGATGTGCACAGGTTGACAATGTGTTGTGTCAGAAGGCTGCGATGTGGGAAACAGATAAAGGGCTGTGCAGCATTGGAGTGGCCTAGCTGGAGATCAATACGTGGTTTGGAACCATGCTTCTGTGGCGGACACCACAGAGAATGAAACACCTTGGACTCTGCTGACCCACAAAAGCAGGATTCTGCTCGAGTGTCCATGCTGCAGAATCAAAACTGAAACCAGATATGAGGGTTTAATACCCATGAAAAAGGTCTGCAAGGAGAAACTGCACCAGCAGCTCACAATGGATACTGCAAAATGAAGCAAGAAGTGGTTTTAGTTGGTGACTGTTCACGAGGATTGAGGTGCCCATCAGCTGGCCCAACAGGGAATCTCAAGAGGTGTGCTGCCTTCCTGGAGCTAAGTTCCAAGGAAGTCTACAATGCACTGGGGATAGAAACAAAAAGTATTGGTGCCCAAGTTATCTTTTCTTCCATTTTAGCAGTTAGAGGAAAGGGTGCAGCCAGAAGTCGACATAAGTGAAAATCAACTCATGGCTTTGTGACTGGTGCCATTGTGAGAGTTTGGGCTTCTATGACAACAGGACATTCTTCAATGACTATGGTCTGCCAAGGAGGGATGGGATCCACCTGTCTAGAAGAGTCAAGGGAATCTTTGGCAGTAGACTGGCCAACTTGGTGAGGTAGGCTTTAAACCAAAGGGCTCAGAGGGATGGGGTCCAAAGTGACAATGATCACACAACTGCAACCAGCTGGGGAACCAGAGCAGTGATAAATGCTCCTTAGCTGCCTTCCAAGATGAGAACCGTAAGGCCAAGTGTGTGTATACCAATGCATGTAGCCAGGAGAACAAATAGGAAGAACTGGATCTCCGCTCCCAGTCAGAAAATTGTGGTATTGTAGGAAAAACTGAAACACAGTGGGACAACTCATGTGACTGGATGATTGTGATGGATGGCTATAGGCTGTTTTGTAAAGATATGCAAGGAAGAAGAGGCAGATGAGTTGCACTCATGTGGAGGAGAACCTTGACTGTACAGAAGTAACTATGATGATTGTGGAAGCCCTGCTGAATGCCTCTGAATAAAGATCCAAATTGTCATCTCCAAGGAATAATCTTACAGTAGACTTCTGCTACTGACCTCCAAACCACGATGATAAGACAAATGAAGCAATATTTGGACACTTAAGCGAGATCCATGTCAACAGAACGATTTTTTACAGGTGGCTTCAACTATGCAGGCAATTGTTGGAAGAAAGATACTCCAACTCACATCATCCATCAAGTTCAAGGAAGACAGAGATGACTGCCTCCTCATACAAATGTTATATGTACCAACCAGTGCTGCACTCGCTACTCATAAACCAAAACAATCTGCTTTTTAATATCTTGGCTGGTGATACCCTTGGCTGCAGTGATCACAATGCTAAGGAGTATGGGATTCTGTTGAGCACACTGAAAGATAGTATTAAGACAAAGGTCTTGGATTTTAGAGGAGGAAACTTCAGTTCAGTCAGAGCTCTACCTGAGAGGGGTTCTGTGGGATGCTTCCAAAGAGGATAAAGGAGCTAATGAGTCTGGGATTGTTTTCAAGAGTACTCTCCTGGAAACAAAAAAAATCAGTTCACTCCCTTTAAAGGTAAGAGAAGCAGGCAGAGAAAGAGGTCCCTCTGTTTTAACTGCAAGCTTCTAAGCCTCCTCAAAACCAAAGCAGAAGAACACCAGAGACAGTAAAGTGGCTGAAAAGCTGTTGGGAACTACAATGGCATTTCCAGGTCATGCAGAGTTGTAGTTAAAAAAGCCAAAGGTCGGCTCAAGTTTGAATTGGCCAGGTATGTCAAAAACTGCATGAAAGAGTTCTTCAGGTACTTATGCAACAGGCAGAAACAGAAGAACAATATTGTCCCACTGTTAAGACAGAAGAGGTGAATTAGTCATCAACGACAGTGAAAAGGTGGAGATTCTCAGTGCTTTCTTCACTTCTACCTTTACCAGCACTGTTGGCCCTCAGGCCTTAGGAACAAAACTCCAGGTTGATGCAAACCCAGACCCACCATCAATGAATGAAGAGTTGGTATGTGAACTATTACAGGAGCCCAACCCTTATGAATCGGTGTGTCTGGACAATATCCACTCAAGGGTGTTAAGAATGTTGGCTGACACCGTTGTGAGGTCACTCTCCATAATCTTTGAGAATTCATGGAGATTGGAGGATATACCAGAAGATGGGAAGAAGGCTAATGCTGTCTCCATCTACAAGAAAGGTTTCGAGGACGATCCAGGAATTTATAGGCCCATCAGTCTTACTTCAATGCCTGGGAAAATTAGGGAACAAATCCTTCTGGGGTCTATCACAAGTCAAATGAAGCACGTGATTGAGAAAAGCCAGCATGGAAGGGCAAACTGTGCTTGATAAACTCGATAGCTTTCTATGACAAAGCAAACTGCTCAGTCGATGGAGTGCAAGCAGTGGACATGGTCTACCCGAATTTCTCCAAGGCTATCAGTACAGTTCCCCACAGCCTCCTAGAGAAACTGATGCATTATGGTCTGGACAACTGGTCCGTGCAGTGGGCGGGAAACTGGCTGACAGCCCACATCCAGAGGGTAGTGATAAACACATCTTTTTCAATCTGGCAACCTGTGACAAGTGGGGGCCTCCAGGGATTGATATTGGGCCCAACTATGTTTAGTATCTTCGTAAGTGATCTGGATGATGGGATCAAGTGTATCCTGATGAAATTTTTGTATGATACCAAACTGAGTGGGGACGTAGACACTCTGGGAGAGCCATCCTGGAGGAAGAGCTGGATAGGCCGGAAAAATGGGCTAACAAGAACCTGATGAAGTTCAACAAGGACAGGTGTAAGGTGTTGCATCTGTAAAAATGTCAGCCAGTAGCGCAGCACAGATTAGAATCCACCTCTGTAGAGAGGGACCTGGGAATCTGTTCACAATGGCATGTAGCAGTAGGTTTTAAAGTAGAAAAGAGGAGATTTAGGTTGGATATTATAAAAAAGTTCTTCAATATGAGGGTGGTAGATCACTAGAACAGGGTGCCCAGAGAGGTGGTGGAGGCTCCATCCCTGGAGATATTCAAAGTCAGGCTTGATGGGGCTCTGAGCGACCTGATCTAGTGAAGATGTCCCAGCTTACTGCAGAGGGGTTAGATTAGATTACCGTTAAAGGTCCCTTCCAACCTAAAACATTGTATGATTCTAGTCCTGGTCGGCAACAGGTTTAATATGAGTGAACAGTGTGCTGCAGCAGCAGATAACCAACAGGACATTGGGTTGCATCAATAAAGGCATTGCCAGCAGAGACAGAAAAGTCATCCCACTCCACCCAGCACTTGCCAGGCCACTCCTGGAATAGTGTTCAGTTTTGATATCCACTGTACAAAACCAAGATGTGGACAGGCTGGAG
The DNA here is from genome assembly GCA_022605575.1 of Laterallus jamaicensis coturniculus. Lineage (NCBI taxonomy): Eukaryota > Metazoa > Chordata > Aves > Gruiformes > Rallidae > Laterallus > Laterallus jamaicensis. The sequence continues at coordinate 1,956,783 of JAKCOX010000010.1, forward strand.
AGGGTCCAGAGGGCCACCAGAATGATCAAAGGACTGGGAAACCTTGAGAAATGAAGGTTTAGGGAAGCCCTCATCCAGTACTTAGAAGATGGCTACAAAGAAGATGAAGATTGCTTTTTTTGTAAGGAGTCACATGAAAAATACAAGAGGTTACAGGTAGAAGTTACTCCTGGAGAGATTCTGATTGGACACAAGAGGAAAATTTTTCATTACCAGAACAATTAGAATTGGAATAATCTCCCCACTTGTAGAATCCCCAACATTGGACACTTCTAATATTCAGCTGGACAGGGTGCTGAGCCATCTTGTCTAGAGTGTGCTTTTGTCTAGAGTGAGATTTTGCTGAGAAAGGTTGGACAAAATGATCCTTGAGTTCCCTTCCAACCTACTATTCTATGATTCTATGATCTTTTTTATAAGCCTCCTTTATGTAGTGAAAAGCCACTATAATGTCTTCTTGGTGTCTTCTCTTTTCCAGGCTGAACAACCCCAATTCTCTCTGCCTGTCTTCGTATAAGATGTGTTTTAACCTTCTGACCATTTCTGTGGCCCTCCTTTGGTCTCTCTCCAACACCTCAATGTCCTTCTTGTGATGGAGACCACAGAGGTGGACACTACTCCAGGTAGTGTCTCACAGGTGCAGAATCACCTCCCTCAACCTGCTGGCCACACTTCTTTTGATAAGACAGTATATAAGCATGCATTGCCATCTCATATGTAATTTTTTAATTTACTGGTAGCCCTAAGTCCTTCTCCACAGGACTGCTCTCAATCCATTAATTCCCCAGAGTATATTGATACGGGGGATCACCCCCATCCATGTGCAGGACCTTGCACTTGGCCTTATTGAACCTCATGAGGATCACATTGCTCCCTCCTCAAACCTATCCAGGTCCCTCTGGATGGCAACCCTTCCCTCAAGCATGCAAACTGCAGCAGTCAGCTTGGTGTCATCCACAAACTCTCTGAGGGTGCACTCAATCTCACTGTCCATGTCATAGATGAAGATACTGAACAGTGCCACTTCCAAGCAACAGGACACGTAAACATTTCATGATCCTTTCAGCTGGAAGAAGAGCTCCATCTAGTGAGACCCACGCTTCTCTGAGCCACTTCAGCAACTGTCTTCCCACCCTGTATGTCAAGTTCGACACAATCGGGGCCATGCAGTGGAAACCCTCCTCCAAAACTGCCTGCAGACCCTGTTGGCACAGGGGAGGCAGGAGGGAAGGCTACCATAAGTTCCAGTCTCCCTCAGCTGTGGTAATTTTGTGACACAAGACTCCTGGCTGTGGCCACCTTCCTCACAGACAGGATGCCAGGGAGGTTGAGGAGCTGCCATGTTTTTGTGGGGCCTGAGACAATCACCCAACTCATGGTGGTGCAAAACTGCCACGTTTTGGCAAGGCCTCAGGAGTGTGTTGTACCCAAAGTGGTTCCCAAAAAGGGTTTATTTGGGCATTTTACTGCAAGGAACTAAACCTCTGCTATTTTTCTGAGTGATCAGTGAGCAGAAGGAAAGAAGCAAAGCAAAGCACTGGACCTATGGAACAAAGCAAACAGTGTCTGAAAGTACAGCACAGCACACAAGCAACGCATGTCAAGACTCCCACTTTCTTTCTTTCCTATGCTGATGATAGCATTCCCCCACTTAGCACCCGTGTTTATGCAGGTGGTATGCCAAGGCATAAGCAGCTTGGGTCCCCTAGAATTTGGGGTTTAATAAGGACCCCGGTTTGCAGGAAAAATGTAGATCTTTTTGAACTCCAGGCTCGTTTAGGTACTGCAGTGCAAGCACTCATTAGGGGGGGGGCTGAATTCATAGGCCAGTGTAGAGGTGGGTTGTTTTTTTTCATTTTGACTCCTTTTTTTCCCCTGCTTCCCCCCCCCCCCCCCAGAATCGATGCCTGTTGAGTAAAGAAGTTCCAGACTAAAACAACTTCCAGTTGTGGGATGCAATCAGTACAACTGTGACTAGCCCAGATTTCAGCTGTTGAACTGGTCCCATGCTGAGGCAAAGGAGACAATCACTACAGAACAAAAATTAGTCAGTCTGCAATGCAGTGCAAGACTGCTTTTAACAGTATGATGTACTCAATCAGTGGATTACATCAGTAACTGTAAGTCAAGGCTTTACTTTTGACAAAGACTGGAGTTCCAAATCTGTCTAGACAAGCAATTTATGGGGAGGGGGTGGGGGAAGGGGAGGGGGTGTGAGGGAGGTGGGTAATCTAAACCATTAAATCCTAATGTTGTAAACAGTCTGTTATCAAGACTGGTAATACAGACAGGGCCCTACTGTTCTCAAGGACCACCCACAAGAGAAAGAATGTGATATGGCAGTCTGTCTGAAAAATTTATTTGTGATATACTGGTATGTGGTAACAGCATGAAAGGGCTGTAGGAGTGAGGAGCGCTTTGCTGAGGGAGCAGCTGATGGGATTGGCCTTGACAGTGGCTATGCAATGCACTTCAGAAAATGTCAGTCCTCTGAAAACACATCAGAAAGACAGAGGCTGCAGATGGTCTCCATGGTTATTCTACTGTGTCTGCTCACCCTCCCATCATAATGGCATTTCAAGAACTACAGATTAGTCATAACCTGTTTATAAAGTGTCAGTTGTCCTGTTTGTTGTTGCTTTGGTTTGCTGTTTTTCCTTTTAAAGAGCTTTCTTAGTTAAGGTCATACTTGCAGGCCCCTATATATTTTGGTGCATTTGGGGTTCTGGAGGTCAAGGCAGAGTTCAACATTACAACGAAGAGATTTCCAAAGTGAGGCAAACGATCAGTCACTGTCTGTGACTGCAGCAGAAGCATGGCAGACATCTGGTATAATCTGCCCCTTGACATCCCCCTGCACCTCCTGGGATAGCAGTGAGACAATGAGAGCTTTCTGAACCGCATTTCCAGGCTTGAAAAGGAAGGCTAGGTACCTAGATACACACTGAAGTCCCCGTTTTAGAACAGCTTACTCAGCAGGTTGAGAAAGTAGAATGATAGCAAAATACACTTCTGGCCAAAGCCTCCTATGTTGATTTTGGTGTATTTTAACCTTTCAGAAATGATTAAAACCAAGCGTAAGTGAAGTGTTTACATAAAGCACGTTTCAAACTTTCTAAACTTCTCCTGATGTCTCAAAACTAAGTGAATCTGGGCACTTGTCACGAGAGACTGCAGCAAAGGGAGCAAAAAAAGAAACCACCTGTGAAACAGTTCTGCCTCTCTCCAAAATGTTTGGCTTTTATTAGGTAGGGGGGTGGGAGGGGATGGGGGTGGGTGGGAAGGGTGGGTTTCTTTTTTTTCCTGGTTGCCAAGGAATAAAGTTGAATGAAAAGGCTCTAGCTAGAGTTACTACTTGCACATTGAAGAAAAGCACAGGAAAGGCAGCCAGCCCAAGAGGGCTATTACATTCCTCACTCCCCTTCTCTTCCCTCCGCAGCTCCACAGACTTCAGAACTGAATGGTACAGAGAGAAGGAGTGGGGAGCAAGGTCAAACACAGCTTTACACTCCAAAGTCCCAACTTGATAGCTTTGCTAGCGCAAGGGGAGAGTGTAAAATCTACTGGAGGTAGAGCTACTGCAGTACTACCACCCCGAAGTATCAAGGCAACCGGGATTGTTACTCCCTGTGAACAGATTAAAAATCACAGAATCATAGAATGGCATGTGTTGGAAGGGACCCCAAGGATCATAGAGCTCCAACACCCCTGCCACAGGCAGGGCCACCAACCTCAGGCCTGGATCTACACAAGGTTGCCCAGGGCCCCATCCAACCTGGCCTTGGACACTTCCAGGGACGGGGCATCCACTACTTCTCTGGGCAGCCTGTTCCAGAACCTCACCACTCTTTCTGTAAAAAACTTCCCCCTAATATCCAATCTAAACCTTCCCTCCTTTACCTTTAAACCATTCCCCCTTGTCCTGCCATTGTCTACCCTTTTAAAAAGTTGAATCCCCTCCTGTTTGTATGCTCCCTTCAGGTACCGGAAGGCTGCAATGAGGTTCCCCCACAGACTTCTCCAGACTGAACAAGCCCAGCTCCCCCAGCCTCTCTTTGTAGGGCAGGTGCTCCAGCCCTCTAATCATCTTTGTGGCCCTCCTCTGAACCCTCTCCACATCTCTCTTGTACTGGGGGCCCCAGATCTGCACACAGTACTCCAGATGGGGCCTCACAAGGGAACCTTTTGGAAATGTCAAGGATGGCAAAATTCTGCGTGGCCAAACAATGACAATTGCTGCTGTCTGAGATGATAAAGCCAGGCCTATTTCTATAGTAAAAGAGAGTTCCCAGAAATGCTTTGACCTGGAAGGAGATGTCCTCCTGGTGCACCATCTTGCTACATGGTGAGCGCAGCAGGAGTTTGTGCTTGGGGAAAATACCTTCAGAGGACAGCTCCATGAAACCTAAACAAATGGACATTGAAGTTCTCCTTACTGTCTTCAAACTGACAAGTCACCTAGAATTTACAACACAAATAATGAGTGGAAATAAATAATGGCAAAAAAACACTCATGCAAAATACTTGCAAAGGAAAGGAAGAAGTCAAGGGCAGTTTGGTTTGGCACAGAATAAAGCATATTTGAGGCAGGGGGAAGGGGATAGAGAGGGGTGGCTCAGGTGCCTGAGCTGGAACAACGGGAGGGAAGTGATCTAGCCTGAGGACTCATGTCGGCATAGGCTCAGGATGTGGTCAGGGGTGATCATCGTGGTCTCTAGGGCAAAGCGTCCCTCCATGGAGAAAAGAGCATCCATTCCACATCAGAAGTCAAGTCCACTTTCTTGGAAGACTTAACAGGAGCGTAGGGATGGACGGCTAACATTGCGGCTGTGAAATGACTTACAGCATCTTAGCCTTGAAAGTGCTGGAAAACACAGTTCTTGCCCTAAAATAATGCACAGCCTGAAAGAACTTCTCAAAGTACAAAAGATGCAGCAGGCATCACCGACTCTTGAATGCCCTGGAGCGGGCGAGGCCAGCTCGGGCAAGTGTGCCCGAGGCAGGACTGATCTGTCAGCATGGAAACGATTCCCAGTGACCTCAGCAGGACTGAGCTCAACCCCTGCGGAGGCAGAACAGCTCTCTGCAGGAACGACAGGCGTTATCTGCTGTGCCTGTCGCACTTGGAGGGAAGGCGTAGCGTTGGGACGCGGCCTGCACAGTTACTCAGCCCTCACTCAGGTCCAGGCAGCACAGATTTGTTGCGTGGGGAGCAAGTGACCGGCAGCGTTGGTCACATCAGTTGACACCTCTTAACTGGCATCGCACTGCCGAGACTCAGGCGCAGAGAACCCCGCGCCAGCTCCTGAGCCCTCAGGCTCTGGAGGGGAGGTGCGCGGGATGCGGGGACGCCCCTGCGCCGCCGGGCCCAGCGGAGGAGGAACACGGCCCCGTGACCGAGCCTGGCGGGCGGGGAGCGGTACGCCCCGGGCTGGCCGCGCCTGGGAAACGCGCGCGCCTGGGAAACGCGCGCGCCTGGGAAACGCGCGCGCCTGGGAAACGCGCGCGCCTGGGAAACGCGCGCGCCTGGGAAACGCGCGCGCCTGGGAAACGCGCGCGCCTGGGAAACGCGCGCGCCTGGGAAACGCGCGCGCCGGAAACGCGCGCGCTGCGACGTAAGAGCGGCGTCTGCGCGCGAGGGGGCAGAGGCGTCCTGCGGGAGGCGGCGGCGGGCGGGAGCGCCCAGCGCCGCCTCAGGGCTGGGAGAAGGAGTTCGAGCTCCGGGTTCTGCCCACGCCGCCGTGTGAGGAGATTACGGGGAGCCCCGCAGCGCTCTGGGCGCCGTCACCGCCAGGGGGCACTGTGGCCTCAAAGCAGAGCCCTGCCCGGCCGCCCGGAGGGTTTGTCCCCGTGCCTCGCTGCTCCCCGCGCCGCTGCCGTTCCTCTCCTCCCTCCGAGGGTGCGCGCGGCCTGCTGCTTTTCTCGCTCTTCAAAGCAAAACCCGCAAAACAAACCGAACGCTGTTTTCAGGGGTGTTTTTCCTTAGTCAGAACGGGGCTAAGCCCAGGTGGAACGACATCAGGGCGTGTGGTCTCTGCCCAGACCCCCGCCACGAGCAGGTCACAGCACGGCTCGACTTCGTGCCGAGCTGGGAAGCCTGACAGCCGGTCAGCAGGCCCTGCCTTCCATACGCCTCTGCACAGCGTGCCATCCGCATTACAAACTTCCGAAGGAGCCAGCCGGGCACGCTCGCACCAACATCCCGCTGATGTCAGCTCAGCACTGGGGAAGGACCAACACTGCGGGAGACTGGCCCACAGGGGCACACCTGGACCTGGTGTGTGTCTGCCCTGCCTGCAGACTTCGGCCTCAATCCCCTGTGTTGTTCTGCTTCTATCCGAGGGCTAACATATGGCTGGGGGTGGGATCGCCTGACTTCTTTATGGGCTCTTATCTTTCACTGTGCTCCACACACGCAGAAATACTTCTAGATACTGCTTTGTGAGAGCAATCAGTGGTGCAAGGGACACCAGGTAAATGAAATAACCTTTTGGCTTTGAAGAACGTGAAAGAATGTTGCACACCTTCTCAGGGATCAAAGGTGGTTATGCTGCCCTTTCTCTTACAGATACACTGTTGTTGTCTATTATTTACAGCATGTAAGACCGCTTTAACTCATCACTCAAATGCCCTGGTTTCCCTGGCTTTGGTTTTCTCTCTGCTCTGACCAGTGAAGTTTAGTGTGAAAATGTAGCTGAGTATTTACTTGCAGCATGGGCTTTCACCAACATCTCCTTTCTAATCCACCCCCACCCCCTACTTCCCAGCCTATGTGTGTTCACTGAGCAGCACTGGTGACTTAAGACTATAGTAAACATTTCACTTGGTATGGAAACTTCTCTCAGATGTGTCCAGAACCGTGTCCTCCCTCATGTGCGAGGGGATGGTGACAGAAGGGACTGAATATGCACAGAAAAACGGGAGAAGGAAAAGTAGGGAGAGGAAGCAGGCTGGAAAAAAGGAGCTGAATTTCAGGATTATCAAGTAGAGAGACATTGGAGTTCCCTGAGCAGACCTGAATGTAAGTTGGTTGGGGACAGCCAAGGGCCGCAAAGGCTGTAGAGCAAGGCTCCGTGCTACCCTCAGTGACGCAGCTGAAGAGTCACACACAGACTTCTCAGCAGCATTTTTAAAGCATGCTTCAACATAAATCACCTTGGAGAGTGCAGGCAGGGCTGACTTTCTAAAAATGGGGTTCTGAGTCCATGGGAGGGTTACAAGGTAAGCAAAGCTTGTAACGAGTCATCTTAAGTCATCTGAGGGCATAGTACCTATTTTAAACATTTAAGTCATGATTCCCTAAGAGAATTTGTAAGACAGTTTATGCAACTGAAGGAGCTCATGCCAGTGTTTGCTGGGTTCTCCAAGGTTTGCTGCAGTTTGGAGAACACCTGCTTCTTTTATCTTGTGTTTCCTTGATCTCACTCACATAGGTGGATCATTCTGGGAAATGGCTTCTTGACTCCCTAAATTTGTTTTGGTCCTTGGATAGGGAAAATATTTGGGAAACCTAATGCCCCTTTGAAATAGAGATAAATGAAATCTTTTTATTCTAGTAGGCGTTGGACACTTTGGAACTCTAATCGAGGACTTGTCGTTACCTAGTTTCTCTCTTCTTTCCTGGATTTCCCAGCAGCAATATGTCTGGGTGACTTGGAAATAAAATCTTCTACTGAGGAAAGGGTATGCATGATGCATCTAGTGGAGAAGATGGGAATCTGGAGAAAAGAGGTTTCTCAGAAGAGGGATGAGAGATTTACAGGAGAAGCAGACCAGGTTACAAAAGAGAGTTGGAGAGATGCCTGGGAGATGTGAGCTCCAGAGATAACCTTCCATGGGGCAACCTAAGAATGAGGGCTGCAGATGGACAGGTGAGGAATGTGTCATAGCTGAGGAACTAGAACAAGGACCTGGGAGAGCAAAGGAAAAAGGTATGAAGATGGAAATCAGCTTGTGAGGTGAATGCCAAATGCCCAAAGGCAAGTGCATGGAGTTCCTGTAGAGGAGAAATTGAAGGAGCAGCAGGCAAGAACATTTGTTTCCAGCCCCAGTTATTAAAGTACAATCAAAATCTATGAACATCTCAGTTATCACTGTCGGTCCCATTAGCTTCTGCACAAGGCTGTAGGCTTGTGGAGTTGCTCTAGCAGCTCACTCCAGGCCCCTCTTATTCCTGAGGGTCCTGAAACTCCTCCCTGTCACATGGTTTGAAGTACGTGCCCATCAGTGGCTAAAACCCATCCCATCCCATTTCTTCTTTCTCTTTCTCAGCAGTTTTGGTGTTTGTTGCAACCATGACTTCAGTCACACAGTGTGGTAGAGTTGGGGTTAATGTGGACAGTGCTGCTGTCTGCATTGAGCTGTGTGGACTGCTCCCCTTGGCAGGTTCTCCCATGGCATGACAACTGTTGTAATTCTGCATTTTGGAGAAAAACTGCTTTGAAATATGAGTCACTGAAGCGCTCTGTTTGGGCATACGGCTGTGATAGCATTAGGGGAATCTCATGCTGAACTGTGCCTCCTAATTTTTGTAGTTTACAGAAGCTCCACCTTGGTTCTAAATGTATTTCTTCCAGCCACTCTTCTGGGGCTGTTTTCCTGCAAGACAACATAGTACCCCCTCAGCTCAAATTTTTTTGTTAAGGAAGTTCTGCAGACTGCAATGACAAAAAGCTTCAGAAAATGTTTTATGTATATCACACGTAAACCACTTGCACCCAAATACAGTATGTGAGTTGCTCAGAATAGATAAACAAAGCGCATTCTGCTTTATTTCCAGTACAGCAACAATTTTGGAAGGGAGAATGCTTAATGATGCATTTGTACAAAGAAAACAGCAGAAGCTCTTGGTGTCTGACAAAAACGTTCACAGAACAGTGTCTAACTATCCTCACGTGCTGATTTTATAGATCCAGGCTTTAAAAGGCAGCTTTCTTCCTCCAAAGCTCCACCCATGTCATAAATCAATAAATAGATTAATAAATAAAGTGACAAAAAGTCTCCACTGCTGATACACAGTAGATGCCAGTTTCTCTTCCTGTTCTGTTTGGCAGATCCCCTGAATGGCACAGAGTGGGTGGCCTGTATGTTGATAATCACCTTGATTTCCAGGGCTGCCTCTGTTATTAAGCCATGTCAGTGATCCCATCTGGATTACAGGAACCCATCTAACTGATGAAATCACAGAGGATTTCAGTAAAAGTTGAATAATATTCTCTCAGTATTGAATATTGTGTGGACCTGGCAGTGCTTGCAGCATAGGCATATGGTAAGCACATGAACAACATGTTGTACTCTGAATCTATTGTTTCAGTTTTTTCCAGCAGTTTCAGTCCAGACAAATCCATTGCTAATAAATGACTTGTGGTGGCTTGTTGGGAGAGAAAGATGTTAGAGCAGAGGAACATCCTCCCCTCCTCCTCCCTCTACCCATTTTTTGGAATAGTATTAAAGCAATTTTAAAAAAATGTTGTACACAAGTTTTTTTTGTTGTTTGTGGGGTTTTTCTGTGGGTTTTGTTTTTTTTTCTTTTCAATATAAGCAAGTCTGGCAGCAAGGAAGCAAGCTGCACAGTGTAATTAGAATGAGGCGAATTTTGTCAGGAGAGATAGCATCCTTCATTAGATTGACTGTTATACTTGGAAGAAACAGGCAACCTTACAGGCACATATGCCCTTCTTCATGTCCTAATCTAATAAAAGATATTGCCTCTCCCAACAAACTTTGACTGCTTTTATCTTTATATCATCACAGCTACATCGATACAACTCATTCACAATAATGAATTCATGTGCTTGTGGGGAACAGGCACAGACACTCATTTGCTTTTGGTGTTTCTTTTGTTGTATCTTTAGGATACACTCTCAGCCTTTTTTTTTTTTAAATATCCTGCTGTGTTACAGATTTCACAGTGAAAATAAAAAAACCCAGAAATTTTTTTTCCTATTTTTCTTTTTAAATTTTTAGACTTTTGGGTATTCTCCAGTGTAGATTCAGCCCTTTGCTTAACGTCAGTAACAGATTTGATTTTCCTAGCTGCTTCTTAATGACTCTATAGAGACAGCCTTTGGTTCTCCCAGGTGCTGTATATTTCTCACAGTGGTCATATTCTTAATCCCATTTAAATGTGAAGCAATTTTCTGCCTTTTCTCTAAAAGAAGGGCCACCCAGCGCTGCCTGATACAGTGAGGGTGCTCACAAACACAGCAAGAAGGTGATAACTGCTCATTTAGTGCATTTTCACACCCTTCAGTCACTGCAGATGTTCAGCTGGTGCCTATGCTGAAGAAAGGCAGTTGACTCCTGCTTTAAAGCTAGTCCTGCATGCCAATTTGGCCTTCTCCTTTTTTTCCGCATCAGCCACCTCCTTAAGAAACCTTTGTTTCTTATGGGATGTCTCTTTCCATCCCCAAGAAAGCAGGTACAGCCTCTCACAGGATCTGAGGTGCTGCCCTCCTGGCCTGGGCAGCATTGCCTGCCTCCCTGCTGCACCCAGGGCTGGCACCCACCTAGGGCATCCCTCCTCCTCCTCCTCCTTCTCACAAGACTCCTTTTGGTCCCTGGAGCTCAGGACCTGTGCTGCTGACCCTGGCACTGGGCAATTTAAGACTAGGCCATGTAACTCCATGTAAGGTGGTGGGCCAGCCCCTCTGGGGATGAGGTGCTCCCCTTAGCTCCAGCTGTGATCAAGCTGTTGTGGGTGGGCCTGGCCAGAGAGAGAAAGAGATCGGCCTGTGTACACAACGCTGGAATCCTGCTTTTTTCACCCTCAGGAACGATACTGTGGCAGTGTAATTCAGGAGGGAGGCAAAGTTCCTCCAGGCACCAATACACTGGAGCAGGGTAAGCTGCATTCACCCAGCTGGGGTGATGGTCCTTAGGGTTCCAGCAGCACCACCTGTAGCATTGATGGAGGTATGGAAAGCTACACCTCAGCCGGGAGGTCAGGGTCAGCTGGCTAAGCCCAAGCAGTCTCAGGGCCACGTGAGTACTTTTCCACTTCTGAATATACGTGTGGGCATACGTGTTGCTGGGGGATTAGGCCTTTTAGTATTCACAGGAATAAAGTATGTGTGAAACATATGTCTTATCTCCCCGCCCACACATACACATGCATGCATGACGTGAATGCTGTGAGACTGTCAGGTCATTTATAATGCTGGTGGGTTTTTACTACCAAGCAGACACAAAATTATTCATGTACACATCTCGCATATTCTCTAATTATTTTCAGCTGCTATAAAATAATACATATTTTCATCCACCTGGCCATAACAGTGCAGCAATTCTTACTTGCCTTTCTTCCATCATTTACTCCAGAAGTACAGTATTGATTTCCAACATTTCAGAAGTGTGAGAATTATTTCACGCTGATCGTAGTGAAGAGAGGTTGCTGGCTGAGATTCTTGTTTATCAAATGTGTCAAGCTCATAGATAACAATATTAAATAAATGGTTGGGCTGCTAATCTTTGGAATTCAGCTCACTGCTGCTGTAATCATACTTTTGATTTGATGACAGGCTGCAGTGACCATATACTGCTTTTGTATTTGTGGCACTGTCCACATTTCTGGCACTCTAAGTCATAAAACTCATTCCCACTTTCAAAGGCTGTCACAGCACAGACTGTGTAAGGGGAGAAAGCATCTGAAAGTAAAGTTCCAACAAGAATAGAGGCAGGAGTAACCCAAATAAGGTAGCTTCCCCCCAAGTACAAAAATGAGATGACACCATGGAAGCCCCATGCTGTCTTGCTTGAAGCATGCAGCACTTGTCCTTCTGCCTCCCAAGGAAGATCCTCTTCCCTTCCAGACCACACATGGAGCACAGTAACCACAGCAAACCACTTATCAAAATCCAGAGTTCAAAATGACTCGAGCTGCAGCTGCAGATTTTGTGCAAGCATACGGGGAAGCTGCTGTAGCTGCTACTGCTCCCCACTCAAAGGTATTGGGGAGCCTCTCCACGCAGCGGGGAGTTACAGGTGGGTTTCTCTGAGGTTCCCACAGTGCAGTACAGAGCTTCCAGTGACAGAGAAAGGAAGTAAGTTTGTGATGTTTTCAAATAGTTTCCACAGTGCTACTAAGATGTGTGTGTGATTTAGGGGGGGGGTGGGGTGGGGAAGAAAAAAGGACAAAAAAAGTAAGAGTCACTGGTCAGTGGAGACAAGGTTCTGTGTGGTGCTTCACCAAGGAAATGACAGATAAATGCCATTTGTCCCCGAGGTGTGTTTCCAGCTGCCCTGCCCCCCGCAGCTGGCTGTGTGGTGCACTGACATCAATTTGTAGTTGTGGGAGTTCAGTACCACATAGGGAGCAATTGTTGCCTTTCAAGGCGCAGCTTTTTTCTTTTGAGACCATTAGGCTTTCCTATCAAGTCCAAACACTGGAAAAAATGGGGAGAATAAATCCTACAATGATGCAATTTACAAAGCGTGAAGCTTTAGGATATTAAGATACACTGAAAAGGGTCTTCACTTTGTTAGGCTCGCTCACGTCCTTTGCTTTGACCTTGGCTTATGCTAATTGACATGAAGTTTCCTTGAGTCAAGGGAAAAAAAAAACAGAGTGAAGGGTAAAGGATATGTGATCAGGAAGATGTCTCTGGTACTGGGGAAGGACAGCACTAAGAAAAGTATCTCCCATTGGAACACAGCAATTCAGAATATCTTTATGCTTGTAGAAGCATATAAAGTCTTTTGGCCTCCATTTAGATATATTTTGAAAGTATAATGAAAAGTTACACTTTAGTTTCTCATCCGATAGTGTCCCAGGTGGGTTCTGACACAGAACAGCATTTTAGAAACGGCATTTAAAATTTAACATGAGATGAAACATAATTCTTCAGGTTTATGAGTATGGATTTTAAAGACCATGAATGATAGTCTGGCAGAAAGGTCCTGGCAAGGAGGATTACAGTGGATTTTAATAAGACTTTGGAATGTAATGAGGGTACTTTTGATGTCTACATAGCTTGATATCTGCTTCTCCTCCCATGTGCACCAGGGCTAATGCTGCAGCATTAGATACACTGAATGAGTGATACTACTGGCATGATGCTGAGCCCGTTTTACTGCTGGATTGCGCCCTGGGGACGAGGCACTGAAGAGAGGCCTGCCACAGAGCGTAACCTCCTTGGAGATGTGTCAAGAGAGTGCACGTATGCACCCAGATTTACTTCATAACGTGTTTTGGTAGCCCAACTCTTCTCACCCTTTTGCCACCTAGTAAGGATCCTTTACCTCTGGATCAGGGAAGCCCATGCAGGACAAGCCCCCAGGTACCTACTAAAGCACTAGTTGCCCCCTCTGCCCCCTCCACCCACCCGGACAGAATAACACCATAGTGAAGAGAAAATTGTAGTCTTTATTGCTGGTAAATGTCGTGGCCAACAGCGAGTGGATTCCTGATAAGGTAACCCTTAGCCAAAGGCAATAACCCAGGCCACTACCAGCAGCTCTTCTTCCTCTTTCTGGGTGGGTGGGATTGCTTCATGATGAAGGGCTCGCACTGCTAAGGCCAGGCTATGCCTTTTGTTTTTTCCAGTAGGTGAAAGATGAGAAAACTTCTTAGAACAGAGCTTAATCTGCGGAGAAATAGGCAACTCAGCTCACCCACTTCATAAAGAAACCTCGAAGGAAACTTTCCTTGTTAAAATTCCTCTTGTTAAAAAGCTGTGAAGTCATAAAATTTTACCGAACAATGGTTTTCCATACAAAAGGGCTCTTCAGTCAATAGTTCCTCTCTAAGCTGTTCCAAATCACCCTGGCTTCAATAAGCTCAGATCCTCAAACAATCAGTGCAGGAAACAGTGTGACTTCTATAGGTTTAGCAGCTGTTCAACGCGCTCTGTTGTGGGTCTGTCTGTCTATGTGCAGTTTTGTCATGTTTTTCACAGACTTCCATTATTGTGTCTATCAGATGGGGCCCAAAAGAGATAAATTTTTAAAATGGTTTAGTGGGGGAAACATTACCTCTATTTATTTTACTTTTTTTTTTGGTGGGGGAGGATTGGTGGGAGGGATGTGATGAAGACAGGAGTCAAACTTACTAAGGCTGTAAATGGTCTCAATCTTGTCCTTTATCTGATGGTCAGTAAAGTAGAAATACTCTGGAGATGAAATGGGTTTCCATTCCATGCAGTCAAAGTTCAGTTGCCTCACATTCTGGAACTGGAAGGGCATGTGTGGTGGGTTGGGTACCACGAGTGCCTCCTGCTGAGAGTGCAGCCAGAGGCTCATCCGCATGCTGCTGTGTCTGCTCTCATTGCTGCTGCTGCACTCGGGCAGGAGGTGTTCCTGAGGACCAGCTTCACATTTCACTAGAAAAACCTGCACTTTCCTAGAGTACACCTGTAGGATCAGTTGGATTTTCAATCACAGGCAAACTGGAAAGTTGGAAAAGCGTTGTTGAGGAGACTGGAAAAAGCATTTTGTTTAACCCCAAAACACAAAGTTTCATTAAGAGGTTTTTCTCTCTTGTAAAACAAAGCCAGATAAACTTCTAAACAGAATGTAATTTCAATATGCCAAAGCAAACTTCTTGAATTTTGATTTAGGATGTCTAAAAGGAATTTTTTTTTTCTGTGAGACTGAAGTAACTCAATGAGTTTAATGTCAATTACAGCTTACATTTTACAAAGCAAACATCAGCAAAAAATAATTTCCCTGAGAATGTGGTTCACCTCCTTTCTCTATCTGTATTTTTCCCTATATTTATTTAGATTTAATAGTTTTTAAGGCTATGCAAAATTCTTATTATAATTTCATAGAATCATGAATCATTGAATGCTTTGGGTCATAAGGGACCTCAAAGACCATCTACTTCCAAACCCCCTGCCATGGGCAGGGGCACCCTCACTAGACCAGACTGTCCAAGGCCCCATCTAACCAGGTCTTAAACACTTCCACAACCTCTCTGGGCAACCTGTTCCAGTGCCTCACCACCCTCACAGTAAATGTCTTCCTAACATCTAATCTAAACCTACCCTCTTTCAGCTTGAAGCCATTGCCTCTTGTCCTATCACTACACTCCCTAGTGAACAGCCTCTCTCCCACTTTCCTGTAGGACCCCTTTAAGTATTGGTAGTACATAATTAGGTGTCCCTAGAGCCTTCTCTTGTCCAGGTTGAACAAGCCCAACTCTCACAGCCTGTCTTCACAGGAGAGGTGCCCTTGATCATCTTTGTGGCCCTAAATTTGACCTTCTATGTAGCTAAAGCAATATAATTCCCTGGAAATTTTCTTACATTGCTTAAAACACTGGTTCCCCATTTTGAGCATTTCCATATTTGCAGGAATTGCTCTGAGAATTTTATGCCCAGTGACTGCCAAAAACATGCAATCCAGAATGGTAAAATCAGTATGTGTGGCAGGTCTCTTAGCAGAGAACAGCTGCGTTCTCTTCTGGCAGGTAGTTGGGATGGGTGGACTATATCTCTGATTGCAAGAGCCTGAATTTGATAATACCTGAAATCCATCATAGAGGTATTGGTAATAGAGCACTCTGGTCATATCAAACTGCTCAGTTTCAGTGTAACCAAATTCCAGACTGCCCAGCTGAAAGGTAGATCCTTTGGTTATAAAATTCACACAGTATTTTAATTTATTTGAAATCATGACTCTTGGGTTGTCCCAGAGCTACTTGGACAATTAGAATTTATCTGCATTCCACATAGATTTCAGCAGACTTTCCACCACATTAAAATCTTCAGAATGAGAGCTGACAGGTCATTTTTACAGTCATATATTCACATGCTTGAGTGGCAGTTTGTGTATTAATATGATGTTGCTTTGTTTTATTCTAAATATTTTAGGATTAAGCGTATTCTTCTATGTGGGAGAGCTGCTCATCAGCTCTGTCTGCGTCTACTCTACTGGTTTTCAGTCAGATTTTCCAATCCAGCTCCAAAAAAAGTAATCTGGTTTAGATACTTTGGCCTGTGTGCTATCTCACAAATTCTGAGAAGCACAACTGTCGACAGAAGTCTACTGGTACAGACGCACCAAGAAGCCTGGAGAGATATTATGGAGACAACCACTTGTTTCCAAAACATACTTTCCTTAAAGCTCTGTCACTCCTGCATGGTGTGAGCACAAGGTTAGTTTATCAAACTGCAAATGCTTTTTGGGTGCCAGTTGCCAACCTCTTTCCTCCTTCAGGACAGGTACTGATAAAGCGTTCATACTCTTGTGTGCCACTGGCAGTCCCAGCTTAGAGGTCTGTTATTCACTTGAGGTTTATGAATAAACAGGTTTCCTACTGTTTCTTGTATGACCACTTTGAAATGCACCAAAATTTGCCAGTTAAAAGACATACCTAAAGGCAATTGTTCTGGTTCAGCGTTATACTTGTCATATAACACTAGTGTCTTCTCTCCCAGGTATTGTGCAGCAGAAATGCCTGTTTAAAAATCTGGACTAGGGACAGGCTTTCCCCAGGGACAGTCTGATGCTCCAATTAAGATTATACCGAGGAATGACTGCGCTGTGGTTTATTAATGAAACATAAAAGCACGAAGTTACTGTAGTTCAAGCATCTGACCATTTAGTCTGTCTGGGCGGTGCAATGTTCAGGGCAAAGGTTTACAGAGACCCAAAGCAAGGTAGTAATGTTTAATAGGTGCTTTGTTCTTTTTCTTTCTTTTTTGAGAGGAGTTAGTGGTGCTGCAGTGGTGCTGTGTGAGACTCGGTACCGGTATCCATAGCAACCAAAGAAACCCAAACTGCAGTGTCAGAGTGTGACTCAAAACGCACTGTTGGTAGAGGTCTCACCTCCCAAAACCTGGGGCCGTACGCTCTGCACAGGGAGCGATGCGGGGCTGCGCCTCTCATGCAGACATGTCAGTTACGTGTGTGGTCTGCACCTAGATGATGGAATTGGAGAGCTGGGTGGTGGTAAAACCGAACATTCGTTGTCAACTCCGGCACAGGTACCAACCTAGGAAACAGTGTCCAGTGGTCCAGGCAAGAGGGATTGTGCCTGCTGAAAAAGAGGCAAGCTACTTTCTGGTCCACATGATTGCAAGCTGTCTTCTGAAAGAGCTGGATGCAAGCAATACAGAGTGTTGCTTTGTGCTTGTTTTCATTCAGCCAATACACTTCTGTGAATGCCTGGTTAATCTGAGCACGTATGTAGACATTTATATACCTTTTAAATTTATAGTGGGCTTATCCATAGGGAAGTCAGAATAGCTATATCTTCTTTATGCTGTGGCTTCCTGAGGAGAAGGGAGTCCGCAGAGCACCTGAGAAGGACTCATACAGATTCATCTCCTGCTGCTTGTCAGATGGACGGCAATACCTGTGGAGTAGAATACAGCTCTCCCAATATGATTTCATGGCCTGGGCAGAGTGCAGGGAATCAGCTCTCTCCATCCCTAGTTCTGGACCTTACCTTTTCCATTCATTCAAATATTTTAGTCCATTTATAGTTGTGGTTCTCACATGTAAAGAAATAGGTGTGCATACATGCACAGAAATCTGGTCTTCCTTGCCCCAAAATACATCATATTCTGTAGTTCAGGGTACCCCAGTTAAACTGCGAGTATTACACAATCTGTAGAGTTTGCTGCAAGATGTTCCAAGTATTTACTGCAGTGTTTCATGGGGAAAGCAAGGAGAGAGATGCCCTTCTTAAAGAAGGCCGGTGAGCAGTACTCAGATGCCACTTCCAGGACTTGCTTTCACTGGTCCCCTAAAACCGTGGGGTACAAGCAGGGACTGGTTCTGTTCTCATGGATTTCAAAACTGCCCAAGAATGTGCACTTCAAGAAAGAGCTTTAGTTTGCCTAAAGTAAGGAACAGAAGTTTGACAAAAATAAGGAACAGAAGAAGATGTTTGCACAGGGTTTTAATAATGTCAAGCCTGACCAGACAAGTGTATCGTTAGACTGAGCCTAGGGTAGTGAAGCCCACGTCCAGAAAACTAAGCACTGTGTGGGCACACAACAGCTGACCACTGGTATTGATCCCAACCTAAGTGTGGAGGATGGAAAGAGTGTGGCATTAGCAAACAGTTGCAAATGTTTTGGGAAAGAATATGCAGCACAGAAAAATATTTTAGTTACAAGAGAATAGTAAAAAGCAATCTTGTGACCTACTGCCTGAGATTTATCTGTTTATTTAGAAAATTGAGTTTCAGATGCATATGAATATTCACTGAAACTTTCTTTAACTGGTGAAAAGGGAAATTCTGGGGCATGGATCCTCTAATTCCATGGCAAGATGTCTAGAGAGGTCACAAGAGTTCCTCACCCATTGACTGCTGATGAAGTCCAGCCTAAAGGTTCATTGTAACTAATGTCTAGTTACAGTATATTATATGAGTACTCATTAACTAGATAAAAAAATGTTGATGTCTAAATTTTAGCCACACGAAATTTGATTAAATTAATGTAATTCCCCGTGACTGAGGAAATGATTCTCCCAAATGTTGCTGAAACCAAATTGCAATTGTTACTTTCATTGCTGGTGCCCAAGGAGTTAAAATCCCTACTAACAGGGTGCTGAGTTGGTGTTTAGAAGACCAGGGACTAAACTTCTTGATTCTCTGGTCTTCTTTCAAAGGTGAGTTGAACTTGTGACAGGACCCAGAGGGAAGAGCTTGCTCTTTTGCAAGCTTTGTGTATGCTCAGGGTTCAAGCGAGTATTTTGGAGCTGGTATGGAGGAGCTTATGCCATTCATCAGGCATCCTTAATGAGAAACTGCTCTGCCTGCTCTCTCATCTGGGGCACCTTTGTTGGTCGCAGCTGGCAGAAGGAAAGAATCAAGCAGGAAAGTCCAAAGCCATCTAGGGCTTTGTGGGTCAAAGTCAACACCTTCACTTCAATCTGGAAAAGCAGCAGGCGACCAGCAGAGATCACAGAGCATCAGTGTCACACGCTGCCATGCTGAGGAGCTGTCAGCAGAAATTCAATGCAAGGCTTTCTAGAAAAACAACAGATAGCAAAAAGGTTTGTTTTGCTTCACTTCGGCTGAGTTCTGAGGTTACCAGCCTTTACAGAACGACCACGACCATGTACATTTTTATAGTCCAGCAGAGTTCAGAGCCCTGGTAAGAAAGCAAAGCACTGCTTGGTCAGCTCCACACAGGCACAACAGTTCAAGGGTTCGTGTTTATTCCCCTCTCAGCTAAGTTGTTTTCCCAAGAACATCTTTGTTACTTTTTGCCATAAAACAAAAGGTCAGGTTTGATGTTGCTCCTAGAAATGTTCTTGTTGTTCTGTTTGTTTATATAACCCCCTTCTCCCTACATCTGATGGAGAATGAGCTCTGTTGCTTAATGCCAGCTGCACGCAGGATGGTGAGAAGAATGACAGCCCCCAAAAGGGGGCCGGGGAAGGGGGACACAGAGGGGTGAAGGAAATAAAGGGAAAATAAGCAGAGTTTTGCCTCCGGCCATTTGCAAACAGCTTGTGAGATCCTCACATCACACACATTGCTGGGTAGCCTGTGACGTTTCTGAACACACAAGCTGTCATTTCCTCACAAGGAGTCAGCGCTGCTAAACCCTTTCAGGCAACGTGGGTGGGCGCTTTAGAAGACATACTGTCTCATCCCATTCAGGAACTGCCCTCTGTTACTCCTCTCCTGGCATGCTGGATGTTTGTTGTTTAAGTAAATAAACTGGCTGGTGTCTCAGGCTAGCTGTGAATGCTCTGTGCTCCCACCACCACCCTTTCCTGGTCACTCCAGGGAACACGAAAAAAAAAAAAAAAGAAAAAAGGAAAAAAAGGAAAAAAACCCAACAACCCTGCCCCCCAACAGCCAAAAGCAACAACAAGATGAAAAAGTTCACAGAGACCTCCGATGCCACCCACTAAGCCACAACCTACAAATAATCAGTGACCAAATGGTGTCATTAGAGGCCCCAACATCCTGTCAGCACTCGGCCTTCCGATGGGAAGTCTACGGTGGAGGTGATTTCGAAACCATCTTTCCTGTCTCTTTCAGAAAGAAGATTCTCGGAAGCAGCTGCCACAGGATCATTTGGTTTTCCTTGTTTCTTCTAAATGAACCTTTCACGTTCCCAGTCAGTGGTCAGCTTCACCAAAACTGAAGGAATATTGTTTGACTGTCAGCCTGCCTCCTCTCTAGGCTACGGTATGCATGTGGTGTTGAAGGGAGATGCAGGATCATGAATCTGCACCTGTTTTGTCAAGGTTGCACAAGCAAGATTGCAAGCCAGTTTAATTTGTGTTTTACTGCTTCCCCACCGGCTCTTTTTCCTAGCTCACTGTTAAGCTACATCAGGGGAAACAGATGTCTGCCTCAACAGAGATTCTCTCTGGAGTTAATAGGGACTTTTCATACTGGCTGGCACGGCATACAGTTTTTCATACACTTCTGTTGGTAAATCATGGGTATTCACGTTACCCAAGTGTAGGAACCTCATTAACTAAACCAGCTGGCTAGCCACCCTTAGCTCCATATGTAACCAGTGAGGGAAAAAAACAATCAAGGCAAATCAGAATAATTCCAGTAACTCCTCTTTGAAATCACCATCTGCATGTTTTTCTCCCTCTCTCCTCCCTCCCCCCTTTCTGACGCCTATACAGGAAACCAGGGAAAACTAGTTGGATTTACAAAACGCTGGTGATTTAATAGCTTCAGTTGCTTCTTTGCACAGTAGTCTTTATTCTTATCTGCTACTTCGGAACAGTTTCTCACCAAACACTGCTCCCAGAGAAGTCCCTGGTCTATTCATTGTGCAAACAAAGTTAGTCAACGGAAAAATAGAGAAAGGTGACAGATCACAGGGCTTTTCTCTATTGGCTCTGCCCCTCTCCCCAAACGTGTTCACTTGTTTTGAGAGTGGATTGGTGAACCTCAACTGCAACAGCAGGCAAAGCGTAGACAAGCTGTGTCACTAGGTGCATCCTACAAATGCAGGATGGCTAAACTGAACAGTTTTTGTGGAGCGCTTAGCAAAACTGGCTTCCAGAAGTGCTTGATTCAGTGAAGATGTCATAAATCATGTTAGCCACAGCGAGTTGTGTTGATGGTTCATTGATTTCCCTAGTTTCTCAATACAGTTGTTCATAAACAATCTGAAAACTGCACTTCTTGCAGTTATCAGCACCTCTCAGTTAGACAAGCAGGGCACAAGGCTAAGCCCACAGGCTTTGGAGGGCTCAGCCCCTGGAATTTGTCAAGGAGGGCTCAGCCCCTGGAATTTGTCAAGAGAGACAGTGATGCTCCCAAACAGGTGACTGGAAATTTTGCCTCTGAATCTAAAAATTGCAGTCTCTCATCTCACCACTTGTATCTCCTGTGCCCAAAAGGACCAAAATTCAACTCTCAGATGTAGATCCTTAGATCTTTTTCTCCTGAATTCAGCAGTGTTTGCCACTGTATCAACCCCATCAGTTTAAATCTGAAATTCATATAAGAAGAAAAAAACCCAAACAACCCACACCCTGAAAACCCAGTCCTTAGGAGTGAGATCCTTCCATTCAATCTCTTTACTTTCCCACAATCTTCAGCAGACGATCTTGTCACCACAGAGGGTTTTTTTTCTACACATAGGCTATATAAGAGAAATTCAATTTAACACCAAATTTAGGACACACAGATAAGCCCAGAAAGTGACAACAGAGTCACAAGAGCTTGATAGCAGCATCTTTGGCACTTCCTGGGGATCTGCTTTGAACTCCTCAAGATCCTAGCTATAAATTTCAGTATAAAACCAAAGCACACCCTGCATTTGCCAAAGTTTACAGCAAATTTTTGGAAAGCTTTGAAATTACAGGAAAGGTCTGTTGATCTCAGGGAGAAGTGGTTTAATGAGATCACATTTCTCCTTCCTCCCTCCGTTCAAATCAAGCAAAGTTTAATATTTCAATTACATTCACTTTGACTAAAACAAAGAATCAAAGCAAAAAAGAATCCACCAAGAAAAAAAGGTTTCACTTAATACAAAAATTCAAAACTTTAATAAAATGCATGAATTAAATCTAAGCTCTCAGGCTCCCCTCATGCAGAAGGAATCTTCAGGTGGTAGGTTAAGCCACCACTGGCGTAATTAAAACAGTGTAAATAAGTGAAAGCATACCAAATAATATGTCACTTTAAAGCCTTTTGGAATCATACTGGCTATGGGAATCAGGCTTCCCCAGCTGTGATTACAAATAGCTGGAGTCAACATCCCTCCCAATTCAATAGGCAACAAGTTGGTTTGGTTTCAAGGCAGCCACTATCCTTCCTTCTAAGAAATCATCCATGTGTGTCATGGACCAAACTCCGAAGGCCCAGTGTCTTTCTCAAGAGACTGTGCACCTAGATGTCTCCATAAGAAGCTGAGCAAAGCATGATTTCAGGTCAACCATGTCATAATTTGCAGCCAGTTTTTGTTCTGCATTTTGTACTGTTTCAGCCATCAGTCTGCCTAGGAATAGAAGGGTGCAGCTGGTTAGTCATCCACCCATTTCTCAGCCCCTTCAGAGTGGCAGCACACCACTGTTCTCAGCAGTCATGTGGCTGCTTCTGGTCCCTCTCTTTGGCCAAGTTCTGACCTGATGGCACTGAGGACTTTCTCTCCTTATCAAGCATGGAAACACCTCCTCCCTGCTCCCCCCTGATCTGAACGCTTGCCCGTTAGAGGCCAGATCCTGCTCCATGTCCCATCTCCTCCTGGCTTTAGGGTATAGTCAGAGCCAGAGAGTGGCTTTGTTGGTCCATAGCATCTCACTTTAGTACAGACAGAAAAGCGGCTCTGGAGCCAGCCTTTCTAGCCTGCTTCTAGCTAGCTGTCTCACAGCTCATTATATAACCCTCCCCACAGCCAAAGTCGGCGTAAGTGGTGTTATAAACTCTGCTGAGCTACCCATCTCATAGCCTCTCTTCATGTTGTCTCTCTCCCTGCTTGATCAACTTCTTGGTCTTCCTTATTTTCTTCAGTAAGTATAGGGCTTTTGTGTCAGGTTTGGCACTGCATTGGAGAATGGCTTCAAAATGGAGAAGCGCTTCTTGTGTGTCTCACAGATTCAAGCCAAATGTGCTGCATATATCCCCTGGCCTTGCAAGCGTGGAGTGGTAGCAGAGGACCAGGCAGAACGCCTGTGCTGTGTGCTTATCACTGAACTAGCCTGATACAGGCTGATCCAAAACCACGGAGCCTGTTCAATGCTGTTCTCGTAGAGACACTTCACAGGGCAGAGCTGCGGCTGAAGGCTGTGGCAAAGATGTTGAATACTAATGAGATAACGTGCAATTTAATCCCAGTTGAAACTGAGAGCTGTTTTTCCTGGGAATCGTACATCTTAATTCAGCTAAACTCCAAGTTCTGCTGACAATTTGACGGGCCTGCTTTTACTCCTTCAACAATCACCGGTGAAAAAGCAAAGCTGAAGTATGGTTACTACACAAACTGTAATAATATTCTGGGCTGCGAATTGTCTTTTTGTGGTTTGCACCATGCATGTGGAGAAGGCTGAAGCATTAGTAACTGTGCTTAAATTGTCACATGCATGCACAAAACGAATGTCTCTTCTCCGTCCCTCCTGCGTCTGAAACAAAGTTTTATAGAAAAACAAACTAGCATGGAAAACATGCCTGTGAATCCATTTCAATTTAATTAACACTACGCTAGTTACAGATGCAAACAGGTTCCCAAGCATGCAGTTTGGCTGTCCCTCCCTCTGTGGATTCAAGTTTGACTCCTTGCTTTGTTCTAAGAGAACAAAGAGAGCAAAGAACAATGTGACCCTGACCCTTCTTTACCCCTTCACACACAAATGATCCGTTTTAATATTCAGACGAGCTGTGACATGAAGAGGTCCCATGAGAACAAACACCTGCCGTTTCTCTGGACAGCATTTTGACCAGGCATTCCCTACCTACTTTTTAAATAACTTTTACATTCCTGTGTCTGTGTTGTAAAGAAGATGGCAACCCTTGCATTCTTAGGACATAGTTTGTGTTTTAATGCAGAAGTACGTGATGCAGCATCCCTTTCCTCTGTAGCCCACAAACACCCTCCATCTGCAACCTTGCAGCCATTTTTTTGCCTGGAGGACCAGTGAGATAACCTTGAAGGCAGGGATAGCCTAACACCCCGGCTGCAAGCTTGCCTTGAACATGTGCACATACATGCATTTGAGCTGAAATAGGCATCTGCAGGCTCTTCTCCACATGCCTCCCTGCCTCTGGAGTAAGTCCAGACCCAGCACAGAAGGAGTCTGTAAGGAAGGTGCAGGGACAGAGTGGACCTAAAGTGCCCTTTTTATTCCTTAAATGTACGCATGTGCATTAATGATAACATAAGGGACATGGCTGGGACTCGCCCTGGTGAGAAGTGCCACAGTAGTGCTGCAGATAAAGGTGGACAGTGTAAGGCACTGACCCCCGTGTCCTTTGTGCAACCTGCGGCAGCTCGACTTCTGCGTCTGCTCTGGCAGCACTGGGAGCTGCTGGGTGTTGGCATGAGGGTGATAGGGTGATGGGATTTGTTGACTGGTGTTCAGAGGATACTCTTCCTTGCCCAAAGTCCTAGTCCTTCCTAAACTAGTTGTACAGTGTGAAGGAGAGTTTATGTGGCTTAACTTCTGAAAAGCTTAGCAATAGGCAGAGAAGCCTGGTCAGACCCAAATATTTCACAGAATTTTCTTATTCATAGAATCCCAACATCACAGATTGGTTTGGGTTAGAAGGGACCTCAAAAATCATCAGGTTCCATTCCCCCCTGCAACGGGCCAGGAAACTCTCCACTAGCTCAGGTTGCCCAAAGCCCCATCCAACCCAACTTTCAACACAACCAGGGATGGGGCAGCCATAGCTTCTCTGGGCAACCTGTGCCAGGCCTCACCACCCTCACAGGGAAGAATTTTTCGCTAATATCCAATCTAAATCTACCATCCTTTAGCTTAAGGCCATTACCCTTTTCATATCACTACACTCCCTGATAAAGTGTCATTCCCCAACTTTCCTGTAGACCTCTCAGGTGCTGTAGGTATTCTGTATATATTTAGTATACTGTAGGTATACTGTAGATTTTCTGTAAGACTTTCAGATACCAGAAGGCCGCTCTAAGGTCTCCCCAGAGCTTTCATTTCTCCAGGCTGAGTAAGAGAAGGGTTCAGAGTAAGAGTTGGGTTTATGCTCAGACTTTCTTCCAAAAAAGGAGCAGTGCTGCTGTATCTTTTACTGATAGAAGGCATGCAAAACAGGGTCAAAGACAAAGGGAAGAAGGGACAGCCTAAACCAGACAAGCTTTGAGCTTGATGTCATCTGAACAAGACAGTTTGCTCCATGGTTCTCATCCATCTGATAGAAAGCAAAAGTCTAGGCTGAACAGAGCAGGTCTACAGAGAAATGTGGACTACTGTTTGCTCTGGGAAGCAGTGGAAACTAAGCACTGATGTATCATTGAGACTTGTCAGCCAGTCTTGGCTCTGGATTTTGACCAACAGTTCCAAGAGCACTCCTTGTCCTTGCTGGAGTTCAGCAGCAAAAAAGCCAAACCAAAGTGCTTATGTCAATACAGTTTTTGAAGACTCACATTCCTTCAAAGGCTCCGGCTAGAAAGGTAGTCCAGATCCTCAAAAAAGTTTGAGAATCTGATTCCCACAGGAATCAGCCACATCACCGAAATCAATGGGAGGCTGGTACTAAGCACTTATGAGTAACTGAGCACCAGTTAGTATCCTTTTCCAGCCACATTCTTTGAGAAGGTTTTCACTTTGTTTTCCTACTTGAAACCAAGAATGTTTGATATTTTCCCATTGCCTTGGTTCCCAGCAAGAGATGCAGGCTTTTCCAGGATAGGTAATGTGACAACCAAACTTCTATCACATGGTGTAAGCCAAGTCAGAGCTTTCCAGCTAAACGAAGACATTCTCAGAATATTTAGACACAGCTCACTGCTTGCCCTCACATCAGAAATGAGTGAATGATCTAATGCTGGAAAAAGTTGCTGTTCTGGTTTAAAGCGACAGCCTCATTGTTTTTCCCACCACAAATGGGCAAGTTCCTTGTATCCCATGGATTCTGCATCAGTGTGAGCTACCCAGCTACATCCAAGAGCAGAGATGTTCAAGCACCCACCCAAGTACTGTACCTGCAACCACACGGGAAATGTATGGGCAAAGTGGTTTGCTCAGGAGTGGAAGTGACTGCTCCTGACCAACTGCCTCTCCTGCAGGCACCCAGAGCCAAATATTTTGTGATGTTTGACATGCATTTTGCATGTGGCATGCTCGTGTGTCTCCAGGGAGGGTGAGGGCCCCTCTGACAATTACAGTAGAGAAGGATCATGTTTACAAATCAAACTGTGTCATTTCTCTATACTCGCTGCTCCAATCAGGTTTTTCACTAACAAACACATTCTCCGGAATATTTACCACAAGTCATTACAAACGCACCACCAATTATTGATGCATTCAGAAGGAGGTGAGCAGTCCTGCTGGTCCTTGCTCCAGTTACGCCTGTGTTTTCTGGTTCGGGGGATATTGGAAAATACACAGAAGAATGCTAAAGCTTCAAACATGTTCAAAGATTCACAAACTTTTCGGAGTTGCAAGGGAAGTCCTGAGATAATTGACTCCAAACCCCCTGCCAAAGCAGGTTCCCTAGGACAGATCGCACAGGTAGGAGTCCAGACAGGTCTTGAATATCTTCAGAGAAGGAGACTCCACAGCCCCCATGGGCAGCCTGTCCCAGGGCTCTGTCACCCTCACTGTGTAAAAGTTCTTCTGCATATTGGTGCAGAATATGTGGAATATTGTTGCAGCCTCAGCACAGATGTCAGTTACATTAAAGAATTCCCCTATCGATGGGAGCTAATAGAGCTCCTTTCTCCATTTGACAGATCAGAGAGCTGAGAGGTGGAAAAACAAGTGACACTTGTGGCTGTGTCTTCAAGAGCTAAGCACATCTCCAGCTATGTGGAGATTCAGGAAAACACCACGTGCAAAAACCCAGCTCCCTAGCTGGCTTCTGACATGCTGCTCAAACAGCAAATGTCACAAGTGAAGTGTGTAGCTAAAATAGCGGTGAGAGAGGCTGAGTTAGAATCACTGTCTGGTTCACACTTGTGGTGCTCTGAGCATTAAAAGGCAGGCATCACAGAGCTTGGGATGGAAAAGACACCACAGATACTCCTGGCCTGTGTTTTCAGAAGTCCACTAAAATATGGCTGAGTGACATTTGATGTTTCTGGGGATGACAGATCCTGGGTGGCGGTAAAAGCAATATATACATTCCATCAGAAATCTAAAACATGTAAACAGACAGACAGAAATCGTCAGAGGGATGTGAGAAACACATAAATTAACAACAAATGCAGGGAGAGGAAGTCCAGAACAAATACACTGATACTTTTCACAACCATGAAGGAGTTTAATCCACTGGTTTAAAAAACATATGGTACACTAAACATTAGATGGGTAACAGACGGAGAGACACTTGGCGGTGGCCCATGGAAATATAAACACAAGGCATTTGTTTCATTGTGTTTCTTTTTCTTTAAATATTTACTTTCTGTGTTTTTCCAGGATACAGTTTTTCATCCCGTATGCATAACAAGCTACCTTTCCAAAAGCAGACTTGGGAAGCATCATACTCAGGGTCACTGGTTTGAGTCCAGTGGCTCTTTGTTGGGATTTAACCTCTTTCCTGAAGGGAAAAGAGCCATATCTGACTTCCCTCCCCCAGTCCCCTGTGCCCCACCACTGTTTGATAGCTTTTTTGGCACTGACTGTCGAGAATAAGGACTGAATGGATCTGGAAAATAGCAGCTGCTTGCTCCTTCCCTTTTTCAAGATGCTAGAGGATCTTGAAAGCAAGTCATCATAAACACCATGGCTGTGTGGAATACCTAGATGACCAGGAATCCACAGAAGGCCCACCTCTGTAGTCCTGAGCCTCCATGGCTTCTGTTTACTGTTCACTTTCCCGAAACGCTTCATGCTGGGAGGAATTCACCTCTTGGTGTTTGAGGAATCTCCCTAACTTTTTGCTCCACGAAGTACTCTCAAGCAGGTATAGGAACGTTTACTTTTAGGACATTCTTACTTTGAGAGGAGTTTCTATGAGTCCAAATTTGGGCAACAGACAGAACTAAAGGCAGACAAGTGGAAATTATTTTGCTGTCCTTCCTGTGCTTTTTTGTGTATAGCATAGGTCTTCATTTTCTCTCTGCCCTAAGAGAGTGCCCTGTGACTGCATGATGTATTTGTGTGTCCCCTAGCAGAGAGACTCCTTGTATGGTGTGTGAAGGAGGTATTTCTGACAGACCAACAGACCAGAAATGTTTGGATGTTTGGGATGGGAGGTTGATAGGGACTGTGAACAGGCTGGGCTTTGTCAAAATGTATCATCTGTTTTACAGTCCTTGCATTTTCTTTGGGCCTGATCCGAGCTATAATCAGAAAAACAGTTGAACATTGTGAGGCATACCTGAGTTATGTTTAGCCCAGCTAGCTCGGATAGTGCTGACAGTGAAACCACCAGAACCATATTCAGTGATGCTGATGTAAACGCTTCTGCAGATTCTGGACCTGCCTGCAATAGCATCAAATTTGAGATATGCTGTGAATGTCTGTGAACCTAATGGACAATTGTCCTGGTTCTGGCCAGGCCAACATCAACCTCCCCAAGGAGCCAGCACAGGTGAGCTGCATTAGCCCAGGTGAGCTGAGCCCAGCCTGTTTCCACACCACCTGACATCACTCCCCCAAAAAAGGGGTTGGATGGGGTGGGCGTGCTCCTGGGTGCATTCTGGGCAGTCTGAGTTCAGATGGGGCGTTAAGTCCGTAATTCCCTTGTGCAGCACTCTGTAATCGATAAAGTACCCTGTGTTATCACTGGGTGTGAGTGTAATTGGCTGTTATTGTTCCCCTTTCACAGTGATTTTTGTCAGTAAAGTGTCCTTAACCCAACCCACGGAGTCTCTGTCTGTTTCTCCTCTAGGAGTGAGAGAGCAGCCTGTGGTGCTCAGCCACTGCTTGGGGCTGAATCAGGAAGAAAATTTAATAACAGCTCTAAAGACTCCTAATGTAACAAAGAGGTAAATCTGAGGCAAGAGTAGGTGTTGGGAATGGTGCAAAGAAGAATGTTCATTTTGTCTGTCAAATGATTCCCTACATATCAGCACATCTTAGCTTAGCACATTCTTCCACAGGTCTAGTTGACATTTTTCAATGCAACAAAAGTGTCCTTGTATACATATTTTCTTTTGGTTTTTTTCCTTTTAGGGAGGTTCAAACAACACTTCACAAATGCATATATTTGTCTGATGTTGAACAACAAAATACCACTTACACTGAGAATGGAAAATAAGTGAATGACAAATAAACACAAATAAACACAGTTGAAGTACATTTGTTAATATTTATTCTAGCATTCTTCTTCCATCTCACATCTTGCAGAGGAGAAAAATGTGAGTTAAAAGAAAGGACTACAGAACATATTTAACTCCACGGGGGGGAATTTCTTCTTCCCTGTTCCCCCATTTCATCTGCATCTCATAAAAGTTGCAAGATAATCTAGTCCTTTCTTCTATTAAGTTTATGGACA
Organism: Laterallus jamaicensis coturniculus; assembly: GCA_022605575.1. Taxonomy (NCBI): domain Eukaryota; kingdom Metazoa; phylum Chordata; class Aves; order Gruiformes; family Rallidae; genus Laterallus; species Laterallus jamaicensis. The sequence continues at coordinate 1,986,295 of JAKCOX010000010.1, forward strand.
ATTGCAGCAGGCATAGCAAAAGCGGTTTAGCTGACGGAAAGCTAAACACTCTAATATTCAGAGGCAGAAGAAGCAGATAGAAAAGTTCCCCAGCGATACCCATGAACATTCATTTACCAGCATTCAACAACTCAATTTTTTTTACTCATCCTCCTTTCAGATCCTTGCTTGATTTGTGTAGCATGTTTTCCATTATAAATGTCTGTGGCAGGAAGAACAAAATGATGTTGTAACATTTTGGTTTTAATATTATATTTGAGATAAGAAAATATTCTGACATTGAGTAAAAAATGTAAACAAAAAAAAAGAAAAAGCAGGTATGTCTCTATATGCAGCGATTATCTTGCTTCTTACTGGGATACTTACCATATGATAAATTTCAGGCATGCTGTAGGAATATGCCTTAACTTTCATGCCTATAGCTTTAAATTCTGCATCTACATTCCACTAGTAAGATTCTGAAACATCTGCAAAAAATAACATTAAAATTTTTATTTTAATATTGAATATTTTTTCAACATTAATTACTTTTTTTTTTAATTTAATGAGAAGCTTTAACCAAAATCGTCCAGATGGATTCTCACAAGGCCTGCTCTTCCACCAGCAGCACCTATGGTGATTTTGACATACGATCTGATCCCAGAACCACTTACATGTGTGACCTGAATTCCAGTAAATTTCTGCAATGGGAAAAGACTTGTTTAGGGCAATTTCAAGTTTAGGTCTTCTCAAATACTTTTCCCCTGGGATTCAGATTGCAACTTCACGTAGCGGCAGCAGGCAGCAGCATGCTGGTTCTGTTTCTAGCACGCTACTTGGCCAGAGTATTTAACATTCAGTGCAGAGATGTGTGAAGGTGAGGTTCAGCTTCCCAAAGAGAATGGGAGATTGAATAAAGATATAAAAGAGACCTCACATGTTTGGGATCTTACCGAGGCCTGCGCAAAACTGCTCTTTGATCTGGACAGGTATCGGAGTCTGAGATTTAATCAGAGACATAGAAAGCTGCCTGCTTTCTGACAGCCCTTCCTGGTGAGATGTTGTGGCACTGTAATCTCGAGCTGGCAGGACTTGCTGCTTCCCTGGAAAGACACCCCAACAATGTGCTGGGGCACACCATGTGTGCAGAGGAGTAAGCAACTCACTCATCTCTTGCAATTATGCCTTCAGAGCAGGGACGAGGTGTTCTGGTGACTGATGGTTACTGGGTGACCAACCAAATCAACAGGCTGCTCATTTCCTGGAATGTTTGTTCATAAGAAATAACCCCCTTGTTCTGTAGCCACTGCTGGATAAAGGAGTTGGGCATTTCAGTGTCTAGGCCCACCGTAGGCTACCACGTTGCCAGATGACTTCTTTTTCTTTCATTATGCTGTGCTCACACAAGTGACACCAGACAAACAACTGGGCAAGACATGCAGTATGAAACCATGTTGGAGAAAAAAAAATCAAACATAGGACAAAAATTTGGCAGCCACTTCGGAAGGACACTAGAAAATAATTCTAAATTCTCCTTTTTTAAAAAAAGTGCAGTCTCTAGTCAGAGCTTATTTTGAGCTACATGCTGAGTACATGTTAAAACATCTCCGCAGGACTAATTGAATCATTATTTATACAACTATGGAAGTTGGAACTGTAAATCCAAACCAAAACTCAGATTTATTTTGTGTGCAAATGATGCAACTTTTAGCATAAATTAAATGCTATTTTTTTCTTTGATTGTTGCGGAGATGTATTCGGACCATATGTAGGGAGCCTACAGCATCCTAAATATAAACCCTATAGACAGTGAAAAGAGGGATTGAAGAATGTGCCAGTAGGCATGAGAAAACTAATCACTGTCAGAAGGACGAGGAATAACAGAAAAGTTTGCTGAACCAGCCTCATCTATTTTTCCTGTAATGAGTAAGTCCCTCCTGCCGCCATCCACTTCTTCCATCTTCCTCCATGGAAAATTGTCTCTGAGGAAAGGATTTTTCTTAAAGTTAGTTATAAAAGCCATCAGGAGAATAATTTTTCTCTTAGCCCTCATTGACAGGCAGTTCTTTCCTGGGAGCTGCTCATGCACCGTTTCTAGATGCCGTTTGCATGCTGGTGTTGCCAAACCATCTGCATTCTGATACGGGCAGCTTGTGAATGTCAAGCTAATTAGCCAAGGCTAATGTCTGGTTTCCTGTAGAGAGCTTTTGTGGAGTAATTACCTTCCTCGAGGTCAAACTGCTGTAATTACAGGTCTTTAACTAATCGAGATAAACAGCCTTTGAATTCTTCCAGTGGGTCAGCCAATCACTCTAATGGTCTTTTATCTTAACCTGCAACAATACAGTGTATTATGACAGGTGATAGCAGTGCTTTTTATTTGCGTGGGATCTAAACAATAACAGCTTTCACTAAAGCCATATACATTATTAACGTCTACTAAAGCCTCTGCCTAGGCTTAAGAGTAAAGTCATTGTTACAGGCTTTTCAGAGTAGACATATTTAAATAAACCAGAAGTATGCATTTTCACAGAAGTAGATTACAGAGGAGCAAGAAACTGTTCTTATCCTCATTCTCTGCTCGATTTTATTCCTTACACTAACTTGTTCCTTGAAGCATAGTACTGAGGCCCTTTTAAAATAGTAATCTTCCAAACAGCCCGCTTTCCCTGCTTGTGTGCTTTCCTTCCTCTGTGTTTCCTTTGCTCCTCACACTTCTCCTTGATGCTCAGAAATTTTGAGTTACTCTGGGAACGTTGGCAAACGTTTCTGCACCTAACTCCATTATTTCTCAGGTTGATTATCCGCAGGATTTCCTCTTCAGAAACTGTTAATTTGACTTACCCCCTTTCTGCCCACACTTGGGTGAAAGAAAAACCTTAAACATAGCATCCATTTTTATATAAAACCCCCCAAACCTACGCCCTACTTCTAGTACACTGAGGGTTTGCCCTTAAGAAGAAAATGAAATTGAGTGTGAAAGAAAATTAATGGAGGCTTGACCCCCATCATCTTCAGAAACCTTCAGCTCACCTTCAGAGCGCATAACAAGTTTAGGTAACATATTTCCTTTATTTAAGTAATCACAGTACTACTACATTACTAGAAACATGTGTAAGTTTAGTTTGGATTCGTGCCACAGATCAAAACCAATATTTGGGAACAACCCTCCGAACAATCCAGTCCATTAGCCAACTGCCCAACATGGGAGAAAAGAATGCCCATAGTGCTGCTACCACTTGATTGCATTTTTAGATCTAATCAATTAAATTTTTACATTTCTAGGGTTTTTTGGGGGGTGGGTGTTTCTGGGTTACGGTTTGGATTGTTTTGTGGTTTTTTGGTTGGGCTTTTTTTTTTTCAATAAACTATGAGTATAACATCATGAAAGCTGTACTGTAAATTAACAAATGCCTAAAACACAGAATGATGAACGTTAGAATGGTAACTCATGACCAGACCATATTCTGTGTCAGAAAAGAGCACACCACACATGAGGAGCTAGTTTAGCAGAAATTTGGTAGTCATGTGCATAAAGTGACAAGAAACAGCACTTCAGTTTTATTAATTTTACATACACAATGCTCAGTGTGAATCTCTTCTTCTTGCTTTTCGTAACCGCCGTCTCATACTGGGTCCATGTGTAATCATGCAGCACTAATACCACACCACTTCCCTGATGTAATGACACCAGTAAGGACTAGGAAGAGATAAATGAGGTTCAATTAATTAAGAACCTACACATTTACAAGCCTTTTCCAAACTCAGAGCAAAAAAAAAAAAAAAAAAGACATCCCACGTTTTCTCTCCATATTTGCACATATACCTGTTTGTACATATTTTATAATGTGTGTATATTTTTTCATTCAACCTGGATTGGTTGAATGAAACAGCCACAGGAGTGATTGTTCCTGAGGACCTATGGAAAGGCCGCAGAGACCTGTTCAAATACCTCAAGCAATACAAAAATTATCATTTGCCAGGCTGGCCTCAAAGGCCCTCCCTACAAAAAGACCCAGTGAGGTTGAGGCACATAGGAAGTGACTGCAAGATGTCCTTGCAATGCTGAGCTACTTTGTGTTGGGTTTTATCAGGCTAAATACGGTCAGATAAAGTCTCACCTACCGACTAGTCACCTCAGAGTCTTTTCATAGTCAGTAGCTGTCAAGTCTAAATAGAGAGTGCAGTAGGGAACGATTTATTCCTTTTTAAAGTAGGTTCTGAAATAGCCCAGTGTTTCCTCCAGAGGTCTGATTTCTCCCCATTATCTCTAAAAGGGCCATAGTGACAACACTGTCAACTTATATAGGGGCATGTGGGGTGGAAGTAATTCCCCCCACTTCATCCCCCCATCCTTCCTGTATTTGCAAAAACAAAGCATCCTCTATGACTGTTTTTCATAGGTGTTCAGTGAGATACTGGGAACTTTTCCACACTTTACCCTTTGGCAGTACTTCTCCATTGCAGCACTCTGGCAGAGTAATGCAGCCTCACTGGGGACACATTACATCCACATCACTTTAAAGCTCCCTAAAGTTGCCAGCACAGGCTCTGCGCCTTTCTAAATGCACATTGTTCTACAGCAGCCGTTCTGTTCCAGCCTTTCACAGGCTATGTAATACGCTGACTCCTCTGCTGTCTTTCCCTTTCCCACCCTGTATATGCTTTCAATCACTGACAATATATTCAAAACAAAAGTATCTGAGAAATTAAAACCAGAAAGAGATCCTCAAGGCTAGGATTCAGAACCTGGTTGTAAACGAAACGTTTAGTTGCCTTTATACCAATAAAGCAGTATAATGGTAAATAGGAGTCCTCGTTTGAAGGGTGATTCATGTGCCAGGGCAGACCAGAGGCACATGCACAATGATCCAATTTGAGCAGGCTGTAAAGTGCTAAAATGTTCCAGTCTTAGACACATGTGGGAGTTTGGGCCCCTGCGACAAGTTAGTTGGGACTTTTAAAGAGGCAGGGATCTGAGGCAGCTGGCAAAACAGGGGAAACAATACTGCAGCATCCACGCTTACGAGAAATGGGCTTGAGTGTGAAGATCTGCCAAGAGCAAGATTTTTGCGTATGACAAATCTGACTCATCATGGCAGAAAATTTCTCTTGTCCTTCAGTGACAGGGGATGAAGCACTGACCATGGTTAGTGCAATTGTAAAAGCAAAATTAATTCCAGAATTTTCCATTATAAAGGCAAATTCCCAGAGCATTTCATCTGGAAGCAGCCACAAAGCTCATACAGTGACTGAATACAGTCTTTGATTTCTACCCATCTGCCTTCTGGCAAAACCAAGAGCCCCGCCAAATGTATAGACCCACAAATATCACACGGTATTTGGGGTTTCTTCTTTTAATCTGCCTATGCCGATTCCAGAGAAGACCTATCAGTCCATTGTTCTCCAGAGAGCCCTGGGAAAACACAGAAAAAGCATATTTCCAAATAGACGCATGAGCTGGGTGGGTAAGTCTCCTCTGACTTCCTGTTATAAGGAGGGGAAGATTTAATAGTCACAGCAACACATTAGCAGAGGGATGAACTGGAATTGATTCCTTACATCTGCTCTGACTTTCCCTAGGTTGCTGGGAACCTAACACCTTCTCTCTTCCTCACTTCACACTTTCCAGTCTCCCAAAGGTATTAGGAGATTTTTCCCACCTCTGGAAATTTCGGTGGAAGGTGTTGTACATACAAAGTATTATTTATAAAAGAAAGAAGATGATGATTCACTTTCTGGAAACCGAAGGAAATGCTTTTCTTTGAAACAGGTGTCCCCGGGCAGTGCATTTATAGGCTGATACACATTTTCAATCATAGTTATAAGAAAACACCATAGTATAAAGAAACACCAGAAAAACCCCATCTTTTTAATTTGAGACTTCAATTTAAATTTCACATTTTCTAATTGAGAGTTCAATTTAAAAGATGTGTATGGTCATTTGACCTTTCTGTCCAGATAGCGTACTCAAAAATTGTCTAATTGAGTCACGTGTGCATTGAACTTTGTATTGTTGCAGATGTTTGCCTTGTACTATCAATGAACATAAGGCTGTTTCTCTTCAAGTTTGGGACTCTCTTAAAACCATTTGAAGTTAGGTTTTTTTCTTCTCGGTGAGAAGATAGCTACATCACAAGCCTCTTCCTGCTGGTAAACTAGTCTTGAAGAAGTTTTTTAGTAAACAAGATGTTTCCCTGGACACATGACTAAAATACTACTTTGGACATATAGTTTCATTGTTGTTTTGATTTGTTTTCTTTTGTCTTGTGGGTTTTTTTAAAAGCACAGAACAAAAACATACTTTCACTCTATTGGGTGTGACGAAGTTATTTGCTGGTAGAAGTAGTAATTACTAACTTCATGCTTCAGTGCTTAGTGAACTGTAAACTTCTCAGATTCTTTCCTGAATATCCTTAATCTCTAAGACAATTTGCTTAGCTCAAAGGTAGTGAGTTGTAAAAATTTTACTTGTTATCTTCCTGAAGTCAGTACTTATTTGGGGATCTAACACTTAATTTGTGTAGAGTCACACCTGCCAGAATGACCCTCTGAAACTCACACCACCCCAGAACAGAGTGTGTTTGAAAGCCTTCCAGAGTTTGGCCAAGGACTCCATCAATCATGGGAATGACAGTGTGTTTGGATAAGAGAGCTGACCGGCTTGCTCACCCCTTCTGGTGTTCCCTTCCCTTCTCTCATCTAGTACCAAAGTCCTTGAAAACGCACCAGCTGTTGTTGGGGAGAGGGACCTGAAAAGTATTTTCCAACTGTTGTTTTGAGAATGGGTTAGAGATTTAAAAGGCACTATCACTAACGAAACACATGGAACATAGCCCCATTTCTCTCATAATCAAAGGGAAAAAATGCCAGCAATTGAGAATGCTGCAATTAAAAACAAAAGCTGAAACTATAGCTTTGGGCAAATGTGATCTTGTCATTGAACACCCTCCTTTGCAAGCAAGCCGCATGGGTTGGGACAGTAAGGAAAAGTCCCAAATCAGAGGCAACACGGAGCAAAGGATGCTGGCCCAGCTGGGATAGTTGCTGCCTGCTTACAGTGGGCAGGCTGGAGCAGGGAGGGGAGTGAGCGGCAGTGTTGACACAGAGAGCCTACCATAGCATTTTCACAGTAGCTTGCCATAGGGAAGTGGAAGCCAGCTTCCAAGAAATATCTCTCTCTCTGGGTGGGCCAGCCCAGCACCACACATAACTTTATTGCATAGGGCTGCAAAGTTCAAAGGAAGCTCTGGGAAAGGGGAACTGTGGCTCGCAGCGCTGAGCCCAATCTGCTGCACCACACATGGCTAAAGTACACACTATCAGCAATCAAGGGAAGGACCTCCCTGAAGCACAAATGGCAGTGGGGGTACCCTTCTATAAATATCCTGAGAAATAGCAGAGTTTCCCTTTCCAGTTGCCTGAGTGACTCCACCTCCTTTGATAGCTTGCAAATGTTCCCTTGGTTTTAGTATTTACCACCGTCGCGTGTTCTGTAGATCAAAAACAAGTGCATGGGAAAAGGCAGCTGAACACAATAGGCATGGGGTGAATTGCATGCAGTAGGAGCTGCTTTTGGGTTGTGGTTCTGCCCATTCCCTTTTTTCTATCCTTCTAATCCCTTTCCTGTTTCAGTTACATTCTGATTTCCTATACTCACTCAGAGCCGCCTAGTGCAAGCTGCAGCTCTCGGCCCCAAGGAATTAAAACCATACCCACAAATTGGTAAGGGACAGTTTCAGGCTGGCTCTTTCTCTTCTGCCCTAGACAGCAGGGATGGAGAATCCAGCAAGAGAATCCAACTCAATACCACCCAAAATCCTCGCTGGCATTTGAACAACCTTTGTAGGTTCACATATTCAGTTCTGAGGTCTGGGTTTGGATGATGATGACAACGCCCATAGGAGAATTTGCCCTGATATCTTTCCACTGATCATTAGAAAATCTGGTTTAGACTTCACAGGATTCCGTGCCCTCAAATCTATTTAAAATGATGCAAAACACCAATAAAGCACAAAATATGAAACAAGCTAGCTTAAATTCATGCTTGGGCTCTTCAGAGAAAGAAACAGCAAGAAGTTCCCCTGGAAAATAATATATTTGATCCATAAGGTAAAAAGAGGTAAAAGAGTTCAATGACTATATTACATCTACAGTATCAAATTTAAATCAGACGACTCATGTTAGAAATCAGAAAAAAAAGGAAAAAAATTAAATCACTTGTTTGTGTGCCTGGAAATGTTTCAGCTGATGGGTAGAAATGGCCTATTTATGGGATATGGTACAAATTTTGGCCCTTCCTTACCAGAGTGACTACCCAAAACTTAACATGGAAGAATCATCTCCAGAAATAGAGTTTAGATCTTACACAATCCTAAAAGCAGACATCTTACCTGAACAAAAAAAAAAAAAAAAAAAAAAAAGAAAGAAAAAGGGAGTCCCTTAGTACAGAGAGTGGCCTTAGTCTCCTGTGATCTGCATCTGAAGCATTTAAAAGCCCTGTGGTGGCTGTGGAAAAAGTTTGCACTTTGGGAAATGTCTGGCTGCTTCCCCCCCATTCTGGGTAAGGTTTAAATGAAGTTACTGCAACCATCCAGTTAATTTTAAAAAGTGTGAGGGATAGACTCACTTTAGAGTCACATTGCATTTCTGCAGGGGAAAGGGGGGAAGAGAACACACCTTCAAGGAAAACTCCCAAAAAAGGTAATAGAATTTCTGAATTATCCCCTACTAATTAGGAGATTACATCCTTCTTGCAGAACAGGAAGATTCATGAGTCCTATGAAAGGATATTATCCTTTTAAGTGTAACCATATCATGTTGTCACAGAGCCAAGGTCCTACTCAGCACAATAGATGTTTTCTATTGTGGGGGATTACATGGAAGAGTTGGGTGGTTTTTCAGATCAGAAACTCCTCCATGGTTTAGGATCACATCTGAAACCGAAAAGGGCTGCTTCTGCATGGGGCAAAAACGAAGTGCAATTTCTTGATGATAGCTTTACTGCTGAAATTTTGTGGGCAAGGAATGGACAGTCACTATTAGAGCTGGTAGCAAGTGAGGTTTCTAGTATTAATAACTCATAAGAACAGCTGTCTCATGCCTTCTGCCTGTCTTTCAGATAGATGTGAAGTCCCACAAGAAGAGAAAAGGTGATTTCAGGCTGAATTCAATCTACCTCTGAGTCCAAGCTCTGGTTTTACCTAAAATATTGTCATGAACCTACTCTGAGTCTGCCTATTTGGGCCCCATGTCTTCCACATGGTATGCATTTGTGGTAGATCATTAGGTAGAAGCAGTGATAAAAATAGACTTGTTAAATATCCCTTTCATTTGGTACATCCTACTAAACAATCACATGGACATATTAAAGTTATTACAGAAGATATGATATAGTTGCACAATAAATACTACTTACGCAAAGTGTAAGTTAAATACTCTTTGTTATTACTCTTTGAGCAAGCTTTTTAACAAAGCCAAAGCCTTTCCTCATACCCACAAACCTCATTTCATATTTAGAAGGAAAAATAAATGGCAGATGCCAGAGATCTCTTCCTAGGAAAACAGTTCTCTTTGGCTCAGCCTTTACCCTCAAGCAATAATACTTAGATGCACATTTACAAACTCTAGGCATTGCCATACATAATCCATGCCAGAATTATCTCTGCTAATACTGTAATTTAATCATGGTTATATGGTTACCAAAGTGTAATTTTTCAAATATATTCAGAATACAGCACTGATAATGTGGAGGTTAACTGCCTAAATATCTCTTCTACCTAGTTCACAAAAATTTCAGAGTTAATTTGCAAGTTCATTACTGGACTTTTTTTTCATCATCCATGCAGTTCTCCTCCTTTTTGAGCACACCCTTACATTTCACTCATACTCCCAAGGTGCAAGTTCTTTTTTGTCCATTTTATAAATTAACATGTCTTTTAGGCAGGCTTCTCAGGGCATAACCAGCTCATAGGTATATCCTCAAAATACATTTTGCCAGACAAAGCTCAAGTAGAGATGAAATTCATCTTCAAATACTCAAGAGTGCTTAAAATTATGCACCTTGTTAGGCTTGTTGAACTTGGCAGGGTACTCTCAAAATCAGATGGTGTGTAAGTGTTTGTTAGAAACAGGAACTTAAAAATAATAAGCCTCCAAAGCCTCCATGACTTTGGTGGCATTTATACTTTTCAAAATAACTTTAGCCAGGGTTATTTCTGGTGTATTTCTACTTGACCCATGGCCTTGAAAGAAATACTGTAAAGGAACTGAAATTCTATAATCATTTCCCTCTGCTTTTATATCACTTCAGTACTTAAAAAAGATAGAACTGATAAAAACATCGAGGCCCTCTAAGGTTTCCTGTAGACATATTTTACAGGTTTGATCATGATGTATTTTTCAGGTACAGTTACTCTTTCCCTCAATGACTCTGATGTTATCTTCATCCTGTTGTCGACTCTTATCGCTGGGGGATGAAATATCAGTTGATCTCCTTGCAAGAATTACATGCTCTGTCTTTCCATGGAATGAACCTGGTTATGACTTATTCTTTGTGAATGACCTTCTAACATGGAAATAGCATGTGGAAAGCAAATGGAATTAAAAGTGTTATCTTCAATTAATGCTAATAAAAGAAAATAAATTAGATATACCAACTGCTTCAGTTGACCCTTCTTAACTCTTAAGTTTACTATCTAGCAGGCTTTTCTTTTTGAAGTAGGAAAATCTAATTTCCTTTTGAACAAAAGTATAACTTTATAGAGAAGATGTGAACTAAGCCACAAAATCAAGACCAAGGAGAATCAAGTTGCATAAACCTTGTTTACTTGTTTGGGTATAGGTGTTCTGTCATGCTCTGGCTGTCTGGGATGGAACAGAAAAAAATGAGCTGCACAGTGAACTTAGCATCTTAAAAATTCTTTCCACTTCAGCAATTTATGTTACATTAAAAATACTAAAAATTCAGGAAGAAATTTTCCTATTTCTATTTTGCCCATGAACATCTTTTGTTATTTTCTCTATACTCTGCCAAGAACACTTCAGAAGAGCAATGAACACCCCAGCCAAAGTGTGTTAGCACTGGCATTTCACATGAATGGTATAGAAGAGTGTGGAGGAGGATGTGGATTTGCTTTGGGGAAGGACACAGGGGTCATATGCAGAGAGCAGATACCTCTGGGACAAATGCAGGTCCATTTGGTTTTAGGAAAAATGCAGAGAAATATTATTTAGGGAGGCGTGGACACTCATTTGCTTCCCGTTGTCATAGGAAGAACTCTATTTCTAGGGCATGACCAAGCACCAGGCTCCGCAAAGAAGTGACTCTCAGCAATTGCCTGCTCTGTGATAGCCTGGAAAGAGCATATAGGTGCTTTTCCTGACTTATAAAAATCTGAGTTTATCAAGCAAAATAGGAATGGTGCCTTTTTATCATGTTGGTCAGAGTAACAGCCCTTTCTGTCTCTCCTGCAGTCCCTCAGGACTGTTGAGAGGCACCTGGATGTGGAGTGCTAAATAAGCAGTAATGATTCTTGCTGTGGTGGTCATACAGCTGCAACCTTGGTAGCTGAGAACACCTTCTGTGAAACTCCTTTTCGGTAAGGTGCTCGTCTGAAATCTTTACCCCAGCCACAGTATTTTAAAATGCACATAGATTTCTCCCTTGGCATATTATCCCCAGCTGGGCAAGATGAACATGTTGATAATTCCAAGCTTGTGTGGATTTTTCTGTACCTTTCATACACATGTTGCTAAGTACTCAACTTGCCACAACACAGCTCAGTCTCTCTTCTGAGTCATCAAAAAGAAATCTCTCTAAAAACAAACAAAGCCAGCCTCAAGTGTGTTCACACGAACTTGGTTTTGCTGGTATCATCACTATTAGGTGTTGGTATTGTTGTTGTTACTGTTAGAAAGATGAGAAAGACTATTTCTGCAAGCCCCATCAAGACAATTGTCACAGCCATGTTCCCTTGGCCTACCATCTTCTGAGACCTGGAATACAAAGCAGCCTGAGATTGCTCAGCACTTAGTCCTCCATGAAATAATGCTACACAGTTGTGCTTAGGAGCTGATTATCCGCTTGGTTCTTTTCTTCCTTTCTACATAGCTTTAGGATAATTTCCTGCCAGGGGTCCTGATTTTCTTTCTGATAAGTCACAAGCTGCTATCCTGACCACATGCTAAAATTAAATGCCTCTTTGCACTCAGGGCAAGAGCTGGGGATGTTCCCTCGGTCAAATTACGGTTTGAAAAATTACATCCTACTTTCTTAAATTCCAGCCGTACATTCAGCTGGATACAGTACTTATCACTTTCCAGTTTAGAATGTCACAACGTGGGGTGCTTTTACACAGCTGCTGCTCTCTACTCCCCCTCCCCTCCAGGTGGCTGCACTTTGCTGGTGGGTAAAGTGATTTCTGTTTACAGAAAAAGCAGCTTTTATAGTTTGTAAATGGCTTTAGGATCCTTTGGGAGGAAAAGCATGGTGCAGGAATGTAAGCTATTCTGATTCGTGTTAAGAGAGGGGGACAAAACCCCATAGGAATTAGACCAAAACTAAACTCCTGTAAAACCCTCCAGGTGTGCAATCTCTCAGAGTAGAACCACTCAGCCAATAAAGTGATCAGTTGTGGTTTTAATTGAAAGTTTCAAAGTAAAGAAAAAAAGAGGGCGAAGAGGAAAGGGTCAGCAGTGAGTAAACTAATGTGGGATTTTTCTGGGTGGAGGTACTGGTTGGTTAAAGTAAAGGTCCCACCCTCAAATGTGTGTACGAAAGTACGAAACTTGTCTAAAGTGCTGGTGACACGAACAGAAACATTCCCACTTCACGGTCAGGAGCCGGCTCTCCGCACGCTCACCCGGACTGCACTACGCCATGTTTTCTTTGTAGGGCTGAGGAGGGATCCATTAAATTGCGATCCACAGGGATATGTTATGCTGAAGATGTTAATCAATGTCTGATTAACTATGCATGCAAACACAGACAGCCCCCATGGCTGCTGGCTTTGGGCTTTAAACTCAGCCCGGCATCATTGGTGAGCTTTAAATCCTGTCAGCAGCACTCTGAAGAGTCTCTCTGAGACTCAGCCAAGATGCATGCAGTGCGCTGGGAATGTTACCAAGTGGGAACTAGACTCTCCTTTCAGTACAGAATGTTTTCTTCAATTAAAAAAAAAAAAAAAAAAGTGATCTGGGATTTGAATAAACTTGTTAGATTTTGATCTGTGAGCTTATGTCATTTTTTCCATGCTTCCCCTCAGAGAAACGGATTCCACAACTTAAATAAAAAAAAGTTCTATTTTCTTGGAAAAATATTGACATTGACAACATATCCCAGAGTCCTTCTATGTGCCACCCCCACCCCCCTGGCCTCCCCCTTGGTGGCAATGTGGCCGGAGGGCTGGGCATGGCTGTGGCTGAAGCCTGTGGGGAACAGGGGGACCATGGGATGCTGGGCAAACAAGTTTCCCTGTACTGATGCTGGGAGAGGTGTCCCAGGAAAGGGGAGCCCCTTCCCTGCTGCACTCAGGCCTGAGCCATTGATCACACCTTACTCATCTTCAGCAGGTTCACAATGAAGAGGCACTGAGTGGATTTGGTTTAACAGGGAAACTTGCTGGTGGAGCCTGGAAAGGATTTGAATTAGGGTTGCACAGCTACCACCTTATTTTTCAAAACTGAATGCATGCAGCTGTTTTTTTCTGAAGCACTTGTCCCAGTCTGCTTGAAATAGACTAGCACGCTGCTCCCGAATGGGATCTGGCTCAAGTTTATGTGGAAATCAGCTGCAGCTGCTGCTCCTGGCGCAGGTTACCCCCCTGCAGCAGGGGTGGTGGGGTGGGTGATCTACCCTCTTCTCAGCTGCTGGCACTCGCAGTCCAGCACTTAGCATTCATGGTAATAAGCTCATTAATTGTGTTCTCAGGAGCAGTGTGGGATGTGGGTTGTGGTAGTCCACACTGCTGGTTCTGCTCCTTTGCAGCAGGACCAGCAGTGGGCAGCTGAGATATGGGGCCATGGGACCATGGGGCCATGGGCTGGGGTGTACCCTGCCACTGCAAAATCAGTTATGAGTCAGGATGCAGCAGGTATCTGCAGGGGAGAGCCTGACCCCCACAGTCGTGGCCACTCAGTTCTCCTGAGCAACTCAAACCAGAGCTGCAACTGCACAAAAGAGAACTGAGGGGGTCAATCACACTCTAAAGGTCAATTTTCATGCTTGTGACTGAACCTAGCTTCAAGGCAGAACTTAGGCAGCAAAATGCCATTCTGGAGTAGAAGAACCCAAAACTGATCGTTTGGTAGCAATTGCAGAAACCAAGTGCAGCTAACAAGAAATTTGGCAAGTTTGCAAGGAAACGTGCAATTGCCTGTTTAGAAGAGCAATGCTGTTCATCTGGCTGTATGATATTTATCAATGTTTATCAACTGTACAAGATCAGGATGAAAAAAGACCCAACTGGCTGAATTATTTGACCTAGCCCTAGCAAAGCTTATAGCAGCCTGTAGACTTTTCTGGTTTGTTACTACTCACTGTGTCCCCTGGGTTCCATGCCAGCCAGGTAGAGCTGGATTACACCCTGGTGTTGATGCAATATTGATGCATCCCCAAAAGGTCCCTTGACCAAGAAAGAAGTAGGTGTAATCTTCACATCTGTGGGCGATGTGTGAGGCGACGTGTGGGCCACACCAGCCACGTTCCCAGGAAAGATCTTGAAAAAGGGTATCACTGCCTGAGCAGAAGCAGCAGTACCCTGACCTCATCCTGGACAGATGCACTCAGAATTTGGTTTGAAGCAAACCCAATTAGGAAAAAAGAATAAGAGGAAAAATGGTAAATGGTAGTTTGAGCAAAATACGGTCTTCGCTCACTTTTTTCATATAAGTCAGAATTGTAGCAGTGCTGCTCCTTATGCCTTCCACAGTGACTGGATCTGATGGTGTGAGGAACAATAACGCTGAGGAAAAATTAAGCAGGACTGGGAACTAAGCCTATTGGTGGCATTATTTCAGAGGACACTTATTTGTCCAACAGATAAGGGTTCCAACAGCTTCGGGTTGACAACTCACTGCTCCAAGCTGAATACGTCAAAGGGTGCCAAAGCAGAAGAGAGTGGTGAGAAATTTTTATGCACACAAAAGCACTGGCTCTGAGATTCTCAAAACATTTTTTTTAAGAGGCATTTAATCACTAAACCCAGCTAGTTTTATAGGAAGCAAGGATGCTCTGAAAGTCCTTGTGCTCCATCCATAGCACAGTGCTCCTCTTCCCCTGAGTAGAGGACTTCTGTCCATGGCTTCACAGGTGCCCTCTGCAGATACCCTTGTTCGCTGATGGTTTCCTGCTGACCTCCAGCCAAGATATTTTACCCAACTCCTACAACATGAAAGCAGATTCATCTGAAAGGACCTACTGCCTGTAAAGCTGCAGTGCACACTGGCATTGGTAATACTGGTTTTTTTCTGGACTGGCAGAATCCCATTACCAGTGGGTGCATTTTGGGGTTTTGGTTGAGGGTGGGTGTTTTCTTGGTGTGTTTTGTTTATACTTAGTTAGAAGAGTTTGTGTTAGCTCAGTAGTATTCTTGATATTCTGCCTGTCTGACTTGAATTATCATCTTCTGAGCTACTGAATGCCAACTGCTGAATAATCTTCCACCTTCTGTATTCCTCTGTCTTCAGGGAGGATGGTGTTGCATACAGGATGTCAAGGCATGACCTTACAGCCCCTGGAGCTGTTGGCTGTGTTCAGGCCAGGCTGGATGCTTCAGACTTAAGGTCCTCTGAGGTGCAGAGCTGTGAATAGCTGGTAGCTTGTGCCTCACTTGACTTGAGATCACAGAATCACAGAATCATAGGGATTGGAAGGGACCTCCAGAGATCATTGGGTCCAACCAGCAGGCTCCCTAGCTCATATTGCACAGGGATGTCCCCCTGGAGTCACGCAGCTTTTTGTCTCCTTTCTGCTCAAGTCCCGGCACTGCCCTACCTCATATTTCTCCAGCTCTGCTACAAGAGAAGAGGTTAGATCTGACAATTGAGTCCTCTGCTGCTACATAGCTTTGAATGGCAACCACAAGCTCACTTGCACAGTGTTTTATCCAAATTACACAAGACATTCTTTCTTCCCCTTCACCCTTTTCCTTAATTGTTTCCTACAGTGATATATTTGCTCAAAGGACATTCCCATCTGACCTCAGAGGAGAGGAAGAAAGCTGATCAGGTCCCAGGAAATTCCTTTGGTAACTGCAGGGGCTGGGCTTGTGATACTGTGGTGTTAATAGCTGTTTGGAGACTTTATGTATGCTGTCTTTCACCTCCTAAAAAGATTGAAGATTATTTTAGTCTTGTTTCCTATCACACAGGCTGACACAAAGCTAACATCCACCATGCCTGCTTCAGTGGGTATCACAAAGAACACAGCGTGGTGATATCTTGAGTATGTTCATCCTCTTCTTGCAGATAAGTAACAATAGGGCAAGGGGGAACGGCTGCAAGTTGCACAAGGGGAGGTTCAGGTTAAAGATTAGAAGAAAATTATTCTCAGAAAGCATGGTTATGCATCAGAATGGGTTGCCCAGGGAGGTTGTGGAGTCACTGTTCCTCCGGGTGTTCAAGGAAAGGTTGGATGAGGTACTTAGGGACATGGTTTAGTTAGTAATATAGGTGGTAGGGGAACGGTTGGACTAGATGATCTTGGAGGTGTTTTCCAACTTTAACAATTCTGTGATTCTCCGTGCCTAGGAGGTTACAGCAGGACTGTTGTAATGCTCAGAGCCCCTCGCAGTGCCCTGGGTTCCCTCTGTCATGAGGGCCATCACTTAGAGGGGAACTCGCTGGGACATAGACAATGCAGGTTTGATCCCAAAGGCAGGTGGCAAAGAGCTGGACCACAGGGTCTGTACTGGTACTGGTGGCCAAATGCCAGCTGGTGCATGGCTTTGCCCCTCTCTGCCTGAAATTCTCATACCTCAAACAGGGATAGTGAGCACTTACCTACCATGCAGAAGCCTTGCAAACCCAAGAGAAGACATATTTCAGGAGGAAGGTCCTTAGGAAAACACTATTATAAAATGTCCTGCATCTTTCCAACCAGCACAGGCTCACAGGAAGAAGCCAGGGGCTGCAGCTTTGCCACCAGTCACCACTTGCTGCAGTGGGGTGGCATGGCCACCTCATCCTCCCCACTTCACATCCCTCTTGGTTCCAGTGCTGTATAGGTAACTAATAATGGTATCAGTAGGTAGGTTATAAATTAAGCAAATTATATTAAAATTGATTTTGCATTGCAGGGAAAAAGTAAATTATGAGGTGTTACAGTTGCAAACATTTTGGTTTATATGCTACTTCCAAGAAGAAAAATATTATGCCAAATGAAAAAGAGGTGTTGACCAATTGGATCTCCTCATGCCTGTCCCTTTCTCCAGCAGTAATGGTCCCGCCGTGCTGTTTTACAAGGCAGTAAGCCAGTCGCCAAGTGGAGGAACTACAAGACTAAAGTTCTCCTGATTTATGCCAGGGAGGGAACCAAATTACAGTCTTATAAAACAGTGTGACAGTGGTATTATTGTGCCGGTGCTACAAACTGCTTAAAATAGAGTTTTGAATAAGTTTGTTCAAAATATCCTTAGAAGTTGGTCAGGTGGGAGAGTCCGTGATGCTGAGTAGTGTGAAGAGGAGCAGGAGACCTCAAAGTTAATGTATGTCTGCTCAGGAAAGGCAGTCACGAACCAGGACCTAGTGCAATGCTGTACACTGTTTGTCATGGTTGGCTGGAGCAGCATCAGGCTGGGGCTCGCCAACCTTTCTCATGGGCCTTTCAGTCCTTTCTCATCTTCTGGCAGAACAGGAAACAGATGTTTTGTGAGAAAAACTGTTTCATCCTCAGTTTTATGAGGATGAACTAGCGTGTCAAGGTCAAGGACAGTTTATCTGTTTTTGAGCACTGCTACAGAATGTACCACCTTGTGTTTTGTAGTTTGCCCAGGACTCCCTGCAACACTTACATTGAAAGGAGACATTTTCTTAAAGCACACGAAAATGTTAGTGTGATAAGAACATATATGAGATCCCTAGCCCAGAGGTAAAGATGGTGGCTTACTACAAGTATGAAGAGCAGTGTCTAAAACTAGCTGTGTGGCTAATCAGAGTGGTGGTAGCTCAGGGGACTTCTACTCAAAGCTCTCCTGGAGGACAAAAGAATTTTCAACCAACAAATGTCTGCTTCCAGCAGAAACAGCTAGATTTCTCTTAAAAATAATAAAAAATCTCTGACTGACAAGCCAAAAATTCTGGGTCAACAGGAATCTTTCTCATTTTGGAAACATGGTTGCTAGCGTGAGGGCTGAAATGGGGCTGTTTCATGGCCCGTAGGGCAGGACTCCCCAAACATGTTTTGTCTCCTGTGATGCGCTATAGCCAGGACTTCTTGGCACTCACACTGTGCTTCAGCACAAAAGCATGCTGGGAGGCTGTGAGGGGTCACAGGGCTCACCAAAGGAGCCCGTGAGCAGGTGAGAAATCCTTTCTAGCACTGGAAGGTCAGTGGAAAACACAAAATGTGTGCATGGCAGTTCATCAGTTACGCAGGTAGAGAACTGGTAATGGCATAGGGGTGTCCTCCGAGATGCACTAGGCACACACACCTCTCCAAAGCCTGGAGGCAAGGGACAGCATGGCCTGGAGCTGTTTATAAGTTAGCGCTAGCTGATTTCCTTAACTTTTAAAAGATCTGGGTTGCAAAAGAACAAAAACATAAACTAAAAAAATAGATCTCAGTCCTCATCTGTGGAATCTACACTTGTGATGCCTTAACTTGGGCTCTCATAGACAAGCAGAAACACACTGGGCGAGGGTGGGCGCTGAAGCAGCAGGGGGAGGCCGATTTAACTTCTCTAGTATTTGTAAATACACCAGAGAGGAAATCTCATTGTATTTAATTCTAGGCTCTGCTTGTTTGTTGCCTCCAGTAAATTAAATTTCCAGATAAAATTACCAGTGGGCATATGTGAGATTTTTTTTAATGACATCATTATGTAAGGAATCTGGCAAAGCTTCAAATAAAATAAACAATACACAAGGAAATCTATTCACTTTAATAGCTTGAATGCATCCACCGATGATGATAGGAAAAGTAAAGCTCAGATGCTTAGAAGCTTGGCAATAGTGTTCAAAATAAGGGCATAAACAAGGGCCACTCACACTGTCCAAAAAAGGGTAAGAATGAACTAAGAAGTGGGATTTTGTTCAAGGCCTAAGTGTAATTATATATTTTACATCTCTTTCAACGCAACACTTTGTTTAAGCATGGGAACTCTCTAACAGAATTATAACAATATTTCCATACTGTACATTTATTGTAGCTACTCATTAAGTCAAATTGCTAGCACATGAAGTCATCTGGAAAAAAGAGGGATTTGAGACATAACATTTGCAGGACGCAAACATGAGAAGTGAACACTTTTTCATCAAACTCTGGTTCACAGTCAAAGCAAAATTCCAACAGCCATACAGAGGCGAGCCGAAGGGGGTGGGGGCAGATTACTATCAATTTGAAAATGATTTTACATTCAATTTCTTAGCAAATTACAACTTCTACCAGGCTGGCTGCAGCGTACATATGTGTCGCTACCCGTACAAAAAGAAATAAAAGGACATTTGGAAGCTAAGCTTCAAAAGCTTTTTTTTTTTAAAAAAAAAAAAAGGAAAAGAAGCACTACTGCAAACAATCTTTTTGTGGTTACCCAAGTACTCTTATTCTCACTCTGACAATGATCCACGTAAAGACTCCATATTTTCTGCCAAAATTTGTAGACCACAATGTAATTAAGCAAAGAGAAGTCATTGGGGTGTGAAGGAAACTTTGGTGAAGTCTTTTCCTTTTGAGGCCATACGTGTGCATGTCACAAACAATACTTTCACCTTGATTCGTTCTTGGTTATGCTACTTTCACAGTGCCTTTCCCTGCTAATTCCTAAATCTTACTGTTTCCTTGCTTGGTGTTCATGGCACACAGCCAAGTTAACTAGGCATAAAGCTGCAAGCTGTAGGGCTCAGTATCCACCTTAGCTGTTTTCACCCTCCTTCGAAGCCCAAGAAGCGGGCACTGCAGGGGGGGCAGGCTGGCTCCCAGCCCCATACCAGTAAAGCCAGTTTATCTGCCCTGAACATGAGCGCTTCCCTGAGGGGAGTTATCCTCCAAGCCAGCCAGAAACTGTCCCTCCACAAATGCTAAGTTGGGGACCAACAAAATGAGCTTGAGTCAGCCTAAGAGGAAAGGAAGTAGGGGAGGTATCACTGGAGCTGAGGAGGGGCAGGAGGATAGGCGAATCATGGGAACTATATATTTATGTGCGTGTGTGTACACGCATGTACGTTTCGCAGAGGAAGTGAGACCTGTGTAATTGATGGAGTTAAAATGTTGGCAGCATATCCCTGTTGGGGAACAACAGCTGTAGCAACACCAAGCGAAACAACAGCAGCCACCCTCCTGCCTAGCACCTGGGGTGGTCAGTAGTCAGGCATTTCTCCTGTTCATCTCATTACAGCGTGACCAAAATATGTAGCCGTAAAAAGGCCCTTTCCACTCCCTGGTGCATATTATTTGTTCTTTGGTAGAGCAGAAGGGGGAGGCAACAACAGCTGCAGGAGCAATAGCTATGTGCAAGGGTGAAGCAAGAGTTTCTGTGAGGTGAGTCCCTATCTCTGGCAGTACTATATCGCCCCAAAACGGAAAAACTACCCTAGGAGTGAAAGAACTGTGTATTGCAGGGTCAAACAGGGGTTAAGTATAGAAAGGAGGCCATGTTACCGAGAAGACAGTAGTTAAAAAAGAAACTGGGGACTCCCCACCTTTCCCACACTCCTGCTGGGTAGGGCTGTGGCTACCAAGCTCCCCACGCCACACCAGCTGGAAACCTCAGATGAAGTGCACAGAAAGAAACAAGAAATAAAAGCGGTACGGTCTACCCTCCTTCCTCTGATCCAAGTAGTATCACACAAATAGTCACTGAAGTACTTTGGCAGCTCGTGGTGGGGAATAGGCAGGCACACCCCAGACCCACTGACCTTTTCGGGTGGTCTCCAGTGCAGGAGGGCTACCTTGGTGTTCCACCTTCCTCTGGTATGTACACTTCCTCTTTTCTCCCTAGCCTGTGAACTCCTACTCTTTTTGCAAAGTTTAGCGTTCAACGGTCATAATGTATCTCAAAAGTTCAATCACATTTTCTTTGCAAAGCAAAAACGCTCTTCCTCTACATCACCAATGGATTTACTGACAGAGAACAGGGTCAGGGATTATTTGCTGATAGCTGTGACAGGCTCAGGAGGCTGAGATTTTAATCTTGGTTTCTTTGTTAGCCTAGCACCATCAGTCTTAGAAAGTCTGGTTAGAGGCCGAGGTGTAGCTCTCTGTCATTCTATCCTCTACTTGTGCAAGAAAGAAGATTCAATTGCCTAAGCTGACATGGTAAGTGTGTGTACTGCTGGATGACACACTTCTTTGCTCTTCTCTTCTGAAACCAGCACTGCTCTGTGTTCCCTTCACAAGACACCTCCCCAGACTACGCTGCAACTTCCCTACCTGTACAATGACTTCTTTGTGAACCGCCTCAATGTCTACTGTATCTCAGCTAGGCATCTATAATATTGCAGGTGATTTGCTTTCAGATGGTATGACTCCAGTTTAGGCAGCATTTCTTAAAAGCATCAATGTATTTTTCCTTTTTATCCCTGGAACATATAAGCACAGCAGATTGCAAATTTAAAAAAAAAAATCCCGGAGAGTAATTTTATTAGCTGCTGAAATACAATAGTGTTCCTGGACTTTGAACTAGGAATAACGATAATGGCCTTTCCTGAGAGTGGAATTTCTGACATTTTTTTCCAATGCTAGATTAAATTATCGTTGTATTGCTTTAGCTGTAGAGGTACATAAAGAGCTCTTTCTTAGCCTGCCTTGATATGAGAGGACAGTAAATACACTTGCTTTTTGATCTGGGTTACAGTGATGGTTAACCAGATGATGGTTGTTGGGCAAGGTTAGGAAAAAATCCTAGCCTGTGATCTTTCCTGTCATTTCAGAGGCCTAATTTTTTATGGTGCCTGTTATACCTGTAGGGAACCGCAGAGAGACACGGGGAACTGGGGTTTGGCAAGTCACTAATGACTTTGCCTATATTTCTTGGTTCTAACAGTGCTCTGTGTAAAGCCTGTGTGGAGAGTGCTCACTGCCTATGGGCACCCAACCCCGGTGCCCTGCACTGGCATGCAGGGAGG
Source organism: Laterallus jamaicensis coturniculus (assembly GCA_022605575.1). Taxonomy (NCBI): domain Eukaryota; kingdom Metazoa; phylum Chordata; class Aves; order Gruiformes; family Rallidae; genus Laterallus; species Laterallus jamaicensis. Next base: position 2,008,555 of record JAKCOX010000010.1, read on the forward strand.
GCAAAGTCCTGGCAACACCAGGCATTCATTCACGCACCTTTTTATGCCAAATATCCAGGCACTGAATACCCTTTACTTCCGCTGGCCTTGAAGCATGCTCAGGTGCTCCCGGTGCAGTGGAGAAGCAGGGCTTTAGTTGTACAAACTCCTTGGCCCATCTGAGGTGCTGTACTGCATCCCAGTTAAATGTCTGTGTGGTTTGGAGAGAGACTGCCTGGCTCCAGCAGTACTCCAGGACGGCAATTCTTCTGTACGGCATTTTCACACAGGGGCTTACACAAACTCCTGTATTTGAAACCAAGACACAATTCTTCTTGTGCTGGCAAGAGTGAATTCTGAGTTGCAAACACCGCAGCCAAGAGCATGAAAGACTTTTCATTCTATACGCATTCAAGGGCTCATTTAAAATTCTTTCCCTCCCTTTCACAAGGGGTAAGAAGTTGTTCTTCTTAAGCTCGAACATTCAGTGTTCGTGGAGAGCAAACACCAAAGGTTCAGGGACATTCAGAATTAAATTCAGTTGGAATCTAATCAAACAGAAACAGAGGAAAAAAACCCCTTGGTTAGTCTCACAGACTAACAGAGGTTATAAAGACCCAAACATACAAATTCAGAAGTAAAGAAAATCCATGAATCAAATGTATGAGAAGATTAAATAATGCTTCTATAGAAATGCCTTCATCATTTCTGAGCATAAAAATTGCTCTTTTCCTAGACACCTAAACGCACATTACATAGAACTCTTGTAGCTAACAATGAGGGCTCAGAGAAAGATGCAGAAGAAATGAGAGTAATGATGACAGCCAGGGTTTTTTAGAAAAAACATCACAATGTTTATTACTTTTTAAAGGTTAAAGTAATCACCACTCCCAACATTGATCAAAATTAGGGCTAACAGGAAACTATAAAAAATAAACTCTCCTGAAAAATAAACTGTCCTGAAAAATAAACTCTCTCACACCACTATATCTGGAAAGTTAGAGAACTTTCTGGTGGTCAACAGACCCAAATCAAGTAGTCCTGACTCTCATGGAAATACTGGTATTTTATCACAGGCTTCCTGTGATTTGAATGTCAGAAATTTTGAATTCTTTTGACCAGAGGCAGCTGAGCATCAGCTTCATGAGCACCCAGTGGGACAAAAACTGCCAACTGAGACAAGACCACAATATGCCAGGGTAGCCCAGTCTAAAACAGCCTGGATGCTGTGGTTGCCACTTCGCCTGTCACTTAGTCAAGCAAAAAAACCCCAACTATAGAGGCAAGAGGCAGGCATTTGTCACCTGTGCAGTGAGCTGCGTTCAGACATGTCAGCAATGGCTAGTCTGTGTGTCAGTGGCAGAGTGCAGCTGCATGGCTGTCTGTAAAATCAGGAAAGTCCTTAGACATATCAAGAAACATTAGCACCTGTCTAGTCCAAAAGAGGCTAAAGGATGGGAGCTTAAAGTATGCATGAGAGTGCTCTGATGACCAGCAAGAATGGAATTTCTCAAGTGAAGCCCTACCACTGAGCCTTCATCATACAGAAGACAATACACATTCATTTTGAATTTTTTTTAAAAAAAAATTAACAGTCATATACTGTTTCCGACTCTTCAGTGTCACATTTTAAATCTTAATCTTACTCATTTTCAGTAGTGCAGGATGAACTGCTTCAGCTGGAGGTGTATTTTACATGCCCTTATTGGAACAAGACCTTCACTTCCGTAGCTGAACACCATCTGTGCATCAATTGCATGGTCAACAGGATGGGCGAACACACAGAAAAATTACCCTAAAAACCCTTTTATTTCCGCAAGTTCTTCAGCTTCCCAGGTTGTGGTCCCAGCCTTCCCATAATCCTGATTGAGGACTTTGTTCAAAGCCTCCTCTGAGCCTGATGGAAATCATTCCCTTGTTCTACCAATGATTTCAACAGGCTCTGGATCACACAACGAGAGTAGGTAGAACAAAGTCTTTGTCCTTTTAAAAAAAAAACAGTGAAAAATGCAGAAATTGCTAAAGTGTTATCTAATCACTTGGACCACAGATACATTATCACTATTTTAAAGCCTGCTTTTATCTTTTTAAAGTTACTTATGCATGCTTTTATCCTGATCCTCAGGATATTTCGATCCTCTTACTTAAAGCTTCAAGCATCTAAACTGTTGAATCAAAGTTTTTTGTGACTAATGTCTAGATTCCCTAACTGAAGTTTGAAAAATTCAGTGCAGTCATAAGACTCAAAGTAAGAAAAAGAAAAAAAAATTACTTTCATTATATAATTTAACTGTTGAGTTCAGATTTTTTTCACAAATTTTTGAGGCTTGATCCATTATCATTTAATTTTTGGAACTGGAAAAATTCATAATTTCTTTAAACATCTGTTGTCTAAGCCTAAGCAATATTAGTAATAAGACTAGTTACTCATTGTAGCAACATCATTCTTGGTTTCTTTTCTGCTAATATTAAACATCTGGATCTCTACAGAATCACAGACTGGTTTGGATTGGAAGGGACCTCAGGTTCTATCCCCCTTGCCGTGGGCAGGGACACCCCCCACTAGCCCAGGTTGCCCAAAGTCCCATTCGATCTGGCCTTGTGCACTGCCAGGGAGGGGGCAACCACAGCTTCTCTGGGCAGCCTGTGCCAGGGCCTTACCACCCTCACAGGGAAGAATTTCTTCCAACATCTAATCTAAACCTACTCTCCTTCAGCTTAAGACGATTAGCACTTGCCCTATCACTCCATGCCCTTGCAATCATCCCCTCTCCATCTTTCCTGTAGGCCCCTTTACGCACTGGAAGGCTGCAGTAAGGTCTCCCTGGAGCCTTCTCTTCTCTAGGCTGAAGAAGCCCAACTCTCTCAGCCTGTTCTCATAGTAGAGGTGGTCCAGCCCACTGATCATCTTTGTGGTCTTCCTCTGGACTTCCTCCAACAGGTCCATGTCTTTCTTACACTGAGGCCTCAGAGCTGGATGCTGTACTCCAGGTGAGGTCTCATGAGAGTGGAGTAGAGGGGGAGAATCACCTCCCTTGACCTGCTGGTCATGCATCTTTGGCTTTCTGGGTTGCAAGCGCACATTGTTGGGATATGTTGAGCTTTTCATCAACCAAGACCCCCAACTCCTTCTTAGGGCTGCTCTCAATCCATTCTCCACCCAGCCTGTGGTTGCCCTTGTACAGGACCTTGCACTTGGCCTTAATGAACTTCATGTGGCTCACATGGGCCCACCTATCAAGTCAAGGTCCCTCTGGATAGCATCCCTTCCCTCCAGCATGTCAATCACACCACTCAGCTTGGTGTCGTTTGCAAACTTGCTGAGGGTGCACTCGATCCCGTTGCCCATGTCTTTGACAGAGATGTTTAACAGTGCTGGTCCCAGTACCAGTCCCTGAGGAATGCCACTCATCAGTGATATCCACTTAGACACTGAGTCATTAACCACAGCTCCTTGAGTGTGACCAATTCCTTACACACTGAGTGGTCCACACGACAAATCATGACAAACCATGTCTCTTCAGTTTAAAGTCAAGGATTTCATGTGGAGCAGCGTCAGATGTTTTGAACAATCCAGGTAGATGACATCAGTTGCCCTTCCTTTATGCAGAATGCTGCAACCCTATCGTAGAATGCCACCAAATTTGTCAGGCATAACATGCCCTCAGAGGAGCCATGTTGACTGTTACCAGTGACCTCCTTATTTTCCATGTGTCTAAGCACAATTTCCAGGAAGATCTGCTCCATGATCCTTCCAGGCACAGAGGTGAGATGGACTGGCTGGTAGTTCCCTGGGTCTTCTTTTTATCCCTTTTTAAAAAGGGGGGTTATGTTTCCCCTTTTCTAGTCAGTGGGAACTTCACCAGACTGCCACCATTTCTCAAATATGATGGACAACGGCTTAGCAACCTAATCTGCCAGTTCTCTCAGGATCCATGGATGCATCTCCTTAAGTGCAACTTCAGGCTCCTTAGATGATCTTGGACCTGACCTTCTCCTACAGTGAGCAGTTCATTCTCCCAGTCCCTGCCTCTGCCTTCTGTGAATTGAGTAGCATGGCTAGAGCACATGATGGTGAAGACTGAGGCAAAAAAAGTAATCGAGTACCTCAGCCTTCTCCATACCCTGGGAAACTAAGTCTCCTGCTTCCTTACAGAGATGGCTCACATTTTCCTTACTACTCCTTATTTCCACCTATAGAAGGTTTTCTTCTTACCCGTGACATCCCTGGACAGATTTAACTCTATCAGGGCTTTGGCTTTCCTAACCTGTTCCCTGGTTGCTCAGACAGCTTCTTTCTATTCCTCCCAGGCTACTGGCCTGTGATTCCACTCTCTGTAGGCTTCTTCTTTGTGTTTGAGTTTTCCCAGAAGCTCCTTGTTCATCCATGCAGAGCTCCTGATGGTTTTGCCTGGATTTTTTTTCTTTTTTTGGATGCATCACTCCTGAGCTTGGCAGAGGTGATCCTGAATACATGGTGATATGGCCAGATATCTTGGCCCCTCATGTTTTCAGGGTTTTGTCCCATGGTACTCTATCAAGTAGATGCCTCTAGAGGCAAAAGTCTGCTCTCCTGAAGTCCAGGACATTGCTGTGCAACCCCCTTGTGCAACCTCGTCATTGCCCCGGGGGTCTTGAACTCCAGTGTTTCATGGCCACTGCAGCCAAGGCTCCCACCGGATCCTCCTTGCTGGTTAGAACAAGGTCTGGCATGGCACCTCTCCTTGTTGGATCCTTTATCACCTGGAGAAAGAGATTATCTTTTATGTATTCCAGGAATCTCCTGGACATCTTTTGTCATGCTGTGTTGTCCTGTCAACAGATATTGGGGTGACCGCAGTCCACCATGAAGCAGCTCCTCATCTGTCCCTAGGCAGAGCCCCATCCACACCAGCAGGTCATTGACATACAGAGTGACGCCCTTTCCTAATCTTCCCTGCCTGTATCCCTCTGTTCTTCTCAAGAGTGGTTTACAAACTGTGCACTTACCACCATAGAGCCCCAAATCCAGACCTACTAGCTCTGTTAGGGAAGCTATGGGTATTAAACACTTGCAAAAAGGCACTGTATCAATATTGAGGCAATTCAGAGTACAGTGTTAACCAATGAAGGGAACACTTGCAAAAGGAGAAAGGAAAAAAAAAAAGTTGAGGAAATATAGTAATTTCCACCTCAAGCCATTTTATATTACAAGTCTGTAATGGAGGAATGTAACCTCGGGACTCTGACACACACTCCCAGCATCAGAAACGGAAGAAAAAGGTTAGAGTTGGTGGATAGTGGTGTGTTACAGGTGTAGTAAGTTTGGTTTATTAAACTCTCACAGATTATTTATGCAGGATGCTTGGGGAAAACAAAATCTAGAATCTGATGTCACAATGGATTCTCTGCTTGCATGGCAGAAGTTAGTAAATTCCAATATTATTTTTGTTTATCATTCATCTATCATGGCTTTTTCTGCATTTCCCAGTGAGATGAAGGGCTCTGTTCTCATCTCTCTTACAAAGACCCCACCCCAGCAGCGGATGCAGAAACAGCACGTGTCTTTTTTGCTCAGCTGGTAACAGATTATACACAGGAAGACAACCTGCTTTTATTTTTGTTACTTTCATTAAAATAATGAGATGCTCAACAAAAGGCGTTCCTGAGGGCATTTGACAAACCGCAAGGACTCCAGGCTCTCGTCTTGCCAGTGAGATCTACCAATCTTCTTTGGGACACTCAGTGCAATTTTTGCTTCCATCTGCATGGCTACTGGAAAGGGCATCTGTTTAACATCCTGTGCAGAACATTGCCTTTAAAAGAAAATGACCTGTCTAAAGCTACGCTTCACTGCCAGTACAGATATGAGCCCAGCTCCTAACATATAATCACAACTATGTTACCAGGTGGCCCAGAGTACACTGCATGAACCCATTCCCATGTTTAGAGGGACACTGCTTTTTCTTAAGGATGCAAGCGATCCGCTGGTTTAGCATCTGCCCACGCCAAGGGCTGAGTTTCAGACAGTCTCACAAATGCAGCAGAAACTCTTGTCAGTGAGCAGAGGAGGATCGGTTGGGGTCTGTAACAGGCAGGCGGCACATCTGGTTTGTGAGACTTTACACTTTGTCATAATAGGTAAGTTAAGATCATTTGGAGCAAAACCAAGGCAGCCTAACCTCTCCACACCCTTGAACTGTTTCGGGAGGTTTCAGAGCTATGGGTATAAAATGCATATAAAGGAGAGCAAGGGGACAAGGAACTGTCAAGAGATTAATTCATTAGAAAAATATCAGAAGCGGAGACTCACATGTGAATATTATTTTTGGAAAAAGGATTTTGTTAAAGAATATTTTTTGTAAATGGAAAATGCTTCAAGTTCAAGCCATGCTTAAAAGCATAACCATATGGGACAAGAGACCAACAGCTGCACTCAAATATTTTCTTAAGAGATGGACATTCATATTCACTCTGTGCTATATCAAAATAACATTTCTGTATATCAGCTTAGTTCACAAGTGCTTTTGAAAGGGAGTCATTGTTTGTCCTTTCTGAAGCCATTTTTAGCTGGAGCCATCATTGCTCACTTATGCTCCCGGTGACGCACACTATGCTGGATCCTTATAAGCAGAGTAAAATATCCCTTTTCTGGCAGCAAGGATGGGATTGGCCCCTCAATATTGCCTGAAGAAGGAGAAAGTGAGGAATACGTTCTGCCCACATTATTTCAATATTTATCCATCCTTGAAATAAACATTAAAGTATAACATGTTAAAAATAAAATGTTCAAGATCTCGCTCATAAATACTTTATTTATGGCTTTGAAAATATAAGTTGGAATGTCAAACTGAAATATGTCCTGCACTTAGAATCATAAATTATACAGCACCATAAATCTACTGGACATTTTACAAATAAAGATATTTTCCCTGTCCCAAAGAATTTAACTTTAAATCAGGCATGACATACAGAAGGCATGGCAGAGGACAATAGTTCAAGACAGGAATGATGAGAAAAGAATAAACATTGTCTGAACTGATGGGTTTAAAGGAGGGACAAAGGAGACAAGGTAAAGATCTCCTTTTAGGTGCAAGTTTTAATTGTAAACCCATCCCTCTTCTTCGGAGAAGGACAAAATACAGCTCTGGAGGTCTTCATTTACATACTTACCGATAAGTTCTCTTGCTGCATTTTGAAGGTTTTGTTGGAACTAGTTTGTGTTTTGTTAATAGATTATGATTCTAAGTATAGTTATGGGAGGACACTGAATTTACAAGTGACAGCTTTTGGTTTTGTAACAAAGCTAAAAAGGTCAGCTGGAAGTGGCAGAGGGCTTTGTTTTGCTCTTCGTTCCCAACGTGGAAAGCCTGTGTCAAGTGTGGAGAGGAGCCACAACTGTGGCACAGAGCTGACTTCACAGCAAGGAGGGACTGAGTCAGCAGCATCTACACAAAGCTGGCTATGCGGGAACCTAGCTGGTAGCAGCCAACCAAACCTAACCTCCTTGTGATTTCTGGCTGGCAGAAGCAGGGCTGATATCACCAGACAGCATGAGTGTACTATAGGACGGGACCTAGCAAGAGGCTGCTTGTAAGACCTCAGTGGATCTGCTGAGGGTTGCCACTTCTATGTGTCCCTTGCCTACCAAGGAACAAGAACAGGTCTGAGCAAGGTAGTAGATGAAGTTTGCGGTGGGATTAAGTGATCTGGGTGTCAGGAACCTGGGCAATAAACATTTGGAGACTGAGGCTGAACAAGCTCTACGGACAATGAAGTAGTTGCATCCCCAGATGCGAGCTAAAAGCACAGAGAATTAGCCAGCTTTTCACTGTTGGTCTTTTCATCCCTCTGCAATAATACATTAATTTCCTCTTCTTAATAAATGCTTGGGACTGGTAAAAACTCAGACTCACGCCCCTACCCAATAGCAGTGGTGTTACAGGTAAAGTACCTTGTGGGAGACATTGTCGAAACGCAGCGAGAAAGGCAACTGCAGTTGCTTCCACACAGTAGCCTAGTGTGATTTGAGACATCTTCAGACACCTGAAACCAGAGTAAAGGATTTGTGGAAGCCCTGTTGCCCTCTGTGACATCATCTGGTAGTAAGACGTACCCATAGCAACTAAAATGGCATTAGACATCGATGTTTAAGCAACTGAATTTCTCCCATGGTGTCAAAGAAAAGTGAAAGGTGACACTTTGCCTCAGCCATTGTTTCCTGAACTACCTCAAAGCAGTGGTAGATGAATTCTCAAGCTACAAAATACCCTGTTTATCTACCAGCAGCTGAATTTGCTAAACCCGGTCACTTGCCCGATCATGCCCACCGCAGTTTTAGACAAAACCATCTTCATTTTCTTGGTCTTCAGCAGTAAGTAAAGTCTTTAGTGATGAAAGGCATATCAAGTTGCCAGAGGTGTACAGAGCAGCCTGACTGTTGGTGGTCTGATGTGTCTCAGAGTGGTGCTGGACAGATGTGGAGCAGGACATATGATAAGACATCATGCAAGGAACTCTGGTACATTTTGGCAGCAGAGCAATTGCTCACCTCTGCTGCCTGATTGCATTCCACAGGCTGTCAGTGAGGTCAAAGCTCCTCCAACACTACTTGCTCTTACTTCTTCCCAGGACAGTTGTACACTGCTCTCAGTGTGCAGAGTGGATTGGGTGTGCTTGTAGTACAGGGGACACTTGCCCCTCTTGGCAGCAAGAGATACCTATTGTTACTGCTGATTTGATTTAACGTCCTAGTGTGAAATCTGCATGTAAAGGGCTTTATTTACATTGTTAGATACAAACAAATGCAAATGGTATGTTTCTACCAGGAAAGACATGATGGACAATCTTTTGAGAGGTACAGATTTCAGGGAAACTTTGTAATTTCAAGTGGGACACCACAGCTGTTTATAGCATGTGTCCCTTTTAAAAATGACATTAAGTACACAATTACCAGCACAAATACGAGTTCCAGTTGCAACTGGATGCAGTCTACCTTCTCTTTCCTGAAGGGACACCAGTTTGGTGAAATCACTGTTGTCCTGAGTTATTTTCTTCTTTAGATAAAGAAGCTATGCTTAAAGGTGTTTTAGTGGTTTATCAAGGTCTCTACCCTGCCTGTTTAATTCGAACCACAGATTAGGAAGGATGCATTTATCTCCCATTATTGCCTGTTGGGAATGCAAACCATCCAGTTTGCTAGAAGTCGTCATGGTTCCAGAAAAGTGTCTCTGCACAAAACTGTGGTTTTAATTTTCCTAATTGCTGGATCTGGCTGCTGGTTTCCAAAGAGATGTGCCAAGGTGCCCCTGAGCAGAATGAAGAAGAACTTGTGCCTTAGAAGAAATTCTCAACTTGGACTGTACAACAAAACTGAAAAATGCATCAGCAACAAATAAACTTCTATACTGAAGATATTTAGGAAAATTAAAAGTTAGAATAAATTAGCTTTGCCTGCTACTCTGTTGGTGTTGCCTAGGTTGTACCTAGAAACAAGCAGATTGGAAAAGGCCACTACACTCCTGAGATGGAGTGATGAAGCCGATGTCTCATTAGGTGGCACCACCATGGAAATTGTCTAGAACTCAGCACTAAAGAGAAGGAAATTCATATGAAAACTACTAACACTCTAAATCCTGGATCATAAACCTGTATATCTGGGCTTAGCTCAACAGTGCTGGATGAGGCTACCAGGACAGCTCTTGACTTCCAACAGATGGAGGAAAGGAACTGCTTCCATTAGGCCATGTCTGTCATATGATAGCTGCCAGTGTCTGTGTTCCCATTCAGACTACTTCAAAATATCCACTCTGTCAATATCAGAAAGCTTTGTGGGAATGGGTTTGCTTCCACAAATTTGTCAGGAAAGGGCTGGAATATGTAACTGGTATTTCTCCATTTTGATTAAGTTTTAATTGCTTAAACTGTAACAAATACCAAGTTTACATAATAACCTATATATATAATACACAATGTTAAATAGTTACACATCATTGACTGTGTAACTGGCAATATCTATTGTCATTTGTAAATTTGACAATGATAATATTGATGTTATTGTCAATGTTGACGGTATCATGGGGTATGAGTCTAGGTTCAAAGGAACAAAGAAAACCTACCCAAACCCCCAATTTTTACTGACTTTCAAAGGAAGAGCACAATGATTTAGCAAACTCAAATTTGGAGCTGAACTTTCATTACTGACATTGTATATCACATGGTCTAGTTTAATTTCATTTTCAAAGTTCCATAGAACTAGAACACTAATATTGAAACAAAATTCTTTTCAATGCTACCACAGTAATCAAGCCCTGTCAGACTTAGGTTTGATGGGTAGCATGTTAGCATTTTGCTCTGTTTTGGAATAAGCTTTGTTTCAAACCATTGGAATTTCCTTTAAAACAGAAATCCCAATTCCCAATCATTTTTGCTCCCATTGTTCCCACATCCCAGATCCCAGCACCCAGAGGCTAAACTTCACCAGTGCATGTCCTGGTTCCACCTCCCTGTGCCCACAAGTCCTGCTGCGCTGAGTCTCACAGGCTCTCTTTTTGAGAAACAGCCTCTGTAGATGGCACAGGCACACAACCCACTCTCCAGAGCGCAGTTGTATTGTGCTAAGTTCCTGTGCCTGTGGCTCTTCCTAGTATGATCTCTTGCAGCACTAATGTGAACCATCTGGTGCTGGACTACAGTACCCACAATCCTTGAAAAGGGCACTGATGAGCAGCTAATGAGTAAATTGTGTTCAGCCACCTTTCTCAAAGTCACCTTCTTTTTCTTGGGCCAGATGCCCACCAAAGCTGCTCTGTCAGTGTACAGGGGAGATAATATATATTGAGAGGTTTAGGAGTCACAATAAGAACAGGGAGAGATCATTCTGCAATTAGCGTCATGGGCAAACCAGACTCAACACAGGATAAAGGAAAGAAACTCTCCAATTTATTACACTGCACTGCACACCCAGTGACACCAGAGTCAGATATCGAGAAGTGCAGCCAGATCTTAAAGCACCTCCCCCTACCCCTCTCTTCTTAGCAGACTTCACTTTATCCATGATTTCACTGCTTTTTTCTCCCCCTCATTGTGGCATGGGGAGGGCATGGGGGAACGGGGGTTTCAGTCAGTTCCTGATGAGACGTTCTCCTTCATAGCCAGGGGGTGGGCATTCCTTATACCCTTGCCCTGCTACACTGTGAGGTCCCATCCATGGGAGACAGTCCCTCACGAACTTCTCCAGCGTGAGTCCTTTTCCTTGGGGCTTCAGCTCTTCAGCAGATGCCCCAGTGTGGGTCACTGCTAGGGGGTGCAGACATAAATCATAGAATGTCTCTCAGTCTCTCAGGCCCAGACTGCTCCAGCCTGGTCCTCCATGGAGTCAAAGGCTTCCCCCTGCAGAAAACCTGCTCCAGCGTGGGATCTGTCTCTCGCTCATCTCTGTGTCTCTGTCTCTCTCCACAGGCTGCAAGTGCTGGCAGAGGCTTGCATCAGTCCGGGTCACAGCATCCCCTGTACGTCTGCACCTGCTTCAGAGTGGGGCCTCTTCACAGGCTGCAGGTGGGGTCTCAGCCTTTTCCACGGGCTGCAGGGGCATCTTTTTCTCCAGCACCTGGGGCACCTCCTCCCCCTACCTTCACTGACCTAGGTGTCTGCACAGCTCGTTACATCTTCTCACTCCCTTTTCTGGTGTCAAAAAGCAGCTTCTTGTGGGTTTTTTCCCTCCTAAGTGTGATTCCCAGAGGTACTGTGACCATCACAGCCGTGGTCAGCAGTAACTCTGGCCTTGAGCTGGCTGGAGGTTGCTCCGTTGCGCCTTCTTGTAGAAGCCACCCCCACAGCGCCCCCTTCTCCACCAGCACCCAGCCACGCAAAACTACAACACTTGCATAAAAACTATGGGCCAGATGTACACACTGGATGATGGTGACAACAGGTGAAAATGTCAGCCAGAAATAGGTTGCACTTGGATTCATCTCAAAAACAAGTGAAAATTCAGAGCCAAGGAAAACAATCTGAAAAATCTTACTTTTGATGTGGCCTGACAAAAATATATAAAAAAAATCACACCCATTATAAAATTCTAGTGAAAAACGCCCAAATTCTATCAATAAAATACCACTGAGACTAACCAAGGTTACTCGTACTAGTGTAGTGGGGGCAGAGAATAAACACCAATGATTCTGTGGATGCTGCAGCAAGACACTCACAATGATTTCATCAGGGGCACAGCTGGAGAGATGCCAAACTTCCTCACTGCAGTTGGAGCAGGTGACAGCGAATCTTTGTCTCTTCCCTCAGCAGCCGCATCACTGACAGCCTGGCATCTGCACCCTCTTTCCTACCAGCTCTTTCAGATCAAGAGCACTACTGCTTCCAATGCTGACAGCAGGCATCCAGTTTCAGAGATGGATCACTACACTTTAAAAAAGCTTCCTTTAAGTTTATGATAGCGGAGATGTCACATAACATTTGCTTTTGATGTGATGCAGTGTAAATGCTGTAATCGTATTCACAAGACATGATTAATAACATGCTGCACATGAACTCTTCCCTTTAAACTTTCCCACAAAACACACTCATCTGCCATTTCCCAATCTCAACTACCAGAGAATCCAAATGAAAAAAGAAAAATAAGTCCAAACAAGAGAAATAATAGGCCTTCAGCCACTGTTCAGGAGCAGGGAGATGAAAGTTCAGCTCCAAATTTGAGTTTGCTAAATAATTACGCTCTTCCTTTGAAAGTCAGCGCAGGCTGAGGTTGTGGGTGGGTTTTCTCTGTTCCTTTGAACCTAGACTCATACCCCAGGCAAGGGTAACGTGAGGGATTCATTGGGATGAATGCTAAGTCTCAGAGCAAAACTTCACTTGATTACCTGTTCATTAATCCTCCTTTTCAGCAGTATGATATCACTGTTAACGAAAGCTACTCCTGAGCTCTGCTGCTCTACAGGGATCTATGTGAGATGCTGTGGAGGAGGCTATGGACCTCTTGAGCTGCTTTGCTGCCTGTTAATATTCTCCCCTAAGCGTCAAACCACAGTAAATCACCCTAAGTGACTGCTAGGTGAATATAGCCAACTCCACTGGCTGGGAATCAGGAAGCACTCTGTTATCACTCCAACTCAGCAGCTGGGAGCTGATAATCTCTGACACGGGGCAATCACAAATGGTGGCAGGGAGTAGCCTTGCTAGATACTAAAGACTTCCACTGCAGCCTGCGTTTGGTAGGGAACATTTTACAACTGAGTCAGTTGTGCTCACTTACCTGGCTTGAAACTTCCCTTCAACACCCATCAGGCAAAGCCTGACTCCTGTAGAAGACTGTGAACATGACCAGCTCACACAACAGGAGAGGCATTTAATTCTGGTAAATAGATTGCAATAGAACAAATAGATCACCAGTAAATTGCTTGCAGTGAAGGAAGAACATGATAAATAAGTCCAGCTGGAAGATCTTAACATGCATTTGTGTTGCACTAGACCTTCACATGACTCCAAGATTAAGGTTATCAGGTAGCACACATTAAAAAACTCCAGTTGTGAAAGAATCAAGTCAAATTTCTGTCACCCCAAATATGATTTTGCTTTAGCATGTTTGATTCTACAGCCAAGAATGTCTAAAATATGCCACAGACTTTTGAGAAAGTAGAGCCTGAGTTTAGAGTTGCAGCAAAATCCTCCTCCTAGGAGTCCAGCGTGTGGCAAACTCATGCTGTAATCATTTAAGACATTGGATTATGTCACATAGTAGTGGGAGACACTTCGAATGGTGGAAGGACATCCAGTCCTGCAGACATTCAGATAACAAGTGGTTTTAAGGCACTTTGAAGCTGAAGCACATAAATAGAAGGTTTCATTATTAGATATTAGGAAGAGTAATAAAAATAAATACAGCTCATTCTAAAGAACATCTGAAGGCTCTTTTGTGAGACATAACATAGGGGTCTTTTCACAGTGATGATTTTTTTTTCATATTACTTCTTTTTATTAGCGGAGTTCAGAAGTTAATTTGAAAATTTCTGTTTCATTCAATCCAGCAGCGTCAAACAATTTTTGCCAGAGAAAGACACAACTATTCAGACAGCATAAAGAAGCTTGTAAAAAGCTACCAGATAGAGCTCACTCAACTGCTAGCAGCACTGATTGAATCCAGAACCACCATAAAAATGGATGGACAATATATGCCCTTACCTTAAACCATCTCAAATACCACACAAAGGATGGGGGTGGAGGGGAGGGGGAGAGGGGGAGAGGGGATGTGGGGAAGGCACAGACGACAAATGAGCAAAAGAACATACTGTAGAAAAACAAAATGAAAGCCATACACCCAACATCTCAGTTTTTAACAGTTGTGTAAAAACATCTGGAAGTTGCAAATCCTGAAGAACCCAGCAGTCTCCCAGTCTCCTGTTTCACCCAAGGTCTCTATGCACTAGAGAATAGGAACAAAAAGAAGCGCAGCACGTCAAATAAGCAGCATGCACCAGCTAGAGATTCGTTGGCTTCCTTACAAATCAATCAATTTTTTGTGTGATGAATGAGAAAAGTCCTAAAGACCTGTCCTGTGAGAGCAGTATACTGCAAAATTCCTTTGTTACATGGATCGGCACTGGAAGGGGAGCTTACACCCTTGAGGCTTACATCCGTAAGTGTGATCTTTCAGCCATGTCCCTACAGTTATTGTAAGCATATACTGTATCTAGTCAACCCTTTGCTTCTTCCAGTGCTGATTATACGCAATGACAATTTTGATGGATGTATCTTCAAGAAGGGAAATTCCAGTAAGATCGTAGAAATGCCTTTGAAGTAAGGAATATACTGAATGATAGCCATTAAAAATTTATGAGGTTTCGTTTACTGGTAGAAGAGAAAACTCTGAGGTATTTGATGGACCTAAAATAGGAAATACTGCAAATTTCCATACCACTTAAAAGAAAAGATAAGAAAGCAGCTCATGTCATGGCAGGAAAAGAATGCACAATTCTGTGCATATCACAGAATCACAGAATCACAGAATCTTAGGGGTTGGAAGGGACCTCAAGAGATCTTCGGGTCCAACCCCCCTGCCAAAGCAGGCTCCCTATCTCATATTACATAGATAGGCGTCCAGACGAGACTTGAATATCTCCAGAGAAGGAGACTCCACCACCTCCCTGGGCAGCCTATTCCACTGCTCTGTCACCCTCACTGTGAAAAAGTTCTTCCGCATGTTGGTGCGGAACTTCCTGTGCTCCAGCTTACAGCCATTGCCCCTAGTCCTGTCCCCACTGACCACTGAAAAGGGGCTGGCCAATTCCCCCTGCCACCCATGTCTAAGATATTTGTAAACACTAATTAGGTCCCCCCTAAGTCTTCTTTTTTCCAGGCTGAACAGACCCAGCTCACTCAACCTTTCCTCATAGGGGAGATGTTCCAGACCCCTAATCATCTTTGTCGCCCTTCTCTGGACTCTCTCCAGAAGGTCCCTGTCTTTTCTATACCAGGGAGCCCAGAACTGGACACAGTATTCCAGGTGGGGCCTGACCAATGCAGAGTAGAGGGGGAGGATCACTTCCTTCGACCTGCTGGACACACTCTTCCTGATGCATCCCAGGATCCCATTGGCTCTCTTGGCCACCAGGGCACACTGCTGGCTCATAGCCAACCTGTCATCAACCAGGACCCCTAGGTCCTTCTCCATAGAGCTCTTCTCCAACAGGTCATCCCCCAGCCTGTACTGATACAGTCGGTTATTCCTCCCCAGGTGCAAGACTTTACACTTGCTTTTGTTGAATTTCATTAGATTTCTCCCTGCCCAGCTCTCCAGTCTGTCCAGGTCTCGCTGGATGGCAGCGCAGTGTTCCTGCGTGTCAGCCACTCCTCCCAGTTTTGTATCATCGGCATACTTGCTGAGGGTGGATGCTATTCCCTCATCAAGGTCGTCAATGAAGATATTAAACAGGACTGGACCCAACACTGAGCCCTGGGGAACACCGCTAGTCACAGGCCTCCATTCAGATTCTACTCCACTGATCACGACCCTCTGAGCCCGGTCTGACAGCCAGTTCTCAACCCACCTCACTGTCCACTCGTCTATCCCTTGTTTCCTCAGCTTCTCTATCAGGATGTTGTGGGAGACAGTATCGAAAGCCTTGCTAAAGTCGAGGTAGATGACATCCACTGCTCTCCCTCCATCCACCCAGTTGGTAATAACATCATAGAAGGCTATGAGATTGGTCGAGCACGATCTCCCCTTGGTGAATCCATGCTGACTATTCCTCATGACCTTCTTCTCTTCCAGTTGTTTGGAGATGGCATCCAAAACAAGCTGTTCCATCACCTTTCCAGGGACAGAGGTGAGGCTGACTGGCCTATAGTTACTGGGATCCTCCTTCTTGCCTTTTTTAAAGACTGGAGTGACATTGGCTATCCTCCAATCTTCAGGCACTTCTCCTGTAGTCCAGGATCTGTCAAAGATGATAGAGAGCGGCTCCGCAATCACCTCCGCCAGCTCTCTCAGCACACGTGGGTGTATCCCATCCGGGCCCATGGATTTGTGTGCATCCATTCCTTTGAGTCGCTCCTGGACCACCCCTACCTCTACTAGAGGGGAGCCATTCGTTCCCCAACCACTCCTTCTTTCATCTGGGATCTGTGAGTCCTGAGAAGCCTTCGGAGTAAAGACCGAGGCAAAGAAGGCATTAAGTATCTCCACCTTCTCATCATCTCCCGTCACCAAGACACCCGCCTCATTCAACAAGGGACCTACATTATCCCTGGTCATCCTTTTACTATTTACATACCTGAAAAAGCTCTTTTTGTTGTCCTTTATGTCCCTTGCCAGCTTAATTTCTAAGCAGGCCTTAGCCCTCCTAGTTGCATCCCTACAGGCCCTGGCAACATCCTTATATTCATCCCATGATCTCAGACCCTGTTTCCACAGTTTATAGGTTTTCTGCTTCCCTTTGAGTTTACTCATTAGCTCCCTGCTTATCCACGCAGGTCTTCTACCTCTCTTTCCCGATTTCTTACTCAAAGGGATGCACCTATTCTGCGCTTGGAAGAAGTGCTGTTTGAATGTTAGCCAGCACTCGCAGGCTCCCATGCCTTCAAACAGAGCAGCCCATGGGATAGCCCCTATTTGATTTCGGAGGAGATCAAAGTTAGCTCTTCCAAAATTCAGGGTAGCTATCCTACTTTTTGGCTTGCCTCTTCCACTCAGGATCTTGAACTCGACCATTTCATGGTCGCTTTGTCCTAAGCTGCCCCCGACCTTCACTTCACTGACGAGCCCGTCCTTGTTAGTAAAAACAAGGTCAAGCATCCGCCCTCCCCTAGTAGGTTCCTGCACCATCTGTATCAGGAAGTTGTCTTCCATATACTGCAGAAATTGTCTGGACTGCATACGACTGGCCGTATTGCTTGCCCAGCAAATATCTGGGTAGTTGAAGTCCCCCATAAGGACCAGCGCCTGCGATCTTGAGGCTACTTCCAATTGCTTATAAAATTCATTATCAACCCGTTCCTCTTGATCAGGGGGCCTGTAGTACACGCCCACGACTATGTCACCCAAACTGGCCTGCCTTTTAATTCTTACCCACAAGCTCTCGACAAACGGTTCATCCCTACCCAGGTGGAGCTCAATACATTCTAGGTGCTCTCTAACATAAAGAGCCAGAGAAATCCTTTCATTGCAATGACAGGTAGGACATCCTCAGAAAGAAGGGTAGGGCAGGAAGCAGGGAGGTAAAAGCAAAGCAGAAGTTAAATAACTGGCAAATGGGTCAGTGAATGACCACTCTCAGAACTGTGAACCAAAGCAGGTCAGGACAGAATGCAAAGCTCTTGATTTTCCTTGTGATTTTGGAGAGGTGGAAAAAGTGTTTGTGGACAAATAAATGCAGTTTTCTAGTGAAAGAGAAGCTTCAGGAATATAGGGAAAAATTTTAGGAACGTCCAATTAGGGCTGGGATGCTAAGGAACCTGAAAAGCAAAGCTATTAAGGCTGGCAGTATTTTGCATGTGTGGTGCACACATGTAGAACTAAAAATACACAACGAAGTTTCAGCTTCAATTATTTAAAATGAAGAACACCAGAACTTCCCCCACTCATAAAGTCTTCCTTGGGTTCACTCGCATGCGTGCCTCAGGGTATGGTGAGGGCTTACAGACTGGGCTGCTAGTCATCAACGTGTCCCATCCCCAATGTTCTGCATGTGCCTTCTGCATAATTCAGACACAGCTTTGAAGACAGAAGTGCTAAGTTGCTCGCAGGCCTCTGTTTTCCTTCTTATTATAACATTTGAGCACTTCACAGGCTGCATTTGTAACAAGCCTAAGAAATGAGAAACTACTATAAAAGATGAGAACTGAAGCCCAGATTAGTGTCGGAGGTGCCCACCTCTTTTGGGTGCCCAAATTGAGGCTTCAGGATTTTTATTCTTTTTTTTTCCCCCACACTTTTTGGCACTAGCAGGCACTTTACATTTTCCAGGCATGAAGTCCATTGACCTCCATGGTGCTTGCAAGGGCTCCGCAGTTCTGCATGTGAGACCCCTGCACACAGCAAGCGATTACCTGCTAAATTCCCAGTGATAACCCTGCATGTTAAATGTGCCAGGGAGAGCTCAGCTGTAAGTGGTAGTATTTCAGTGCTCAGCTCTGCTTGATTTAGTAAATACCTCCCAGTTTCCTCAACAATGAAGGCAAAAAAACCCAGGGATAACAATGTCTTTCATTACACAGTCCTGTCCCTTGTGCTACTGGGTTCAATGTGCTGAATAGATCTAGTCAGGCTGTTGCCAGAAAGTCTCTCCTGTAAACTGAAAGTAGCATTTTTCTCTTGCTATTCCCATGAGTTTCTTTCCTGTCTTGGAGAATTTATAAAATCTCACTGAGGAAAAAGAGTCCAGTCATGAAAAGTGAGCTCCGTGTTGGAGTTCCCATGGGAAATCCTATTCAGCAATTTCAAACCTAAGCAAGGCAGTGGGATGAAGTCAGGTAAATATAAATCCAGCATGGATCCCTGTATTCCTGTTTCCAAGCAAAAAGCCCCTAAAAACACCAATGGGATTACTGGAAATCAGTTGTCTTTTTTTTTTGGACATATGTGTGCAGGTGAACAAGATTGGATGATGGAATGGCTCCCCTTGTATCTCATGTTCGTGATAGAGCAAAATAATGTGAAAAAATCGTTTAGGAATGGTTGACATTTGGATACTATGTTTTGCTAATTACATTGAACATCTGAAGGCTATCTATGCATATGTTGCTCTGGACAATCTTGAAAGTATAAAGCACAGTGAAAGCTGTTTAAAGTTCCTTTACTGTAAGTAAGTTTAATATCCTAACATAAAGTAAATAAAATTCAGTGGTTGTGAAAGAAGCTAATGGTCCCTTCTGGCTTTAAAAAGTATGAATCTATAAAATAGATATTAAAAAAGTCACAGAGGCATTACTATTAATAACATAAAATTTATCCCTTAGTTGTATATGAACACTCAGTTACTTCTTGCAGAGAATTTTGATTCAGCATCTTACCAAGACTCTGACACTGGAGCATAAACCACCTGTGATTCATGAGAACAATCATCTGAAAACAACAGATTAGCTACTCTAACTCGCTTTCAACTAAAGAAAGCTGAAACTGTTGTTTGTGTGTATGAATCAATCCATTTGCCATAAAGCACTACAGTTTTGCCAGTGGGGGTTCATATTAAATACTGCCCTACCATATTAGAGTACACCACAAAATGACTGTCTTGGGGTCCTCATCAGTATTGCTACTTCTGCTTTCACTGGCAAGCAACCATCACTTGCAACTTAACTGACATCTTGAAATGAATCTCCTAACAGTTGGTGCTGTAAAGGACCTCATCGTTGCTCTGCTGTTCTCGTAAGACCTTTGCATGCACTCCTAGAGCAAGATGTAGATGTCGGTTATTTGCAATAGGAGAAAACAACTTCCTACTCAGCAGCCCTCAGCATCTACTAAATTCCTCTGCCAGCATGAGCACAGTGACATTCTGCTCATACAGAAGACCGAAACTCAAGAATTTGGAAGACCTTCCAGCACATGGCATGCCTCCACTCCAGGTGGGAAATCTCTTGTTCACCTTTTAAGCAAAGGTGAATCCTTTTGAGAAACCATGGACTTCTGGGTTTCTCAGCAGTTTTGATCCAAAGTCAACATACCTGAAGCTAAAGCTTCACTTCTATTTAGGAAGGAACTTCCCCCCTGTTTTCCAGGCCCTCAGACTTTCCAGATCATATTCACTGACACTGCATGCCCATTATAGCCTTCAAATTCACAAGAATAACAAGTGATTGAGACCAAAGCTTGGGGTGGGAGCAGGGCAGGGAAAGTGCTGGGATTCAGCACCTAATTTAGCCCCCATGATAAGCTGTCTGGATATTCTGTACTTCAGCAAATCAGACGAATATACTTCTGCTGCTCTCTGCCAAAGAATGCAGCACTCCTGTACTTTGTAACACAGAGTTTTAGCCCCAGATTTTTACAGCTACAAATGAAATTTACTGTAATAACACCCGAGAGAAAAAGATGGATTTCCCCTGTTTAAATTACCCATAACATCAAGATTTTTTTGCATATTCACCCCTCTAGGTTGTGAAGGAACCGCAGAGGTTATATCAAGCTCTAGTTTAACTCTCATCTAATTAATGGTGATTATTCTTGTGTCACATTACAGCTGCGAAACTCCTACAACATTTGCATCAGCTTCACCTGTGCTGTCACCTGCAACCAGACGAACCCAAAATACCCTCATACTGCCTTCCTGAATGGCTCACAATGACCCGCATATTTATTTTTTTTTCACTTTGCCCCAATTTCCAGCAGTCTCATCAAGGTTGGTTTGAACAAATAAGCAACTATTATGAGGTTGTTTCCCACAACAAAGGGATGCAGTCTTTGAATGTGGTCTTTGTGCGTTTTCTCTGACCCCAGTTATTTGTGGCACAGGCGACATGTCGCCGTTGCAGTTCCCTGGCATCTGTAGCTACTGTCACCACTAATCCTGTAATTTCCAGAGCAGATTTTAGGGCCAAGACAACCACTCACTGCTGTGCGATTGCCTCCCTGCGCACACCACACACAAACCAAGCCCACAAAACGGCACCGAAACGCCGCAGCTCTGCACAGCACCATTGGTTTTCTCAGCTG
Source organism: Laterallus jamaicensis coturniculus (assembly GCA_022605575.1). Classification (NCBI taxonomy): domain Eukaryota; kingdom Metazoa; phylum Chordata; class Aves; order Gruiformes; family Rallidae; genus Laterallus; species Laterallus jamaicensis. The sequence continues at coordinate 2,029,673 of JAKCOX010000010.1, forward strand.
AATTTCCCTTGTTTTATTCTCTCTCTGTTCGGGGACACATTTTTTTGCTAACAATGCATAGAAACGACACAGGCTCACTGTGATCTCTGCTGACTGTAAGTAGTAGATGGATAGCCTTATGAAGATTAGTTTTATGCAGGCTACCTTGTCTGGCTTCTTGAGTGGGATGCAAGCATCAAGGGCGGCTCAGACAATTAAAAAAGTTCTCACCAAATGTTTGTAGGTCTCTATGCTTTATATTTTTTAACCCAATACCTTCCAGTGCGTGCTATATATATATATATGTAAACTTTGACGAATAACTGGTAACTCAACGTGTGCTACCTCGATGATGTATCTCCAGAACAATGTCTGAGAGGAGGAATGAGAGGAGGCAGGCATGCTGTAGGGTCTTTTGGTTTTCCACACAAGACTGGAAGCCTCCTAAAGCCAAAATGAATTCTGCTGCAGAGCACAGATGCAGATCTTGAATATTAAAGCGTTTTACTTCCTTTGGTGTTTTACTAGAATAAGGCTCAACAGAAGCAAACCCGGTGACAAATGCCTGCCCTACCCAGTGGCCTCACTCGGCCTTTTGTTGCATAATATTTGCCATACACATTTAAATGCAGCAAAGGATGTAGTGGGAGAATTCCATCCACAAGTACATCAACTGAAATGTCAAGGGAGCTTTTGACGTGAGGACAGTCTCTAAACAAGGCTCCTCGCTACACAGAAAGCTTCTGATGTACACCTCCAAGGGAAAAGGAGAAGCTACTATGAGCATATTCTACAACTATTGTATCATTAGGCACAGAGAAGTTACAGATTTGTTCAGGTTGGTGTCCACATCCAGCAAGCCGACCTTCCTTCAAGCAGAAAACTGGCAACAGGGTGGTAACAGAGATACCCTGAGGTAACAGAGATACCCTGAGGTAACAGAGATACCCTGAGGAGACATTTCGATTGGCCTTGGGGAGGAGAGGCAAAATGCTGGAGCTGAGGACCTGGGGGTTGTGCTGTTGGTGTTAGATATAGAGCACAGATGACTTTAGAAGAGTAACTCAGGCCTTCACATAGACACACCAATGTGCCTCCTATGCTCTGAAGCTACTGCTGAAAGGTACACAGTTTAAGCATTAAGAAAACCTGTGGTTAATATTGAACAAAGCTACAACATTCCTTGAGAGCAGCTACTGCTTACAAAATGCTATCTACTCTCAGCAGAAAACCATCCACCTTTCTGCCCATTGTTTGTCTCAGATATAACACATATATCCTGAATGGAACAAAAAAGGTGTGACCTGGGAATGAGATAGAAAACACAGCAAACCCTTGCAAGAGAAAGCAGAAAAAGCTAGGGAAGATGTGATGACTTTGGGGGATTTCAAAGCCACAGTTTTGTTTTAAAACACAATGCAGTTATGCATTTGTGCAGAATGTAACAGAATTCATCAGAAGAATTCTCAGCATTTAGGACCTTTTAAATGTTATATGTAAAAAGCTATATTTTATTTTCTGAATTTCTCTCTCACAATCTGGCACATTTTCCTCAGAGCTTCTCACTTCAGCAGTTGAGAGGTGTTTATTGCCGGGATCTTCTACCCTTTTTTATTTGAGTGGAAGAAACATATCTTACATCCATTGCCCAGAGAGAAGGAAAATCATAGAAGTGAAGAAAAGTGTTTCCAAAGGACTACGAAGCCTCACTACTTTAAGGTCTGGTGAATGGAAAATCATTACCTGGCAAGAAGATGGAAGAGCAGGCAGTAACGTCTAAAATCCCAAGGTTGCTGCTTCGGCCTGTGTATAAATCATCCCTCTAGAGGCCAGCAGAGTATCAAAAAACAGTTATCGTGAACTAGACCATAATACCACTGCAGAACAAACTCCTACCCAAATTATGAACCTTTAAAACTTCTTCCAGCTGTCCCAAGGCTGCCTTCTGCATTGAGACAGCATTGTCCTGCAAATGTAGTATGAACGTAGAAAGCATGCTGTAGTGTTACCTTTATCGTGGGTCCAGATTCTTTATGTGGGCTCATGGATGTTGGAACGAGAGAGTGCTCACTGAAACAGATGTATTGCCTTCATTCACATAAGGGACATCTGCTCATTTAAGCAGTGTGCTTGAGATTAGTGCATCACAGAACTGCAGAACAATAGGGCATGGATACGACCTCTGGAGATCATCTAGTTCAATCCCCCTGCCAGAGCAGGATCACCTAGAGCAGGTTGCACAGGATCAAATCCAGGCGGGTCCTGAAAATCTCCAGAGATGGAGACTCCACAGCCTCCCTGGGCAGCCTGTTCCAGTGCTCTGCCACCCTCACAGTATAAAATTTCCTCCTCATGTTTAGGTGGAACTTCCTATATGCAAATTTATGCCCATTGCCCCTTGTCCTGTCACTGGGAACCACTGAACAAAGACTGACCCCATCCTGACACCCACCCTTCAAGTATTTTCAAGCATTGGTAAGATGTCCTCTCAGTCTTCTCTTTAGGCTAAACAGTTCCAAGTCTCTCAGCCTCTCTTCATAACAGATGTTCTAGCCCTCTAATCATCTTCATAGCCCTTTTTTGTACCCTCTCCACTAGCTCCCTGTCCTTCTTGAACCAAGGAGCCCAGAACTGTGCACAGTATTCCAGATGTGGCCTCACCAGTGACGAGTAGAAGGGGAGGAGAACCTCCCTCGACCTGCTGGCAACACTCTTCTTGGATGCTTAGGAGAAAGCATGTGTGGTGTGGTAAGAGCCGGGAACATACCCCTGCACTGATCTGCCGTATCTGAACCTTGTGCCTTGGTTTCACCATCTGTAAGATAGACACTGTGACACAATGAACAGCTGACCTGGCAGAAATACCCCTTGGATCACAGAAGTGGCAGGGAGATTAATTGTTGTTGTTCTGCACAACATATCAGTTGTGCAGAAGGCCTTCGGTGAAGAGCGCGACAGGAGCGCAAAGCAATGAGAGATCTGGCAAAAGGAACGGGCACACACATGCCTTGGTGTTTTCTTCTACGCTGTGCACTGATCTAATGCTTTCACTTTGAGCGGGTCTGTTACTAAGGCTTGTTCCTGCAGTCCTCACGCAGCCACATTCCCACAAAAGTTTGCTTGAGGAAGGCCTCGAGATTCAGCTTTGTGTGTTTTGTGTCAGTGCCAGGAAATATTATCCTTTTAATTAACAGGTCCATTTCTTTGATAAGTGTTTAAGTGGCTTCACTGCAATTTCATCTCTTCAGTTGTCATCTAGCACCTGGGAGGTAAGGAAAACGGAAGCCAGCACTGAATTTTTCCATCATTTCTACAGAAGGATATTTCTGAGACACTGTACTTGTGTGGGTGGGCGGATGGATGGATAGACAGACGGAAAAGGGAGTTTCCTTTATGGGATTCCAATAATTGGTATGTGGTTTACATTCCATTCATCTGAAGGACTCTGATTTTAATCAGAAACAGGCTTGGGCTACTAAACTACCTCGTTTCAAAACATGCCCTTGCTTTCAGCCAGTGACTTCTCTCACATGCATCTTTTCTTTGACACCCACAGGCCCCAAAGAGCAATGTGGTCATTTACCACCAAGAACTCAGCGTCAGGTCCTATAATAGGAGCTGGTTCAGAGCCCTCTTCTAGGCAGAGGTTTTCTGATTGCTAGCTTCACAGGCAGAAGCACTCCACAGTGCGGTATTTGGAATTGGCATTGATTTCTCAAAGAGGGTTTTGGTTTTCTGTTTTGTTTTTGGTTTTGGATTTTTTTTTCCTAGGCTCATCCAACTCTGGGAAAGCCTTGTCTGGACATCATCGTGGAGGTCTGGCAATGAAGCTTGGTCTCAGTAGCCAGATGCTAATGCAGACAACTGCCGAGAAAAGCCCCATATTCAGCAGCTGGACTTGCTGCTGTGCATTAAGCACAAATGAATCAGGGGCTAACACCTTGTCCAGAACCAGTCAGACTAAATAAACAACACCGTGCGATAAATTTCAGCTTCAGAGCTGGTGAAAATGTGGAGAACTTCAACATCCACCTCTGTCATCCAGGGACAGGGAAAACTTATGATGACTTTTGTAATGTATTGATAGGCTGTGATTCACAAGTCCTGGACCATTTGTGACATGCCTGTAGCAAATCCCCCCAAATTTCTTTAAATCCTACATCAGCTAAATTGCTCCACTGTCCAGATATTTTACCTTTGACTTTTAATTACACACACTCCAACACATTTGTCTTTTCTGTGCCTATGTTGACTAACCTGATAGATTGTATCTGTACATGCTTTGGAGATTTCCATGCCATCCTTGACCAGGCAAAGTGCTTTGTATCAGAATCCCCTCCAGAGCACACCATTTGGCATATCTGCCAGCCAGCCCAGTGGAAGATTTGCTGCAGTATGCTACACAAGCTAAGAAAGAAAGAACAGTTTTGCAGCTCAGGTCTCTTGCAACCATCGCAGACTTTTTACATGCACCATTTACCTGCCTCCTGCCTCAGTTTCCCCATAGGGACAAGGTAACGAGACTCAGATACAGATATGACAAACAAAGTGAAAGGCTAAACCAACCCCCTCATTCCCATATGGAAGATGTGATGGGGGAAGCCTGTGGCAGTGGGCTGTGGACCCAGACAAAACCTGCAGTGATGCCAGTTCTTTCTGGCTCTCTACATCCTGCAAAGACAACGTGCAACACGGCTTTGGCAATTCATCCATTTCCAGCCTATACGAGGGATGCAGGAATTAGTAATGTCATGAGGAAAGCAAAAACATCAAACACCTTGTCCTTCTCCCTTGTGATTCGATGGCCTCTTGGCAACGTTAATTTCTCCATTTTCAGAATGTGATGCCCCTGTGACCCAACTTAACATCAGTACTGTTAGGCAAGAAGAATCTGAAGTTGCATTTTGTCTTGAAAAGGTCTTGGGAGAATCCTTCACCTTCAACTCAACTCATGGCATGATGAAACAAGAACTCTCCTCGAGGAAAGCCTGTAGACCTGTACTCTGCTAGACCTCTGAGAGGTGTTGGCATCCTGCGGTGCCATTACCTCATACATGTCACCAGATGCCTTAAACAAATTGTCCATGCTTTGTCCTGATCTCTCAGACTCCAAGATCTCTCTCTGAGATTCACTTATTGGAAGGTGGTTCTTCCATTTCAATTTAGCTCAGAACAATAACAAAGTTAATCCTGTAAATACATGCAGTAAATCTATGAAGATCAATGATATTCTGATCACTGAATAATGAATTGAAACCAGAATTTGGAGTACTCGACCCTGCTCTGGCCAAATCCTTTCCAATTGTGCAAATAGCAACATTTTGTAAGGCTCCCTGGTACTGTGCTGTCACTCAGGTTTTACCCACCCAGAGTTACTGCTTTGGTTTGTTAGCACCCTGACTGCATTCTGGGATTTTTTGTTGTTTGGGGTTTTGTTGCTGGCTGCTTTTTGTTCTGCCACAAAATAAACCATGATTTACTTTGGATGCCAAGATTTAGCACAGAGCTAGTATTCGGTACTCCAAAACACTTTGCTGCTGGACACCCAGGGTTTTCCAGGACAGAACCATTTACTTATGTTGGACACCAAAGCAGCTTTATAAAAGGAGGTTTTGGATCCATCTTTCTGGGGGTGACTATACTGAGTTTGCTCCACATTTGATTAAAGGAAGGTGAAATGCTGAATAAACTGTGACGAGCACACCACAGGGGACTCCTAGCAGCACAGTTGGTTCATTTAATCATGCCCCAGTGTTCTCCCTGGACTGATCAGACAGCACCTTCACACACCGAGAACTATAATCCAGCCTTTAATGTCAATTAAGGTGTGACTGCTTAAACTTTGCTTCTTTTTTGCCCCCTCCGCTTCTCTTCCTCTGGCAGGTCACAATTGTTCAAGTGTTGCTGAAGGTTATTCTGTTTAAGTATTAAAAAATGCTTAGCTAAATAGGTTAGCTTATTTGCTTTTGCTGATAGTAGCAGTCCACCCACAGAGCCCTTTCAAATCTCTTCAGTGTTTTGGAAAGTGGATAAGGGACTTATTCAGTGACGTGCAAGTTTTGCCTGAGCCAGGAATGAAGCGTGCATTTCATGAAATGAGAAATAACCTCAGACCACACACACACTGTAATTTCTGAACTCCAGCTCACGCTCTTTTCCCCTCGTCCCCGCGCACACATACACACGCTCTTACTAAAAAACAAGATGATGACTGACATCTCTAAATCCTTTAAGCATTCTTCTACGGCTAACAGCAGAGGGAGGTTTTCAGAGCTTAGGTGGCTCATTATTAGCAACAAGCTGATGAAAAAATGGATTACTACAGTATGTGCATACCATGCCAGAGAGGAATACCAAAAAGCCCGTGCCATCTAAACACAGCTTTCAAGAGGACAAACTACTGATGCAAATATATTACAGCTATTTTTACTGTATAGGGAGAAGAGGGAAAAGCCCTCTGCATGATTTTCCTAAAGAATAATGTTGGTTCTGTCACTCCTTGTTTAGTTAAGCTAAAATCAGTGAGTGTTTAAAATATTATTTTCCATTATAATCCAGTGAAGTGAAACAGACAGATAAGTTGCACACTCACATACTTTCCTCTACCAAGCACAGTATCTATGTTGCACAGCTGGTGAGAACAAACTACACGCAGAGTAGGCAAAGGGCAAACTTCTCCACAGCTGCTACTCCACTGCTTCAATATAATCTGCAGAGCTTAATTCTCAACTGCCTTACAGCAAGCCATTGCACTTAAACACAAAACCCTGCTCAGCTCTCCTGAGATATTTCCTTTACACTGGTCTAAAACTGCCGGGTTCGTTACATTGAACAGGTAAGGAGCTCTCCTGCACTACGCTTACAGCACGCCTGCAGCAGGGACTGCCCCCAGAGAGCCAAAAAATGAGCACGCAAAGGCACTTAATAGAAATTGACTTCCATACCTCATTTGTTGCTTTTTACCTGATGGGCAATACCATCACCCAAGTGAGCCACTGCCATTTGCTCCATCATCCTGAATGCTCTGTATCTGCTCACGCATACAAATGTACGTCTACACCTGTATTAAATGCTCTTCCGTTAGTTCCTTGCTTAACACTTTCCATTATAGGACCTTGCTCGGGTGTTTATAACTTGGCCAAACTCTTAAGTGCTCACGCTGAAATTTTCCATGCTGAGCATCTGCGTCAGGCTGAATTTTTCTGGTAAGTTTCAACTAAAATCACACAGCTGTTCTGAAAATGGGGTTAAAGGGGAGAAACCTCCCTTTCCCCCATGTTATTCTTAGAGCCATTTCACTGATCATCTAGGAAAATGCAGGCTTTGGGGGAGATACTGAGGGAGGGAAGAGGGAACCCTACTGTAATTGACTGTCAGGGTCCCGCCTGGTACCAGCCTTCTGAAAATGTGCTAAAACTGTGTTTTATCCACACTCCATATACATCTTCCAGAGAGTAGCACCATTATTTTCTGAATTCTTTACTGAAACAGATGACCTTGACTTCACAAGCCTCCTCTTCCCACAGACCACATGAACAGCCTCCCAGTTAGAGAAGGATATATATAAAGGACTTTTTGGGACTTTCCATGCAATTTCTAGTCCCGGCCCCCAGGAGCTGCTGTGGCATCAGAACAGAGTGCTGACAAACGCTACTGTTTTAATGCCAAAAACCCTTTAAAGTTGCCCATGTAGCCCACATCAGGAAGCTTGTCAGCGTGGAAACAAGCCAAAGAGCTTGGGGTAACAAGGAGTAAGTGGAAAAGCAGAGCAGGCTCCAAGAGACAGGGGAGCAGAACAGTCAGGGTATAATGATGTAAGGAGGAGGGAAGTGATCCTTCCCTTGTACTCAGCGCTGGTGAGGCTGCACCTGGAGTACTGTGTTCAGCTTTGGGGCTCTCACTACAAGAAGGACATTGAGATGCTACAGCATGTCCAGAGAAGGGCTGCAAGGCTGGTGAAGGGTTTGGAAGACAAATCTTATGAGGAGGGGCCGAGGGAATGGGGATTGTTCAGTCTGGAGAAAAGGAGACTGAGCGGAGACCCCATCACTCTCTACAGGTACCTAAAAGGTGGTTGCAGTGAGGTGGGGGTTGGTCTCTTCTCCCTGGTGACAGGACAATGGGGAAATGGTCTGAAGCTGCATCAGGGGAAGTTTAGGTTGGGTATTAGGAAAAATTTATTTACTGAAAGGATTGTCAGATATTGGAACAGGCTGCCCAAGGAGGTGGTTGAGTCACCACATGGTCTAGTGGTGGACCTAGGAGGGCTGGATAGATGGTTGGACTCAATCTTGACGGCCTTTTCCAACCATAACCATTCTGTGATTCTATGCATTGTGTTAAAAACACACTCTCCACAGGCAGTAGAAATGAGCCAAGAACTCACAGACGCCAGTTGTCTTTTGTTTTCAACCAGTTTGTGTCACATGTACCAGCAGCTACTTCTTCCCCTAACTGGCTGGTCCACAGAAGAGACTGTAACCTACTACTTACCAGTGTTAGCCACGCTAATTGGTCAAGTAACAGAAACTGTGATTCTGAATGCTGACGATGATCCAATGTGGGAACCAATCCTTTCTAAGAAACAGAATTCCTTTCCATTTCGGTTTTACACTGAAGTTTTTGAAAAGCACGTTGCCAAAACTACAAAGGGTAAAGCTGTAAGAGCACTCAAAATTCAGAGAATGCCAGCATTAAAAATGCTAGTGCAAACCCGTGCAGATGCGTTGTGGTATGGCCTTTAACTGTGCTCATTGATACTAAGTGTTTCCCAAAGGTGTTACCCCTCTTCTCTACAGAGGGCACGCTTCTGAAAGGATCCCTTCCAGATCTGCAGTTTTCCTGTGGCCGTGCCAGCGCAGAGCCCAAAATGAGGAAGTCACGGGCTGCACCTCCGGGTCAGCTGCATCCTCAAAAGGCCTCAGCAGCGCAGCGGCTCCCAGCTCAACTCACCTAAGCCCAGCTACCGGGCTGTTAAAATCTCTCCGGGTTAACTCCCGGTTCCCTGCCTGAAGGAGAGCAAAAGGTAAAGCCAGGCACCCACTGCAGACTGACTGTGAGCCTGCTGCCCTCTTAATCCTGCAAGGCAACCGTGCAGAATGGTCTCGCTGCGGCTTCCCAGAGGGTCTGAACACCCACTTCTCACCTCTGAAGGAACAAAATGACAAAAAATAGACTGGTGACATGCTTAAACTATAGTAACTCAATTACAGAGGGTTTTACTGCTCCCTCCCAGTCTTAAACACAGAGTCTTCTATTAAGATGACTCCTGGGATTTCCATGGCGAGGAAAGTAAAATAAAAATGTCTCATTCTATTTTTTTAAACTCCCTTAAACTTTCTAAAATTATTTTCTTACCATATTTTTCTTTTTTTTTTCCCTTCCATTCACATCATCCTCAAGAATATCAGGAGACAGCTGTCTCATCTCAGGCTAGAGGCTGAGACTCCACGTGTGAGACAAGGATCTGCAGTAACACTGAACGTACTACCACAGTCTCAGTAGCTATCTGTGCAGAGATAACACCAGAGCACTGCAAAAAAGGCCTAAGCCTTTACTTTTCTTGGGGTGAGGGTGGCAGAACAGTTTGATAATCTAGATATTAGGGTCTCCTGGTTTTTTTTAGTCACTAGTCAGGATATTCCTCCTTTTACTGCTACTCAGATATGCTAATACATAGAGACAGAACCAATGGGTAAAGATTAAAAAAAAAACAACCCCAAACCAAAACAAACCCAACTTTAAACAGCTTTCCTCACAATTACTGAGGATTTTAATCTTTCCATTACATAAGCAAGTCCAACTTTTCCCCTAAAGTGCCTTCCTACTGCTCCTATCTCAATGAAATGGAATTTATGAAGAGAATCCCTTCACGAATATCCAGAAAATTTTCAAGAGTAATACCACAGTCTAAGCCAAGTGATTTCACTGTTTTTTTCTTCCTTGTTCATGTGGGCAGTGTACAAAGAATCAGACATGAATGCCACTGAATTCAGGTATTTGCTATGAAAGCAAGTTACCATTTTTTAGTGTTTTCTTAGAAGTCTAAGGCTTCTCAGTGTGAATCCAAGAGACAAACAGATGTAACACAGTTACAATGGTTTATAATTCGCTACAAAATTACTTACTACAAAATTATTCTACATTCCCAAGGTTTGAACAATAGCATGGAGGTAAAATACCTACTATTTGTTTTGACACAGGCCCATAATAGGCGTTTCTCCATGTACATTAGAAGTAGATTAATCATAGAATCATAGAACTGTAGGGGTTGGAAGGGACCTCGAGAGATCATCGGGTCCAACCCCCCCTGCCAAAGCAGGCTCCCTAGGACATATCACTCAGATAGGCATCCAGACGGGTCTTGACTATCTCCAGAGAAGGAGACTCCACCACCTCCCTGGGCAGCCTGTCCCAGGGCTCTGTCACCCTCACTGCGAAAAAGTTCCTCCACATGTTGGTGCGGAACTTCCTGTGCTCCAGCTTACAGCCATTGCCCCTTGTTCTGTCCACAGACCACAGAAAAGGGGCTGGCTGATTCCCCCTGCATTCCCTGCTTAAGATAATTATAGACTTTAATTAGGTCCCCCCTTAGTCTAATTATTATACAGATAATATACAGTACGACTGTAATTTACACTATATATATGCACAATAGAATTAAAATTTATGTTTAAATACCTTATTTATTTTAAACATTTTATTAATTTGCCTTTTATTTATTGTAGAATATATATAGAAATGCGACTCCAAAACACTGGGCGGCAAATAGATAGGCAAGAGGAGCCCAAATTCCTCTAGCTATGCTAACACAGTATCTGAATACAGAAGGACCAAACCAAGTTCCCATTCAAACTGACTGCAGAGGTGATGAGACTGAAGCACAGAAAGAGAAATTTTAAGAAATCAACTGTCTCAGAGGTACTTAAATTGTGTTTCCAATTAGACCACACTATGAATTTGTTTTCTTTGCCATTGATTTGTAAACCGGAACAACTAGAAACTGGGCTGGAACTTCCATGGCAGCCTGGATCATGGAGAGGCCAGTGCTGCCAACAGTTGTGAGCATTTACCTCAAACAATATAAATAGACATCTGGTATTTGTTTTTAAAGTAATTGGCACAGAATGGTTTTCAGGGTGATATAGGAGATCGTGTTTACATGAGCATTCACTTGAAGGAAACAACTTAATATCAAACCATAGGGGAAGAAAATCCCTTTAGCATAAACAGAACTGTTGAATTAAAACACAGATTCATTCTAAGCTGAGTTGGTATTTGTTTAGCATCTGAGCTATTCCCACCACTTTGACATTGTCTTTAAGGGGTGCAGTGTTAGGGGTGGCTAATGTTGATATCAAATGTTCTACCAATCTTCAGCCATTGGAACTTGGTACCACAGACCAGAACAAACTCTAATGTAATTAGGTTGTGTTTGTGCATTTCGGAAAACAATGCTTTTAGCACAGCAGGCCTGCTTGTGCTCCAGCTGAAGTTATACTTGCAGTCATGTTTCAGTTGTACTGCTTGTAGACACATAGACACAAGGTCAAGTAGACACAAGGTCAAGTTCTGACCGCTTGACTCCATCCTCTCATCTCAAGCAAACTCAAAAATCGATCAAGATAACCTGTTCACAAGTATCATGCATATGAAACATAGCTACGTTCAATTACTTCTTTCATTTTTGGAGCACAATCTTCATCCTGTCTTAGAAAAAAGGAAATTCAGGTTTTTGGATGCCAACTAAGCAAAGGCAAGCAAACAACTCTGAAGTCCTCCAAACATTTTGTTTAGATGTACTTCCCTTCTTTCAGGGTTAGTTGGCAGAAGCCCACATAAGATACAGACTCATTTATGATCCACACGTGATCTACAGAAGAGGCATACCCCTTAAATGCTTTGAATCGCTGCCTATCTCTCTCACCTGCACATCTAGATATTCAATTTAGAACACCAGAAATTAAATTTCCTGAGTTAACCTTAAGCCAATTTTCTGTTTTTCAGGTGCCTTAATCAGGAAGGTAGATTCTGGCACAAAATCTATAAAGGATGCACCAATCGAGATGTACTTTATCACGGAACGTGCAAATGCAAGGAGAGAGAGTTATCATAAGAATATTACCTCATTTCTTGCATAAGTTGGAAGTTATGCAGTGAACAAAATACCCAGGGCACTGCAGGAACAGAAAAATACCTAGCAGCAAAAGCAGTTAAATGCTTCCTTGGAAGCACAGAACTCTCTCCTCCTCCTGTTACAATTCTTAAGCAAGTAACTTAAACCATACTTTTCATACGTACTAACTTTGACTTGGCTGTTACCTGCTTCCTTTCCCTCCTGCTAACGCTGCTTTCACTCACTGCGCTGAAGCTGTGGCACTGGCGTCAGTCTGCCTTTCATTGCTCAAAGTCATGACCCGCTAAAGCTGAGCAAATACATCCTTTCAAACTGCCTTACTGTGGTCACAAAATGTTTGTATGCACACCCTGACTTTCTGAAACATATTAATTATCTGAAATCGTTCATTCTCCCTCTCCCAGACCAAATATGAAATCTGTGTACCACATGGCTACTCCCAAATCTAGTTATAAGCACAGCTACAGTTTGCAAAACACGTTTAAGATCCCAGCTACACTGCAAATCAGACCCAGGACACACACAGTGTTTTTAACTAGGTCTAATGACAGTTTTGTAAACAGGTTGCTGACAGAGCAGCATTTGTTAACATAGGCAGGGTCACATTTCTTGCTATTTCGCTGGCAACCTGCTATTTTCTTTTTTCCCCATAGAATTTCCATTGAAGGCGTTGGGAACTATTGGTAGACCCTGTTAGATCAGGGACTCAGAGCCTGATCCATGGCAATAAAGTTTAAAAAAAAAAAAAAAATTAAAAATTACCCACCGAGTAAAAAAGAGCAAGAAAATGGCAGTAAGTAACAGTAAAAACACAGTGAGCCATTTCCAGCCAAAAAACGATGACAAGGAAGATGCCCTTCTCCTCCTGGCTGACCAGGGAGTAACTTTTGTGGAGTCATTTTCGTAGCCAGGAGGCTGTTGCAGCCTCCCTCCAGCCACGTCTCCCTGCAACCCGGCAGGAACCCCCACCCAGAAGTCATTAGAACTCCACTAAACACAGCATCCCCTGATGCCTCCCCCATTTTTAAAGCCAAGCAAGACAATAAGCACAGATTTCCAAAATTACAAAAATTATGTTTGCTTTTTATTATCTGCAGGATGTGCCTTCAAACATAGCTCAAACTCTTCCCTTTTGAGTTTGTTCAGTCTCCTTTTCAAATCATACATGCATCTTACTCATGACAAAAGTATTTTATATATACATCCCTAGGGGAAAAACCTGCTCTATTCATGACTTCAGTGATACTTCCTAGTAAAATATGTTAAATTTCATGAGTGCTTCAGGAAAATGATGTCAGCTTTGTACTTGGCGAACAGCCCTGCAGTTCAGCCTTGTACCTGTACAGTTCCACTGCTCTGAGGTTCTTCCAGAAGTCAAATGAGACACCTCACCTAATTCAATTGCATTTTGCCCTCCCCCAGTATCTACTGATTTAGACCATGACTGATAAACCAGTGGTGCTCAGGTGAAGCTTCTCTCTAGTGCCTTTTATCAACTCCAATCGGCAAAGTTATTTAGACCCCTCTGGCCCTCAGGTAAGAAGCTACCATTCCTACCTTCTGGCATACAGTAAGATCTGTTTTCCCTACACAGCTTCTAACAGATGCTTGTCTCTTCCGTTCTTGATGGCCTCTGATATTGGCACTACACCAGCCAATACAGACATTTAGCCTTACAGAGTTTCCCTATTACCTGATGCCTGTTACCTTTGGTGCCGTTTCAGACACTTGATTTCTTCTTTTTTTACTATGGATGTGAAGGGACTATTCCCCTTCTACACGCAGCAGCCTTTTTATGTATTTGATGACCATATTCTTCATCCCACCAAATCATCTCTTCTTTAGCTAAGCAGCAGTTTGCCTCTAAGCATAAGAATGCTGTAAGAGAAAATCAATGTCATCAATAAAAGGTACTTTGATTTATGCCCTACTTATTAGCACCAGCAAGAAGGCCCTACACATTCCCTCTTTCCTTCATAGGTACACAATTCAGACGTACCAATAACTAAAAGTTTTAAAGTGGCTTCTTTTATTTTCTTAGTTGAGCTTTAAAAAAACCAAACAACAAAACAAACAAAAAAACCCCTGCTCCAACTCACTATCCTAAATTTCAGTTTGTATCTTAAATAGCACTGGCTATAATGCAATGCTAAGAGCAGAGATGCAGGGTGATAAAAACAGTTAAGGAACACATTTGGCTTAAGTTAGTTGCCTGCAAAGACCAAGCCTCTTACTGTTTTACTATGTATGTTAAATACTGAACTCCTTATTCCAGGTAGTCAAGTCAGGATTTCCCAAGCCTTCAGATGGCTTGTGCTTACAATAAGCACATAATGGTTAATACAGAGAGTGCAAGGCCTGCAAGAGCTTCCCATGACCTGAACTGGAAGCTGCTCCAGATCAAATTTAAGCTTATTTTCCAATGGGCAGTCATCCAGACCACAAAAACCACCACCGTTCACAGACTGCTGCTGTGCAGCTTCAGTGTCCAAGCTTTTAAAATTTCATAACATTTACCCTTCACATAAAACAATTTATACAGTATACTCAGTGTAAAACCCTATACTAATACAGCATTACATTTGAGATTTCAAAGCTTACAAAAATCAAAGATTAAGGTTTCCAGAGCAACATGGAGCCCTGGCCCCCTTTGTTTGCATGTTATGATCAGGTACTCCTTCACATGGTCTGACAGCATTGAAAAATACAGCAGGCTGTTCAGCATGTAGGATATGGCATTGCTTCTTACAACTTCTCCAACCTACGAACAACAGTTTTCATTTCAAAATTCTATTAGAGCCAGCATTTCAGGAGTAAGATATCATGCCAGCATGATATCTTATATTCATATATGATATATTCATTCACTTCATATATTCTATATTGCATACTCTCAACAACAGACAAGGTGAACACTTTTCCTTTCTGAAACACTGATGGTATCAGAATAAAGTATCAGAATAAAAATGGGATAAAGCAGCTTCCCCACCACCACCCCCAAGTACTTCTTATTTGTTATGTTCTCAGGGTTGTATAGATTTACTTGGGTTTTCCTTCCAAAATGCTAAATGGAACCCCAAGGTCATGTTCTTTGTTCTTCTAAGAAAAATGCAAGCAAAGCCCATGTTAATTCCTAAATTCTTAAGAAATCCCAGTATTTTTGTCCATCATTCTATTTGGTAATACATGTATTTGACACATGAATCAGAGAGAGGAGTTAGGGTCTGATCCCAGTTTTACATATATTTATTCTAAAAGCCTGAGTCCACAACCCTCCGTAGCACCAGTGAACTAACTGCTGGGCAAAGCTGACAGGCAAAAAGGCCAACTTAATTTTTTTTTCCCCCTGAAAGCTGAGTGGAAACATTAGCACACAATGATTTGATGTTGCAAGAAGTGCTATCGTCATAACTCGGGCCATTTCAATGGCAGTGCTGAGGATGAAGTCAAGTGCTGAAGACATGTAAATGAGGAAGACATATTTGCTTTGGCTGAAACACATCATCCTCAACAGGCACCCAGGAGCTGCCCAGCCAAAGCCAGAGGCACACACAACACCCAGCACGTCAGGCAGAAACCTGCCTGTATGTCAGGTAAAGCAGGACCTGGCACCAGTGCTTCCCTCAGGCATGGGCTTCTGTGTAAGCTGCTTGCTTCTTCCATAGCCCTCAGTAGAATCACTCACACTTCCACTGAGGCCCACTGCATGCCACAGGTAACACATGCTCACAGCAGCAAAATTCCCTCAGGAACATAACCACAACTGCCTGCCAGCAAACAGGCTCCTGAAGTGATGGAGTTTAACATGCAGCAACATGGTGTTTTCCCTGGTGAAGGGATGCATGGTGTGCACAGCCAGTGTATGAGGGTCAGTTAGTCCTTGAACTGCTGATCAGCTAAGACCCCATTTGTGGTATCACATCTGGTTCTGAGGTCCCCAGTATGAGACAATCATGGACCTGTTAGAACAGATATAAAGACCCAAAGGATGGACATCAAAACAGTCAGAGGGCTGGGATGAGAGAGTTGTGACTGTTCAGCCTGGAGAAGGTTCTAGGGAGACCTTAATGCCAAAGTGTTGTCCAGACATGCCAGAAATCTACAGACAATAAAAAAGGGAGATATGACAACGTAGTAAAAAGATGAAGTGTGACACCTAACATAATTTGATGTGCTGTGGTTCTTGCACTGAAAAAAAAGAGCACAGTAACAAAAATAGGTGATTTTTCACACCAACTAACCTGAGAAACTCAGTGCTATAGGTACTGAAGGTGATGAGAAGCTCTACAGCTTCATAGAGACTCAGCAAGATCACAGAAGTAAAAAAAAGATTTACAAATTCAAAAGTTATTAGACACAAAGGTATTGTCCATGTCTCAAGACATCCAAGTCGCTCATAGCTCATAAAATATGTGGAGTATTTTTGTCAAGTCCTTTCAATATGATTAGATTCTGCTGACATGACTAAGGGTATCCAAATGGAAGGAGAAAGAAATAAAATCATGACACAACAAAGCAAACCACAATCAGAACACGTTAAAAAGTTTAATTTAAAATTAAGATATCATATTTTATAATTATATATAGTACATATATATAGTACTACATATGCACATATATACCATATATTACATCTACATTCACTTCTGTAAAACATAAATCTGTATCATAAATACAAATTCATTCTTTGCCTTTAATTTCATGGAGGTATCATGTTTTGCTGCATACTGCTGAAGTTGTGTGCATATTTTAATGTTTAGCTAAGACTAGTACAGTGCAACTCACCCAGAAAGCTTTCATTTTGCAACATAAGACACACATAGAGAGCTTTCATTTTGCTACATTATAAGATGTGGCACTGGACGGTTCATCTGTATCATCTGGACTGTATTTTTTCCACAGAAAATTTTCATTTTTTTTCCAAAGAGAACTTTCACACACTTTGCTCTCTTCTGTCAGCGGGAGACGAGGTGCTCTTTCACACAACTTCTCTATGACTGCTACATCTGTGAGCTTCCTGAGGCTCTCCTCATTGTGCTCACTTAGCATGTCCCAGAAATCTTTTGGTTTTTCCTTTGACTTTTGTACCTGTCCTGAGAGGACCCTCCTCGGTGATTGTGTAGGCCCATTTCCATCATTTCTGAAGAGGTCATTGAGAAAAGAGGTATCTCCAAGTAAGTCCACAAATGACTTCTTACAAGTCTGAGCTTGTCTCTCCCCATTTTCTGACTGAGACAGGGATCTTTTTCTTGGCAGCTGTGTTCCTTCCGAGTCCTGCTGTCCTTCATTACTTTTTACAGACAGCACCTCATTTATCTCTGACTTACTGTTTAATGAGCCAGATGCTGTAAAATCCTTGAATGCCTGACTATTTCTCTTTTCAGTATGTGGGGTAGCAACAGTGGGCGACTCTTTATATTTTGCATCAACACCCGTATCTTGCACATCAGAGTCACTGTGAAGTTGTTCTCTCTTGTGGCTCTGCTGGCTCTGTTTTTCTGCAGTTCCACTCAGAAGCAGACCTTCAGCTGATGAAGATCTAGACTTAGATCTTCCAAAATTAACAATGGATTTTCTTTTTCTGGAGCATGTTGTACCCAATTCTCTTTCCTCATCATCACGTGAAGCTTGTGCTGCTTTTTCAACTGTGAAGAAAGACTCCATCTCTGGATGCTTGGAAACATAGAAATCCTTCAACATTTTCTGTCTTGTTTCAGATGTAGCTTTTGCAATATGTTCTGCCAGTTCTTCTGCCGATCCCATATTAAAGTGGGATACCATTTCCTCAAATTGTCTCCTGTATCAGGAAGGAAAAACGTGCTGACAAAATTAACTAGAACCAAAAGCAGCTCTGAAGCAATTAATTCAATTCACTCACTTCACATATCCCAGACAGCAACATGGAAGTTACTTTTCATTATTAGCTTTGGTTTTGATCAGCAAAGACACAAAAGAATTAATGACCATAGAAGAACTGAATTGACTTCTGAATTCAAAACTCCCATGTGATTTCCTCAGTTTATGACCCACAGATTTACTGACTTTCAGTGTAGGTAAGATTTCGTACCAAGTTACCAGAGTTCAGAAGTGGTTGCTCGAACTCCTTTTAAAATACTTGCCAAAACTAGAACTGGATGAGCATGTTCACAGGAGACAGGGACCATCCCCCTCTAGTGAGCTATGGAGTATTTGTTTCTGCTAAGAGGTCAAGCTCTAAGGGAGGTCAGCCTAATCAAGTTAGCCATAGCTTGGGATAAGGTAACAGAACTGAAAGGCTGGACATGTGGGTTTATGCTTACTTCAGAACATGTTGCCCTTCCTGTACAAGGGCTCCTGCAGGCAGCGAGATTTAACCCTGCTTGGCCTCCTGTGCCACCTGACTGGCTAGCCCCAGCCACAGCCTTGTAAGCGGGAGTGCAGGCAGCTTCCCACTTAACCTCACAACTGCAACACATCAAACTGAGGCACCTCATCATCCTCACTCATGGCACAGAGGATGCAGATGTACTCCAAAGTGTGAGGTGCTGAGATGACCTGCTGAAAGTTTTTCCAAGATATGGCTTTAGAATTTTGGAGTAGCACCCTTAATTATTATTGCCTTGGAAAATTTTTACCTCAACAAATTATTGATGACTATTTTGAGCGTTTTTAGCATGTGTGGTTTGCCTCTACCTGC
This sequence comes from Laterallus jamaicensis coturniculus, assembly GCA_022605575.1. Lineage (NCBI taxonomy): Eukaryota > Metazoa > Chordata > Aves > Gruiformes > Rallidae > Laterallus > Laterallus jamaicensis. The sequence continues at coordinate 2,048,464 of JAKCOX010000010.1, forward strand.
CCTTAAATATTAAAAATTTTCAGTATCTATAACAGTAAGCCAGTCGGGCACTACCACAGGAACAGTTTGGATAGCCTACAGTGACAGATTCTGAACACTTAAGAGATATTACCTAGATACCAGGTTTCATACAGTAACTTAGTCTCAAGGCTAAATTAAAAATATACACCAAATCCCACTTCTGTAGGTTTGCCTAGTCAGCTACAGCTTTGCATTTTCTTTTTGCACATATTCTCTATTATTATTATTGAACTTCTATATATGTAACAATGGAATTTAATTATTTGTATTATTAATAGCAATAGTTTGGGGGAAAGGGAAAACAATGACATAAAAATTATCACCCTTCCAAACACAAGACAGGAAACAACATATTAAAGTATTAAAAAAATATTGAACTCCCTGCTAAAAACCAAATCTAAAATCCAATTTTTTTTTTTACTAAAGTGATGAGATTTGAGCAAAACCAGTAGGCAGTCAGAAGCTGATGCTAAAGTTTCTTACTTCTATATAGTTTAAACACTGGTTTGCAGAACTGAGTGGTGCACATACCATGAATACTGGTGGTGATGACATCTGCACGGCGATGTAATAGGTGACATGCTGAATCAACACATTAAAGTGATTTGTGGGTTCACCTCATTTCATTAATCAATGATGAGAGCCTTTGTATAGCATGACTTGACATCCCCCATTATTTCTGCTCTTCCCACAGGACAGCATTAATATTCCCCAAGTACAGGTAAAACAAAAAACCAACTGCCCAGCAAGAAGTTTGTTTGAAGCTCAGAATTTTACTTCCATCTCACCAAAACAATCTCACCTGCGGATTTCTTTGGGTGTCTTTCCAATCAAGAAGGTGGTTGAACCTACTCTGTGTACTTTCTTGTTTTTCTGGGTGACAGGATGCATAAGGTACAGGTGATGTTGCTTACTGTCTGTCCGCATTTCTTGCCCTCTGTTGTCAGTGCTTTTTGCTGCTGTGTTGTCTTCTGGGTTTTCTTCACTCCTCTAGTAAAACAAGACATGAAAATAGTCAAAACAGCTGTGTCAGGGGTGTGATGATGAGCTCAGTTATGCCCAAGTCTGTCACACATAGCTAGCACTCAGTGGTTTGAATGCAAAGAATGGGATTCAGAGTTGCAGTGTGAACTCCCTACTCAGTCAGAAATCTGCAGAGATATTGAAGACAAGTCTTGATTTGCTGATAAGAAAGTGGGATATTCTTCCAAACAGGTCAATTGTGTAGCTAAATTAAGTATCTTTTAAGTTCTCTAATGCCTAAACATGGGTTATACAAATACTTAATGCCACACCAGAGGGCCCAAATCTCATTTACAACCTCCAAATATTACTAAAAAATTGAAAATGCCTGCATTAATTGGTTACAGTCTTAATAGGTAAATTAATCTAAGAAAGTGTTATGTATCAAGGTTTATGGATTATGTGGGTTCACTGCTTCCTGCTTGTTAACTTATGTTACACAATTTTTGCACAGCACATATTCAGAACTCTTATCTTAGCAATTTAACACTCAAAGAAAAACTATAAATAAACACAACACTATTAAAAAACATCAAAGTTACCCTTATATTATTTTTGTCAATATTACAGTCTCTCATGCACACACACACAGAGACAAAATTGGTCAATTGTAAAGATAATTTCAGAAGGGGTATCACCATACTTACCTGTTAATGAACAGAAAAAACCTGCACATTACGTATTAGAATACTGTTAAGATTAAAACTGGTAAGATCAACATTTTAAATGTAATGACCATAAAAAGGTAATGTTTTCATCAAATTCAAGGAGGTCATGTTACAGATGAACTCATTGTGCAGTGACAGTCAACACCTTGCACAAAAACACAATCCTATTTACATACCTTAGTTATTTTTTAGAAATTGTCAATAATTCTTGTCAAAACTTTCCCTTTCCCAAAAGGCAAGGGAAATACGAAATTTAAAGAATGTGTCTGAAAACCAGAGAAAAGCAGAAAAGCACTATTACCTTCCTCCTGCTCCCTCTAAAAATGAGGTTAGGGGAAAGAACAACTGCTTACTCATCTCCTCAGTCCCCCTACAAACACTACTTAAGAGATGAAAACACAAACTGTGTTCACACCTTGTCAACTGCAGTTGAAAATCTGGGTTTGGATCTACAGTGTTTCTTCCCAATGTGTTTCTATTTGATCCATGTCCACTTCCTTTATTTCCATGGGCTGTTCACAACGTTCTTGAGCTTTGGGATCTCACATCTGTTCTCAATCCATTACTTTTGCAAGTAACCTCAAACTAGCATACAGAGAGAGGTTAATAGTAAGGGACCTACAGGCATAATTTTTCACTCTTGAAGCTAAATGCACTACTCCAAAGATTAAAATTTCACCATAGTATTACAAGTCATACTACACAAAACAGAAACCAAGGCCCCAGTTAAGATAGGGGTTTTATATCCCCAAAATAATAATATTGTGATGATCTAACAAAATTAATACTGAATTAGATGTTCTCTACAGCACAAATATTCTACAGTTATCTTGCTAATTATATTTGCACTTAAAATACTAACTTTTAAAAAAAGATATATATAGAGGTAATACTGTACTTGGAAAAAGTATTTTGAGAGAAGAAAGCAACATTAGTTTTAAAATATATTTATTTTGATGGATTTTTTTCATGAAAATATTTATAGCATTCAGAACTCACTAAGGAAGCATAAGGAAAGCACAACTGTATAGCTTAACTCAGGCAAGCATAACTTGTGTAGAATACAAGTCTAACCATGTCAATGCCTGTCTTGAAAGTATTTAAAACTCCTATAAATATGCATCCATCTACCTCTCAATTAAACAAGCCCAAAGTATGAGGCAGCAACACTGGTTTACACATCTGTTCAAACACATAAGATTAAAAATTTCTTTGGGAAAAGAGCCAAATGTTGAAAAAACATTGAAAATCTTAAAACTGTTTATCTTTTTTCTAATTCTTGCAGAAAATCAGAATTAACATAAAAAGTATTGATAATTGCATATAAAATCAGAAACGGCACACTTAGTTCTGGAAGTACATTGACCCACACTGCCAAACCTGACAGAACAAAAATACCAAATACCACCACACAAACACAAAGACCTCTTCTTCTACCTACATTAGCTGCTCAAAGTTGGGTTTTGTTAGGGTTTTTTTTTCCTCTGAAGGTAGTTACTATAAACAAGTTAACCCAAGAGTTGCCGGAGCTAATGCCAGTGCAAGCCCATGGCCACTGTGAGCTACACTTGAAAAACATCTCAACTATCTGGAGAAAAGCCAATTGATTAAATGGCACCCAGTTAGGCTGAAACAACAACTGGCTCTGTTAAACTTGTCATGCTTTCAAAAACATTCTCAAGTTAAATCTAGCACCCAAATCCCAAACTGAATGACTTCTTTCTGAAAAACAATAAACATTTTGTCAGTAAGACTAAAACACTTACTTCAGTTTTTCTTAGACTGTGTCTGTGTTCATTAAAAGAGTGAAAACTTCAGTGTTCCAACACTGTCAACGTTCTACACTATTATGCTTCCCTTAATTTGACTTCATGTATTACTCTCCTTAATTCTTCCCACGCAGAGTAACATAGAATGGCAGGGGTTGGAAGGGACCTCTGGAGATCTGTCCAACCCCTTCCCGCTAAAACAGGATCACTGAAAGCAGGCTGCACAGGATCACATCCAGGTGGGCCTTGAATATCTCCAGAGATGGAGACTCCACTGCCTCTCTGGGCAGCCTGTCCCAGGGCTCTGTCATCCTCAGAGTGAAGTTTTTCCTTATGTTCAGGTGGAACTTGTGCCTGTCACCCCTTGTCCTGTCACCAAGCATCACTGAGAAGAGCCTGGCCCCATCCTCTTGACACCTGCCCTTTAAATTATGTATAACTATCAACGAGGTCCCCTCTCGGTTTTCTCTTCTCCAGGCTCTCAGCCTTTCCTCATTGGAGAGATGCTCCAGTCACCTCTCCATCTGTGCAGCCCTCTGCTGCACTCTCTCCAGTAGCTCCCTGTCTTTCTTGAACTGGGGAGGCCAGAACTGGACACAGGACTCCAGATGTGACCCTATCAAGGCAGAAGACTGGGGAGAAGAACCTCCCTCGCCCTGCTGGCAACAGTCTTCTTAATGCCCCCCAGGATATTATGGTCAATTTCTTTCTGACTCTCTTTCCATGTTTACGTTCAAACTCATCATTTGAAATCTGTTTCATGGTAACAATTTCTGTTCAACAGCTTTCTATTTTCTGTTCATTGAGCACTTTCTCTACAACGCTGCTGTGTCCCGTCCCCCCCCATTATACACAATATCCCACGTTGACTTTACAGCACCAGTATTGTTCACCTGAATTATCAAGTGTGTCACATGCATAAGGTGACCGATCTTGCTCTGCAAGGTTGAAATTAATAAAATCTAAGTTACATTAACTGAGCATTTGTATCAACCCTTGCTAACTGTAACAATTAAACAAAGAATTTTTTACTCTTGTTCTTCCACTAATGATACTAGCACATTTAGCAATCTATTTATATTATTGGATGTCAGATCCTTTATGAAATAATACATGTTATGACCAAAAGAACAGAATAATAAAAGGAAACCAAAATTGTTAAGATGTTAATGCGCACTTCCTAGTGCACAGAATCTTAAAGTACTGTACATTAATTAATACAGTTAGCTTAGTACCAGTGTTGCTGAACTTCATGCAGGAACATTTTAATGATGTAAGATCTGACTTAGCATTTTTAAATCATCACTGGAAAACTGGAAGTCCATAAGCATCTCTCAGGACTGGAAATAAAGAGTAATTCAACAGAAAGAAAGGAGAATTAAGAAGAACACGGTCAATTCTTTGCATCAAAATTATCCAACTGTTTTGCCAAGTAGCAAATCTGACTTTGCTTTATGGCTTAGCCATGTACCTACTAAAAGTGTTAACCAATTTAACACAGGGAGAAGAATAGTAAACCAACTCAAATTACATAAATGATAACACAAATACTTTCTCCTGGAATTAAGATTCCACCCAGTGCCTAAATAGGTAATAACATAGCTTAGAAGTTTCAAATCTGGGATTATGAGATTCTGAATGACAACTAAAAATCACAGTATAGAAATCAAAAGAATTCTTGCTAAACATTATCTCACACACACATATACTATGTATTAAAATGTTTTCTTTATGCACTGCAAAGCATATCTTCTTGTTAGCCTTCTGAAATACACATGATGCACAGCTAAAGAAATATTTAGCATTGCATACAGTATCTGCTATATAATTTTGACAAAAAGACTGGCAGAGATCATGAAAGCAGTTAGTCTTTACTCAGGGTTTATATGCACTGAAGGCATTATACGTTTGCAAAGTATGTTACAACATCCCCACTGTTCAAACTGCAAAGTGGAAAAGTTTAATTTAAACTTGACTACATCATTTATTAGATGAGCAGTAAGTGTGCCTATAGTGAACTATCTGCAACACTGTTACACATTTCTGCATTCTTCACATTTTCTCCTTTCTCAAATCGGTACCTTGGCAAGGGGTAAAAGGTACAGCAAAATAATTCCTTTGATAACAAAGAAAATTTCTATTGACTTACAGAGTGTAATATTTTTATTGCTTTATTCAGCTTTGTGCAATTTCATGTTACCAATACAATCTTTGCACAAAGTTCAGGAAAAAAAAGTATGTATGACTTTGAAAAGAAATTAAGACAAAGGTCTACAGATGCACATATTTAGAAGGCAACATTTTTTTTATTCAATAATAACATAAAAGCCTAGACTTTCACCTGTTTTAAATTTCTTTTCTTATCCTATCCCCTCTTCACTTACTGCACCCAGTCAAAAGCAGCTTTCCATACACTGCAACGGGAAAGTAGGATTACTAAGCAGTTGTGCAGAACAGTTTAAGATTTCAGAAAATGTAGGGACTCTTACCATATGTGAAAAAATAGTTCTAAGAAAGTATTTATTTTCACCTTTCACATTCCATTTAGTCTACAGATTTTTCAACATAAGTATCTTTCTACCACAGAATAAATTTTTCTCAACCACGTTTTCTTTTGTTATGTATGCTCCTTACTCATAAAAGTATATAACAAGTTTTGGACACCAATAATGAGTTCAGTTTAAGTTACATATTACACACAGGCTGTAATCAAGCCTTCAAAAATGGCAGGATCTGCACATTTTGTGTCCCACACCAACTCAATTTAAGGATAATGCTCTTCAAGAAGAATGAGTACATGCAGCTGAGCATCAAGCAAAATCTTAAGTGCCACAATGCAGTGGTAACTTTTACTTAGAGATTCTATCCTGAATCTACATGTCTTGGATTTGTCGGCTCTGTGTGACACTGTCTCCTGCTGCACAGATACAGCAGTTTTAAAAATCATAAATACCCACCAAAATAAATTTTGTCTGGCTTTGACAAGTAAAATTTCAGTATGTTCTTCCTACAACAGGCAGAAAGGGGTAGCTCTACACTCCAGAGCAATGTATGTGAAACCATGGATGAGCACACTCAGACATGACTGAGATGACTGGCAGCCTTAAGCCTGTGACTTCACTGTTCCTGTCTTTAGTCCCTTCAAGTAAGACAAAAAGAGAACAGTGTTCATCTTTTTAAGCACTGCAAATTGAAAACCTATGGCAGGCCACGCAAGCCAAGGATAGGAGTAAGATGAGTAGGAAAAAAATAAACAGAGATCCAGGGACCGGTTTTTAAGCTGTCTCACGTTTGTGGTAATTCAGGTCACCAGACTATAGAGGATAATCAGCTTCCTCCAAAAGCCCAAACTGAAAACACATTTATATAGTTCTTCTTTAGCCAAAGTTGTGCTATATCTGAGCATCTTCCTCTCTTCTACTGCTTGACTACTTAGAGTATCACTATGGTAAGTACCTTGTCAAACACAGACACCCAGCTAGCAACAGCCCTCTTTAGCTTCCCAACTCACAGCTGAAGCAGAGTTAACAGCTAATAGGCTTTTCTCTTCAGGTATGCATGAAACCACTGCTGCCAGATATCCAGGATACTTTCCACTGCAAAGTTTCATTGTTTGTTTTCATTTCTAAAACAAACAAGAAAGGCTTTCTCAAATCTCTAGCTGCCTGGCAGTCACCTAAATCATACAAAAGCATTAAACTGTGAATTTAGTATGACTGTCCTCTTAAAACACAGCTCGCAAGCAAGTAACAAAACTTCTATGCCCTATCTACTCTTTTCCCACTCCCCTCCAAAATGGAGGAAACACGTGACTTTCCAGAGATACTGTAAGTTGTGGTCAGTTTCAGAGGTTTTATTATTTTGATCAGGTGATAAATTCATTACAATGTATCAAATATCTACCCAAATTGGAATTCTTGATTATTTCAGATAATTGTTTTCCCCCTGTCATAATTTTCCTTGTTGTTTTGTTTGAGGTTTTGCTTCCTTCTTCCCTGGGGATTTTCCCATAATGTGTATAAACTACTATGATCTTTCTATAGTCTCTTTTTTTAACACATACTAATTCTTCCATACTGTTTTCTAGATTACCTATGTTTCTTCTATTTGTCAGGACATATATAAATACCCTGAAACTTTTTCTACCTGACAGTTCATTCAAGGTCTTGTTTCCTTCTCTCTTCTACACGTACAGACGACAAACAGGAATTTCTTCCTAAATTATTCTGCTTGCCAAGGAACATGAAGTATAATAAGAGTCCAGATAAAATGTCGTGTAGTTTAAATGTGAGTTCCATATGGTCAAGGTAATAACAGAAAAGTGATTATGATTCTTTGATAAACCAGAAAGCAAGCTTTCCTGCTTGCAGAGGACACACTACTGAGCAAACTATGTACTTCAGAAGGTTATGGTGACTTACATATTCCTCAGTTTGAAGCAAACCTCAATCTTAAAATATTTTAGAATGACTCCTGATGTGGCCATTAAAGGCAATTGTTTAGCCAATGGTCAGTACCTCAACTGTCTTAGAAAATGAAGCTAACCTGCCATAAAAGTTTATAAAACTCTAGGACAATCACATTACCCAAACTTTCTGAGCTAAGCAAAACTACTCAGGATGCTGGTTGTCAATACAAAGTTATCTAATATTTTATTGTCTCACAGGAGACCAACAGGTGAAATATTCTTCAAGTTACAAAAAGTATTAGACTTATTTTGGGTAGAAATTACTTCTCCAAAATATTCTGCCAACATCAAGAAACCAGTATTTAGCTATAAAAAGTAAATTTAGCAGATAAAAGTAAAGAAATTTTATCAGAGTAAAATGCCCTCTGGTTGTCATCTCCAGCTTTTCTGACTGCACAAAAACCAAGGACATCCCATGATGCTAATCATTTGCTTTACAGTGGAGAATTGATTACTAAGTCAACCAAGGAAAGATTGTGTTCTCTTTCATGTTTACTTATCCAATCAGGTAACAGAGCAAGAATTTATCTTTCAGAGCAGAGTGCTATAAGCAGCATCATTTTCTTGCATGAAAAATTTGACTACAAATCAATGTAGTTGTTATTATTACTGTTGAAAATGAGGAGACAACCAGCTTGTCTCAGAACTCAAGGCTGATTCCAGCAGAAGCCTGTGGACTTGCACCCTTCCAAACAGCAGCAAAACTAAATAATCCATATTCATTATGGTGCATGTGCAACTGCAGGCTTCACAGAATGCGACTCAAACCAAAAGCCACACTGAAATGGTTAATTCTTTTGTAAACTGAAACTGTAAACTTGATAAAGCCAAATTACAGGCCAATCGTTTGGGAACAATTATTTTAAAGCTCAATAGCACTGCCCATCTTAGAAGAGGAAAGATAATGGAACATTATCTCCCTAAAGTCTACTCTTTGTAAACAGCTATCTCCACTTGTTGAATGTGAAAGCTGTGCAAATACTCTGCAATCAGAGTTACTCTGATAGAGACACTTTGTTTAAATAATCTACAAAATGTCAATGTAATACAAATACGATAAAGAAGCATTCTTAATAACACAACTTTTGTATTTACAGTATTCTCAACAGCACTTAAATCTGCATTGGAGATACAAAGGGCATGTTTTTTCCTAGGCTGACAGCATGCTTAGTTCTCTCATTTACACCACATTGCAATAACATAAAGAGGGGTTTACCATTAATCCAGGTTTTACTACAAAGCATCCCGTTATTTCTCTGTCAAACACTGGCAAGAGTGCCAAATGTCTGTCATCCAATTCAGAGGATTAAGTCTTCTTTTATAGTGTGATTCTTGTACCAATTTATAAAAATACAGATATAGTTTCTTAGAGCTGGTCACAGTCTATATTTTGGCCTGAATTCATGCCGCAGAGGTTGAATATGACAGCTGGCAGGAAGCTGAGGGTAGAATACATCCTCCCCCTTTTCAGTCACCACATTTCTGTTGCCATAGTGATTAATCCTCAATTGAATGGCTGTCTTTGTACATTTCTTTTCAGTAAAACTTTAAGTAAACTTAAAGTTGAAAACATGCAGTTGACTGAAAAAAAAGAGACTCCAGATATTCAACAGGTACAGTACAAGTTCTTGTGACTAATACTTTTCCACATATTAAAAGCACAAATTAGCTCTAATGAGGGATATCATCAGTTTTTCAAATTTAGCATGTACTGTTCCCATATTCTGTCTTTTTTGTGATGCCTCCAAGACTTCTCAAACGTCTTGCCCAAGCTCTAACCAACCCCCCCAGATGCCTCTAAGAAGTACTACACAGATTCAGCTTTATAGGAGCTAGAGAAAGCCTATTCCAGACTTCTGTACTTATGTAAATCATTTCACATACACTGTTTTTGCCAATTAACACAGAAATTAACTAGAAAATTAAGGAATGCCATCATTTACTTCAAAATAGATTATAAATGGTAAAAGAAGATACTTAATCTTCCCTCCAGGAGGCTTCTATTTATTTCTTATGGTGGCTAAAAAAAAGCTTCACAAATAACAGCACAAGTTGCTCAAAAACAAAGTAACAAGGTCTGCACTGCACAGTCAGCCAGGTTGCTTTGGAACTCACCAGAAAAACCCACCAAAAAACCTCAAGCCTCTAAAAGTACTTCATAGGTGACAAAGGTCTCAGAATGTGTCAACACTTTCTTTGTTGCTCAAAATTAATAATGCCAGTATAATTTTGAAGACAGTATCACATAAATGACAAAGACACTTCTTCCATGAAAGGCTTGGAATACCTGTAGGTCTGCTATGAAAATATTACCCTGGCATTGTCAGTCCACCACGTCCAGTTTACAAGTTCATTTTCCATGTTTTCTTTCAGAAGCTTTCCTTCTTTCTGGCTATATGAGATAGATTAGAACAAAATAAAAGAGCTGTCTTCCTAATGGCTAGGAATGGGGAAATAGAAATAGGCTTTCACCTTACTTCACGTAAAACCAATTAATTTTAGCGGAGTATATTCAAACACAGAAACTAAAATGAAGAATAATGATGTTTCAGTATCATTAAATCAGCCTAAAGCTAATACAGAAAATAATGCTGGAAAAAAACAATTTATTTATTCCAAGCAATTAATTTTTAATATGAACATCTTCACTCACACTTTTGCATACAAGACCAGAAAACCCTTGTTACAAATAACCTTCTACGAAATAGCAGAAGTGTATTTTGGAGTTGTATGTATATGGAAGCAACAAGACCAGCCCTTGGTAATTTTTAACAGAATAGATATCTGTCACATTAAATTACTTGCATTTTTTTACCCTCAGATGTTTAGGATGCTGAATCCTGGTGTGATTCTCCTTTACATCATGGTATCTGAGACACCTAAGGTTCTAGGACACACAATTAGTTTTTAGAACTGCAGAGGAAATTGAGATGCATAATCTGTATCTCTCAAATTACTTTAGGAACAGCTGCCTGGCACACCTCTGCATGGAATAAAAATCTCTGGCTTTGTTTTAAGTACTGAGGCTCTTCAACATTTGTAGTTACTGATGCTTCAGTGCCTTCCACGGAAGCAACACTATCAGAAACAGACTGAGGAATGATTATCACACTGGTGTTCTGTCCTTTTTACTGAAAGTCAACATTGATCTGACACTGCAAGTGTCAGTGGTCAGAATATGGACAACATTTAGATACAGGGTAAGATGTACCATTCAGGGACTGTTGGTAGCAAGTTAAAATATCTTTACTGAAAGTATTCTACCTCTAAGGAACATCAAAGATATAAATATCATGTCTACCTTAAACTTTTAGTATTTTAAGTACTTCCTTGATTGCAAGATACAGTATAAGCAGATATCCACTGGTGCAGATGACTATGAAGGCTTCGTCTACAAGAGGACACGAGTACCTCACTCCACTGAAAATGCTACACAGCCATGGCTACTGAATTTCCTTCCACTTCCATAAAATCCTATGGACTTCTGTGATAAAGGGAATGTATTCCCAAACCAGAATTTATTTTAGTTTCTTCAGAATCATGGGATAAAGCCTTTCACATGTGTTTGCTTCTACCAGCTATATATATTATCTTCAAATAGTTAACTTTGTTAATTCAGATGCTGCACAGGACTAACTTTGACCAAAATATGGCTTATTCTCTTGCTTGTATAATTATGCATACTTAATACTGTTACTTTTACTACTTCTACATTTTCTCACCTTTCATAGCTGATAAGTTGAGAGCTCTCATGATGATCTGTTTTTATTCCTTGACATCGGACTTCATATTCTGATTGCTGCTACCTAACTGTATTTTTAATAGCCACAAAGAATTTAGGGAAATACATAATAAACAAGCACTCACTCATATAAACATGAACACTCTAGCTCAACTAGTCAATTTACACAATAAACAAAAATTGAGGGCATGACCACCTTGGGAGAAAAAGGGTCAAAGGCTCTGCAGCAATCTTGGAAGCCACGTACCAGGACTGTTAGGGAACCTGGAGCATGAAGCAAGCAGGAACAGAAGAAATAGTAGCAAGACCTATTTCTCATAAAACCCAACAAGATTTTGTTCCCTTAAGCCTTTAATGGTACAGAACAATAGTAGTTAAAATACTATGTTCTACTACTTCAGAGAAAAGTTAGCTGGGGTGTAAGAATACACAGCTAACATTAGGGACAGACCGACTACTTAATACTGGATAATAAAACAAATGGTTTGATTGAAATATACATTTTCAAAGGTTAAGAGATTTTACTGTGAACTACATCAGTGCCAACAGTCTAGATCTAACACCTTCTGTAGTGGAATCAAGGAAAGACTCTCTCCAAGACAAACCTCTTATCCCAAAGTTGTAATATTACACTTTTTCCTTACACTTTTTATAATCAACTGAAATCCAAGTTTACTTTTTCATTAGTTACTCAGTTTCTTAAGTAAGTTGTTCTACATACCTTCAAAGTTCTCTTTTGAGGAAGAAAAATCCCTGCCCCCCGTCCCCTTCTACTCTGGCTCTCAAAGATCTTTTTCCCATGCAACCTCTCTCATTTTGAAGGAAGAGTCCTCAGAGGGTTTGCAGCCTGCTCTAGTTTTAAGACGTTTTTGCACCTCACGTGACTACATTAGTCTCCAGCTTCCATATGTAAACTGTAAGCAAAGATGTTTCATTCAATCGTCAACCAAGATCTGTAGGAAGAGCTGTATTTCCCAACTTGCAACTCATCTGCTTCAATGCAATTCTTTGTTAGTTTTCAACTGTTCTTTGCCACCCTTTCCCAGGGATTAGTAAATTCTTGAGAAAAAAAATTTAAGTAAAAAATGCATTATTATGGACAGATTGCAGAGCAAAATTGCTAAGGAGGAAGAAAGAGATGACATAGGAGGCAAACTGAACAACATACTTTTGTTCCAAAGAGACATACCTATGAAATAGTATTTATCAATCCTACTTAGAAATAACACAAATTAATTAAACGTACTTAAAAGGTACATAAATATTAACAGGAAATTATTCAGAAGCCTTCATGATGATATCAAATTAAGCTTCAATATAAACACATGATAAAAAAAGAAAAGGCTTCTAATTAAATATGCAATTATTGATACCCAGAATGAACAGGAACAGCTACATAATTGCTGAGAAAAGTCTAGAACAATGATGCTAGAAAGCGACATCAATGTGAAATTTCAGGTTACAAAAAAATTTGCTTTTCTTTCAGGATCAGGTTATAATTAATGTTTCAGTATGCTTTAGTATGTTGAAAAATTTTACTGAACTGCATTTGAAGTCAGAATTCTCTTTATAAAACAACTAGTTGCTCTGACAGTGAACGTCGTAGCTTAAAATGATGGCAAATAAGTAAAAAAAGACCAGCAAAGGCTGATAGTCAGAAGAGCAACTGACCATGTTTTTCACAGAACACCTTTTAAAATAAAAATAAAATAATGAAGAAAGACTGTTACTGCTACAATTTTCCAACACAGTTCACATTTCAAATTTGTCTGAGAACCCCTGGCAGCACTTTCTTAAAGCTGAGCACAAAAAATTCAAAGCTCCAATTTAAACACAACCATCTATGGGTTATTTCTAGATTAGTGCCTCTATGTCAAAGAAAGAGCAGGAAGCAAAGGAAGAAGCAGTCTTCTCCACAATTATTGATGCTTTTCTTCCTACTTAAATCTCCAAGAGACCCGATACTGCTGTTGCTTCTAAGTAAAAATAGGTACCTTAGAAAAACTGACAAGTTGAGAGGTTAATTTGTAATAGCTGCAGTCACACAAACTCTAAATAGTGACATGTAAGTTACATGAACAATACAAATGACTCCTACAGACTAGTTTTGAACCTAGGTGGATCAACAGACGTTTACTCAAAGTACTGTCTTCAAAATATTCTTTCCCTTATATTTAGCTTTATTACTGTTGTCAGCCATTGCCATCAAACAGGGACCTTTCTACAGCATTCCTGAGAATTTTTGAACACTTTTTCTGTGAATAATGAGTAGTCTAATGGAAAAGCATTAAGAATGAAAAAGCCTTACTTGTTGGCCTGTTGATCTTCCCAGTGCAAAAGTTCTTTGGCATCCCTACTAATGGCTTGATTAAATAAATCAACAACACTGGAAGAAACTCCTTTAGTCACTGCTAATGTTCCAACACCCCAGAACAGTACACAATACAGTCTTTGCCTATAATTTCTATAGTGATTAGTAGTATATTTGTAAAGATGAAACTGTATCTTCACCAATTACTTATTCTGTGCTTGTGGTTTATCTTAAGAATCACTCTAGAAAACAGAAAATGTTTATTACAAGGCAAACAAAGTGTCCAGATAATCAGAGCAGATTAAAGCCACTATGTAATAAAAACCTGGAAGCTGTAAGATGAATTTATTCCAGATTTGTATGTATTCCAAGTGTAATTAAACAAGATGCATGACAAACAAAAAGCATAACACATCTCTGTTGCTGCAAATGCGCACTCACACTCATCTTGAGTTTTGAGCTGCAGGCATTAAGTAGAGACAGTAATGACCATTGCTTTAACCCACTGCATGTGTACACCCCACAACAAAAAAATTCTGCAAAATGATTTATGTTTGACTTTCTACACTACAGAGATTCTGGCTTGTGCTGTGGCAACTGGATCCTTATTAACTGGATCCAGGACAATCTGAAGTTTTTCAAGCCTTAAATCAGAAAAGCATGGAACAGAATTTGATTTCAAACATCCTATCTTTAATCTTAACATTTCTCTCGGAAAAATCCCACAGAGGGTGCTCTGCAGCTTAATTTCCAGCTCTTTCAGAGCTGGCCAATTACAAAGGAACAACTGAAAAACAAAACACAAAAATAATTTATTAGACCTCCATTTGAGCCTCCTCTCATCCTCCTCCCATCCTCAGTGGCTTTGATCATTCATGGTGGCCATTAACAGAAAAACAAGTTCACTAGAGCTTTTTAAGATGAAAAATGAGGATAAAAACAGTAAAAACATCATTTCCCAAACATTACTCTTTACCTTGGCACTACAGACAGTTACATTAGCAGGGAGCTGGGAAAACTGCTTCAACTCAAATACGTCTCGCACTGCCCACCGGCTCAAGTGATTTTCAGCTTTGCTGGATCCAACCACATTCTGATTTGAATGAATATATGCCACTTCTTGAACACCATCTGATAGAGTAGGAGAAATATATAATTAAAGATTTGTTCCAACCCCCTGAAAGCATATAGTTGCACTGAAGAAGGATTTTGCAATTTCAGAAAAGTTTTACATGGCGGTTGTAAAATTTGTTATCTCTACACTCAGCATCATCTCTCAGCTTTATGAAACAAACAACTATTAGCCTTAACCAGATTTACCCAGAGAGTTTAGTCCTGCTTTTTTCAATAGGACAAAGAAGTTTCAAAGCACCTATGATTTAATGGATCAAATATTAATGTTTAAAGTTAAGTCTCTAACAACAGCAAGTCTCCTAAATTACATAAATAAAACCACACATAAAACCCAACTCCTTAAAAGTCGTGTCAAGATTCTGCAGGTCAGATATTTAGATTTGTGAATTGTCAATAAATCTTCAATTTCAGCATCCTTTGATAGCAAATGTTTAACAAAGTATCATAAAAGAACCCCCCAGGAGACACAAAAGTAAGGCTAGTATGTAAAAAGATAGATACCGAAGGACATTACTAAGCAATTCAGCAGAGCATTTATTAGTGTCTTGCAACAAAACAATGTATAGAACAAAGAACTTAAAACCTGTCGATGATGATAAATATATGTTATTACTTCAGTTGAAATAAAAGCAAAGAAATCAAATGAGTAGTTACCTAAATATCTGTCCATTGATTCCACTTTTTGATCTTGATGTTGAAATGCAGCTTTGCTTGCAGAGGTTCTACACACAGTGTAATTGCTAGATTTCATTCGTGCAACAGATTTATCGTGAATAGGATGAGGCATTTTGGACCCAAACTGAACTCTGACACTCTGTCTTTTACACTTAGAGCTTGGCTTTCTGACATGAATTTTCTCTACTAGTAAATTTTCTTCAGAGGATGAAAACTCATCTATATTCTGCGAATCACTTTCCTTTTCTTTTCTATAGGGCTTCTTTGATTGTAGTAGGGTTTTGGAGAAGTTACCTAGTCCACTGTTTCGGGACATGGTATGCCTTTCTTTCCCTTTCTGAAAACTGAGAGCTTTTAACTTTGATTCAGAGTTATGGGGAATTTCAATATCATCAGACTCATCGCTTATGTCACTTGCCTCTTTCACATCTCTTGTGCTATTCTTAATCTCTTTGAAAGACACGACTCTGCTCAAATTTGCCTCAGTACTACATATTCCAAGTTGCCTACTGCCTTCCTTACATACTAATCCATCTTTTTCTTTTGTTAACTCTTCACAATTCTCAGGTACTGACTTGTAATCTTCAACTTTTTTAGCAAGCACTGGTTGTTGGTATGCTGGAACTTGAGTAGGAAATATTACATCATCACTCTCTTCGGAACTCCACTCAGTTTCAGTGACTACATCACTTTGCTTTGATACACACTGATCTTCACTTCCTCTGCTATCTTCCTCCTCAGAGCCCGATAAAGCAAGCCAGCCTGGACTACACATATCCTGTTTATCAGTTCCATCTGGTGACTGAGCAGCTTTGCCATACTCCAAAGCAGGTACACGGCTTTGACATTTCTGAAAATCACTATGCTTACTACTGACATCTCTTCTGACAGTTTGATAATCTGAATTTGAATGATGACAGTTGTAATTATTAGATGACTCTTTGGTAGTTTCAATTTTTCTCTGCAAGAACTTAGAAAATCCACACTGCATTAAGGAAAGCTGTCCCTTTGCTGCCATTAAATTATTGGCATTGCAAGGCTTCCTTCTGTCGCATTTTTTAACAGATGTTTCTAGGATATCATCGTCACTAAAGTCATCACAAAAATCCATTTCTTCTTTCTTTAATTCTGCTTGAATACTTCCAGGTGCTCTATCTTCCTTAGTGTCTTGCTGCTCACCCTAAAAATAAAATTATTTTACAGCAAAGGTATTTAAAACATAAATTATATAACAAACCTAATTCTGAAAGTGTAAAAAGGGATTTTCCACTGTGCTACTCGATCAAAAAAATCCATGCAAAATAGTATTTACATTATGCAAAATATAAAGCAAAAACTAATAAAAACAAGTCATAGAACATAACTCTATGGAAGTCTTTGGCTGAACAGACCTTTTAGCAAAACAATAAAAACTGCATATTTGATATTATACATGTATCTAAACCAAACTACGTCCTCACAATCCACACCCATACTTTGCTAGTTTATACTGATCTTGTTGCAGCTTTTCATCTTCCAAAGGTAGCCTGAAAACTGAATTAATGATTCAAACCTTAACAGTGTATAACGACTTTCATAAAAATGTAACCTCCCAACAGCAGTCAACCTCCTTGTACTTGAGAGCTAACACAATTTAAGAGAGGTACGAGTACGTAACATTCTGCTCTTAAAATTAGCTGGGGCCTACTGTAATCAAACAAAAATTACCTCCAGGTAATTTTGAAGCTACATAAGACCAGAATACAACTCCAAAACAGTGCACTACTGAGGCAAAAGATGTAAATGAAAAGTCAGAAGGATAAATACTAAACTTTTGTACAGAAATGGAATATTAAAACCTAATATATATTAATTATGATACCATTCTGCTTATCAAAAAGCATTTCGCACAAGCTAAAAAAGCTTCTGTTTGTCACAAAATCCACTGTGAAAACATGATCACACAGTGATATATTAATGTGGTGTGATGATCAATATGATGGTATACAGATTTAAATGTATACAGACATTCACCCAGAGAAATCTCCAAAAAGCCTAAGAGACAGCAGCTAATTTTCAGTACCATTCAGTGTGATCGAGTCTAATCTTTTCATGCTTAGAGGCCATATGGTAGATGTAATTATTTGTTTATGAAATCATGTACATGCAGTGGTCAGTCAAAAACAATTGTAAAAGTTTTCCAATCAAACCTAGCCTTTACAGGAAGAAAAAAAATAATCTTGCTCTATGAGGAAGTGATTCGACATGTTTAGAAGAAAACATTGAACTGACCAGTTATTTTGTGGGAATCGCTGTCTGATTACATCAAATAAATAGCGTACATCTTCCACACAGGTCCATAAAACCTGATGCAAGCTTTCAAGCCCTCCAAACCAAATGTACTCCTTTCCACAAGTTCCTAATCAAAATCTTCTAAACAATAACTGTTTAAGATTCTCAACTGACTTTTTAAGCAGAGGCTATCACATCATGTCATAACATAAGGCTGTCACTACAAATCAATGATTGGGTGAACAATTTTGCTTGGTAGTAACAGCATGTTAGTAATACCTTCATTCATTCACGCTGAGGACATCCAACTATTGTAAAGGCCACACCCTACAGCCACAGGCGATAAGAACATTCCATTTTAATACAAACAGCATGACATTGTCTGAGGCTTTACAACATGTCAAGCCAAGCAGACAAAAGACAGCAAGTACAATCTAGGGTAAAAGCATTACCAGCCTAAAAGCAGACTGTCCACACGTGCCGCTGTAGTGTCAGGAACAAGACAGACTGTTCCGCTCTGGTCCGTAGCCCACAAAGATACCTCACCTTTTCTGAGACGCATGGAGGTGTCTGTGTCTCTTCCTTTAGCCATGTAGTTGCTGTCATGACTCCTGCTTCTACTCGCCCTTCCCTCTACAACAATCAAGAATGCAGAGAGTAAAACTGTACCTGCTCAACTTAAAAGGCAAGGCCAGAAAAAAAACACCCACACCTTTTTTTTTTTCTCCCTACAGAGACACAAGCATCAGAAGTACTATCAGCAAAGTGCAGGCTAAGACTTACATTCTGGCAATTATTGCTTTTTAATTTAACTCATAACCTATAGGAAAAGTAACCCACCGTGTAAATTAGGAGGATCTTATGTATACACTGTTTTAACAATTTAAACTTTCCAAAGCAGAATACCTGCTATACTATTCATATTAGACACCACGTTTGAATTTTGATTTAATTCAGAAAACTTCTGATCTTAATATCCCCAAAGTATACGTTACTTACTTCCACCTTGTAATGCTTTTAAATCTAGCACTATAAAATACTTTTTAAAGCAATTTTTGATATCTTGAAATGTACTATACAAAGTTTACTATGTTCATAAAAAAGTTTTTTGAAGGTAAAAGGTCTCTCTGAGCTATGATGAATAAAAGGTATCTGTGCACAAAGCTGACCGTATGCAAAATATCACAAAAATAAGTTACAGCATTTTTATTGGGAAGAGAAATATATTACCAAGCTTTTAAAAGTTATAATCCAAATTTTTATAGTTTGATTTTAGGAAATTTATCTTGTATACATCAGAAATTATCATGCCTATCTCATTAAAGACACTGCATAGACAGGTATTGTGAGTGTCTCTTTTTATAAGTATTTTGCCATAATTTTGAAAGGCAACATCTCATAAGAGAAGGAAAAATGTAAAACTAAACTCAAGAAGAAAAAGGGTAGGGCTTCACACCTCCAGGATGTCTTTTGTAAGACAGGACCCGTTGGTCCTAAGTTTGAAAAGGTTATGGATCCCAAAAAGCTCTCCTTGATGTTCCTTTGATCCTTGAACTGCCTCGAAATACCGCTTGGCATTTTCACTTCCAACCACAGCACAGTGAAGTTGCTAAAACAGAATAACACAAGAGATTTCAGAAGTGTTTGCTCCAACAGCGTGTCAGAATTTCCTGGCATCCACATCACATACACAGCTTTATCTGGACCAGGCAGAAACTCCTAAGGGAGCACTTTTTTATTTATTTCCCTGGCAGATGTTGATATAATAGACTGTGGTATAGCATGAACCTGCTTGGTTTTACTGAATAAACAAACAAAAAAGTAAAATCTTTTAATCTCACTGTTGTTTAATACCAGACACCCACTATTCAACTTAGTGACACCCATTTGAATCTTGACTGCTCATCTTTACCCAATACCAAATTCCTACTACTTTTTCATAGTCCTTCACATTGCATTGTTACTTGGTAGGAGTAAATAAAAGCTGTAAGATTACGCCTACTGCTCTCTGAATACTTTGATTATCACGCACTCTTGCTAAGAAGATTGAACAGAAGTGACAATCTTCCAGCTGAAAAGTAGAGAAGAGTAAATAGCTTATCAAGCAGAATTAAAACATTTTTGAAGTCAGGCAGGTTTAGCTTCATTCCAATGACTGAAAATTTGAGATACGTAGATTACTGGTATATATTCAACTGTAAAAATGTCAAACCCACGGTTTTATGGATACCAGACCTGTAATATTTCTTCTGTCTCTAACCAGTTGGTAGTTCTTCAGTTCTACTCACTTCTAGTTATAGCTCTGAACAGGCATTTTTCTAGACAGAATATCTCTTGAGTTATGCAGGCCAATATGACACCATCAAACTCTACTTTAGCTAAGCACAGTTTAGTCTTTCTTATGTATAGTATTTACAAAAGTATATTTCAGGATACATGTATAACTTATACAGGTTTCTATTATCTTAGATTTCAATGCTATTTATATCACATTCTGCAGTCACACATTGCTAGGTCAGTCAAACAACCACCACTAAAAAAATTCCAGTATTTTTAAAATCAAACAGACTCCTTAGCAAGAATACACTACACACATGATCAAGTAAATTCACATAAAATCATTCCATTAAGAGGATGATGACATTTAGCTTTCTGATAGCACATTAGTATCATTCACCGAAAGCCTCACATCCACATACATTCATAGCTTCTGAATTTTCAATAGCAGATAAAGGCATTTTCTCCACAACTTAGTGGTAATTTCCTAACTGTGCTCAAGTGTCAAACGGAGGGAAAGCAGTCCAAGTGTAGACTAAAAAAATAAAATCCGAGATTTACAGTAACTTTGTTTCATTCTGAATAAGAAGCAATAAACACACAAGTCAACTTGAAAAAATAAACCACAGAAACAAGAAGAGCCTTTCAAGAAGTTTTATACATGCCTTTTGGAAACTAATGGACGAGACCATTCAGAGCCTCTTTATCTACAAGATCACCAACTCCAAAGACCTCTGTGAAACATGACTTGCTCCCTTGGGATTTCAGTGAATGCAGCTGTTCAAAATTCGTTATTGATCAAGTTTTTATCCTTTCAAAGGCTTCTCCTGCTGACACTTGCTGTTCAAATCAAACTTATAAGGTACTTCACGTAAGAAACTTTGGAACAGGATCCCCTATAAGCTTCTCCATGAATATGGATATAAGGAATAAATCAAGCAGGTTCTTTGCCATGAACTATCCTTTAAAACCTTAGTAAAGTAATGCCCACAGAACAGTATAAACCCTGCTCCTGATGTGACAGAAAACTGTATCATTAGCTCTTATTGTTTTCAGACCACTGTCCCTCAAAAGTAGTTTTTGGATATTGAAATCACCTGATTAGTATCTGATTTAGAATCACATAATGTGTTGGACTGGAAGGGACCATATTAAAGGTCATCTAGTCCAACCTCCCTGATATAAGAAAGGACACCTCCACTAGATCAGGTAGCTCAGAGCCCCATCAAGCCTGACCAGGATTATCTTCAGGGATGGGGCCTCCCTGGGCAACCTGCTCAGTGATCCACTACCCTCATACTGAAGAATATTTTTCTAATAACCCAACCCAAATCTCTCCTTTTCTACTTTAAAACCGTTATCCCTCATCCTAGTGCTACATGTCCTTGTGACCAGTTTTTCCCTAGCTTTCCTATGGGCACCTTTCAAGTATTGGAAGGCCATTATAGGGTCTCCCCCAGAAGCCTTCCATTCTCCAAGCTGAATAACCCCAACTCTCTCAGCCCATCTTCACAGGAGAGGTGATCCAGACCTTTGACCATTTTTGTGACCCTTCTCTGGCTGTGCTCCAACAGGTCCATGTCCTGAGGGACAGAGGGACAGAATCACCTCTCTCAGTTTGCTGTCCACACTTCTCTTCATAGAATCACAGAATGATTAGGTTTGGAAAGGACCTTAAAGATCATCAAGTATCCAACCCCCTGCCATGGGTAGGGACACCTCTCACTAGACCAGGCTGCTCAAGACCTTGTCCAGCTTCAAACACCTCCAGGGAAGGGACATCCACCACCCCCCTGGGCAGTCTGTGCCAGCACCTCACCACCCTTGTAATGAAGATTTTTCCTAATAGCCAATCTAAATCTAACCCCTTCCAATTTAAAACCATTCCCCCTTGCCCTATCACGACATGCCTGTCTCCTGAGGACATAGTTGCTAGATTGTGTGTTCCTAAAAACACACCCTTATTTTTTTCACCATTCTTAGTTTTTTTAGCCTATCAATGCAAGTAGTAAAATTGAGAGCGCAATTTTTTCAAGTTGAGTATTCTGGCAAACATCACTTCTTACCTTCATAAGGGCAGCAACTACAAGCTGCTTCCTCCCTCCCTTTATATGCACATTTTCAAAGGTGGGAGAGCAGCAATGTCTTCTGTTTTGTTCATATGCTAAGTTACATATCTCTGCTTATCAAGCAAAGGTACACAGCATATACCATAAACCCAAGGTAAACTACAATTTCACTACAGCCTGGCTTAGCTTCACTCATTGAAACAGCTTAAAACAGCTACCAAGATAAATAGTTTGTGAACTTTACCTGTTTATAAACTTGTCGCAAGTACATCATCTCCTCCACAGTCCCCAAGGATATCAATCTGAACACTTTAACATCTTTGTATTGGCCAATCCTATACGCTCTGTGAGGACATTAAAAAACCCCATACTTTTTAATCAGTTAAAAAAGCAAGCTTTTAGGGTAGTAAAATAAATAAAACACTCCAATAAAACAGGAATACTCTAAATCATTAGTCAGTTGGCATTCTTGTTGTTTTTTTGTTTTTTCTACTTGTCTAATTTTCTTCAGTGCAACACCCCCTTTTACTTTGCCCTTAATTTTCCAAGTTTCTTCCCTAGCTTATCCAGAGGAAAAAGCTTTCTCCTCAATTTGTATCGCAAGGTCTGTCTTACATCTCTCAGAAAACACATCTTCCATTATGTTTTCTCAGTTCTGTTTTGGCAGGGGGTTTCTTGTTGGTCCCAACTCTACATCCCCTTTCTGTATGCTCTTGAACAAGATATTGTTCATTATATAGGAGTTAGATCAAGGATTACTTGGGGCAGTCTTGTTCTTTCTTAACTTTACAAAGCACTTTGCAAATTACAACATAATAAAATCAGCAAATGAATAGGGAATGTTCTATCAAGTGGCAAATTCTGAGACCTGTAATAGATTATATTCTGAAAAAGTCAAGAGAGGCTGAACCAATTTATAGAAATGTGGTCTTACAAGGATTCTTTAAAGACAGTCCCTTTCAATAATACACATTGCTGATACACGTATTTCTCCAGAACGGGTGCACATAAACACTTCTCTTAAGTCAGAAAGACCCTTAAAATGGAATTATGTAACTGGACGGAATAACAGAAACAAGTTTATCTCTGCTCACAAAAAGATATGCCTACTGAATTTTGAAAGGTTTCCCATATTCTTTGCTTCAGCTATTCAAAAGCCTGTTCTGAATTCCTAGCAAAACATCCTACGATCAAAAAGCCTTGAAAGAAAAATGCCGACTTCTGGAAATCTGCAAGTGGCATAATACCACAGATGGAAGGGAGTGCTGAGAAGATACAAATATCCACAGTGGTGAAGAAGAACCCACATTTTTCTTTATGGATTCTGAATGACAAACATAGGAAAAATGTCATCCAGCTACACAGACACACATGCACTTGTACTAGAGATCATGAAAAGTTAAGACTAAGTATGGCTTTTTTTTTATTTCCATGAGCCCACCATCACAATACAAAATCAAAATGGCAAGTAAGAAGTAAAATCCAACATTAAAAACAAGAACAAAACAAAGAACTCTACTATCTATCAGTCAAGATGATGTAAAGTTTTCTTCCTTTAGGAAAGTGTGTTTGGACAATTACATTACAGGATCAAAGCAAAAGAACACAACACGTATCAAGTTCTGTATTTTGAGTGTACCTGTCAATAGCTTGAAGATCATTTGCTGGGTTCCATGTAGGATCAAACAGTATAACAACGTTGGCACCAACAAAATTAAGACCCAGTCCACCAGCCCTAAAAATGATGAAAATGAATAGAACTTCAACAGTAAGAAAAGCAACAATTTTATTTCAGTGCATTAGGACCATATTAGCATACCCTTGTGCAACATAAAAGATGAGCACAACAGATAATGAAATTAGTGGGGTACAGCTTTGTCCTACTGTTGTGACAATAAGCACCAAGTATTTAAATAACCACTGCTGAAAAACGCAGACATCTCACCTAAGTAGTAGGAATACTAAAAACCTGTATGACTAGCTGAGTCATAACCAACTATCACCCTACTATAGTGAGAGTCCTGACTGCCACTTCATACTGAGCCCTACACAGGCCAACTCCCCCAGCAACTATACTGAAACTCATAATCCCTTTCATGCCAGTTAACATCACAGAAGCAGGAAAAAAAGTTTTTAATAATGTTACTTCCTCCAGTCCCAGAACATAATTTTGACAATAAGGCTATGCAGCGTTTCACTAAAATAGTCAGAGAGTAGGGTAAGTTGTACCTGTAAGCAATAACAACTGTCACAAGTATATTGGTACAGCGTGTAAGTCAACTGTCAAAAATATATTTAGCCACACAGCCACACTTCAACAACATTAATACCTGTCATTACAAGGAAAAAAGTCACCATAAAAAAATGGTCTCCTGTGGGGGTAAGGAGTAACAGGGGTAGCAGTTGCATCATCTTAAATGTTCAACAGCTGTACTGTGTTTTCAGGCAAGGCCTGCAAGCCAGTGAAGAATCTGATATGCTTAACCTAAGGTTCCAACAAAACTGCTCAGTTACTTCAAGTTTTCATGTGCATAGATGGATGACTCGACAGGAATAAAAGTGAGGAAAATACCACTTGTCATCCAGGTGCAAAACTCTCAAATACTGGAAAGTCTTTCCAGCTGGTTCAACCAACATTCCTACAAGAAGGGACAAATTCCTACAGAAGCAAATGCAAAATACTATTATTATTTTAGCTATTAAAACAATTCTTTACATTGACATAGTAGAAATTTCAAGTCTGTTTTTTCTGAATGAGGTACCACAAAATTTGAAAAGTTAACTTCATTGATTTACCAAGTACCTGGTTTTAATAGATTGTGTTATATTATGCTTCTTTAAAGCAGTGAGAGAGGTAACTTTTCCAGGGGCGTGAGCAAATGGAGACAGAAACCAAGAGCTTATGGAGCCCCACCACCTTTTGGTCTTCACATAATCCTTGTGCTGCCATCCAGCGAGACCTGGACAGGCTGGAGAGCTGGGCAGGGAGAAACCAGATGAAATTCAACAAGTGCAAGTGTAAAGTCTTGCACCTGGGGAGGAATAACCAACTGTATCAGTACAGGCTGGGGGATGACCTGTTGGAAAAGAGCTCTGTGGAGAAGGACCTGGGGGTCCTGGTTGATGACAGGTTGGCTATGAGCCAGCAGTGTGCCCTGGTGGCCAAGAGAGCCAATGGGATCCTGGGATGTATCAGGAAGAGTGTGTCCAGCAGGTCAAGGGAGGTGATCCTCCCCCTCTACTCTGCGTTGGTCAGGCCCCACCTGGAGTACTGTGTCCAGTTCTGGGCTCCCTGGTATAAAAAAGACAGGGACCTTCTGGAGAGAGTCCAGAGAAGGGTGACAAAGTTGATTAGGGGTCTGGAACATCTCCCCTATGAGGAAAGGCTGAGTGAGCTGGGTCAGTTCAGCCTGGAGAAAAGAAGACTTAGGGGGGACCTAATTAGTGTTTATAAATATCTTAGGCATGGGATGCAGGGGGAATTGGCCAGCCCCTTTTCAGTGGTCTGTGGGGACAGGACAAGGGGCAATGGCTGTAAGCTGGAGCACAGGAAGTTCTGCACCAACATGCGGAAGAACTTTTTCACAGTGAGGGTGACAGAGCCCTGGGACAGGCTGCCCAGGGAGGTGGTGGAGTCTCCTTCTCTGGAGATATTCAAGTCTCGTCTGGACGCCTATCTATGTAATATGAGATAGGGAGCCTGCTTTGGCAGGGGGGTTGGACCCGATGATCTCTTGAGGTCCCTTCCAACCCCTAAGATTCTGTGATTCTGTGATTCTGTTAATGTAAATACAGTCTTCCTTCCAGGTCTGGTGTGCTGCTGGGTTAGTTAAATCTGGAAAGGGAGAGGATGTGGGAACTTGCCAATATTAACAGAGGTTTCTGGAGGATGAGCATTCTCAATGTTTGAAATGCTGAATTTAACAAAAACCAACAAACTAATCTTTTTCTCAAAATACCTTGCTGCATTTTGGAATTTTGGTGTATTTCTTTTTAGTGAGGGCAGAATTCAGCCTCTCATCTTATGAAGCTGACCCTGCAGTAAGGCTGAAACACAAGTCAACATGATTTTCCAAATGCTTTCTCATAAAAAAATTGCAATATTTGGAATATGAATTAAGCCTCAGTGCAAAGCCTTAGTGTCAGTAAAATGGACTGACTACGAAAATTAACTAAACAGGATACTAAGCTTTATAAAGATTTTAGCTTTCAATGTTTTAGGCATGCCACAAAAATTCACATACTCCATAACAGAGAAAGAATGGCTCTTATGTCCTTCACAGACAGAATGTCCACAGCAGTTAAATTTGTGCATAGTAGAAAATATCTTCCATTTTAAGAATCTTTCAATCAGATGTGAAAGCCATTACAAGATGGCACATGCAAACTTCTATAGCACAGCTCAAATTAAAAGTCCTACATGAAATGTCTTCATAACAGTTCTGTTACAAACAACAGATTTCAAAAGATCATCTTATTTAAAACTGCACAGTGTGTTAAATAAATGGCTTCATTTTATATCCTGTCACTAACAACTTAATACCACAACACTGAGAAGTTACAAAACGGTATCACACTTGGGAAGTTTCCATGAAAGCCGTGACTACGTAATGTTATTTACTGAGGGAAGATTTTCAGTTTGCAAGAGATCTTGTGCATGCGAATTCTCAGAATGTGATCACATGCACATTAAAAGTTATCTACAACATATTTGTAAAGACTTAAAGTTAAATGAAGCCTTAAAAAGGGTAAGTAATTAACAGCATACCAGTAACAGTAATTGAGAACACTGCAGGTAGAATGAAAGTGCATACTGTATATAACTTTTCACAATACAAATTGCCTATAAATTTCTGCAACCATCTCCTTTTCACCACCTAAGTACTTCTCTTTACATAATAAAGAAAACTGAGAAGTGGAAATAGATTTTTCATTTATAATTATTCTGAAGGAATTAACATAGAGGAAAAACCAGCAGCAGTTGCTGCTCTTATTTCTTCCAGAACACTGCAATGGAACAAGATTGTGTAGACTTTAGCATTGTGCACATACAGTTCCCCTTCTTCAGGTTAAGGAGTTTCAATAGTTACACACTCTGACAATCTCCTATCAAATTATAGCAACCCTAGCAATTATGTCAATGTTTCTATGCATGACCAAAAATCCCCTTTCCTTCCAAAAAAGCATACCTTTTCCCATCTACACCAGCATAGGACTGAAGTATTCAGAAATAAACTTTACCTCATGAGCCCTAGTAGTTCCAACAAATGTATACCTATTTCTCCATAAAGCTCATGACTGAAATTCATAATCTATACCTACTGGTTTGATGGAATTTACAAGCTCCAAATAAATCAGTCATATTTTCTCTCAACAGCCATTAAACATACTTTTCCATATAGCTATGTCACAGTTATCCATAAAAGCATCATGGATAGCTTTGTTTTTAAAAAAAACGTACTTTATGAGATCTTATTTTTTCAAAAATCTCACCAATGAGTTAAGGTGAGGATTTCCAAATAGCTACAGACTATACACAGCCAATTCCAACCAGATAGGGCATTTTGCCGGAATAAAGAAAATGGAATATAAAGCAGGGACACTGTAAATTCAACAGTGAAGTCATCACACTGTCTGCAGTGTAACTCACAAATTTATAGATTGGAGCTTCCTGTATTAAGTTGTAGGTTAACTGTGCCAGCGGAATATAATGTTGAATGTAATGGCAGATTCATGATCACTATGCAGGGAATTCATCCTTTGCAGAATGCATTTTTGCAGCCAAAAGACTGTGCAAGTATTTTCAAAAAATAAAAAAAACACCAACAACATTTGTCTCTTCAAGCCACGGTTCTTCCAGAACATGTACAAGTTGACTACACAGAACAGTCAGCCAAAAACTTTGCAAGAAAGTACAGACAGAAGAGTATGACCCAATTCTGTCAACTTGCTACGTGTTGAGAAATAAAGGATATTCTGTGAAGACCTAATGCCTGAAATTTGAGTAAGGGGAAAGGTGAATCTCTTGAGGTGTAGAACTGGGATTAATCAGTTTCTAATTTCCAAAGGATTACAAAATTAAGGTTGCTTCCACTACTGTGTATCAAGCAAGCAAAGATAACTTTGTGACAAACTATAGAAAATTGGACCTTCTGTTCTTCTTAAGCACCAGTTATACTGACTGAGCTTATAATTATGCAACTAAACTAGACTGATAGAAGCAAAAACTAGAGAGTCTTTCCTAATGGTACAGATGCAGTACTTCCCTGTGGTTTTCAGGGACAGAGAATAGGGACCCATGAAGGTTGTAGGGAAGAAGACGTCCAGGTTCCAGAGTTGATGGAGATTATAAGTCTCTGGGTACAACAAAAATCTCTTCACAACCTTGCCCACACAGACCATACCTGAAAACCATCCTGGCATGAACGTGTAAGAGCCTTTTAGAATACATTTAACTTTTAATTAAACAGCAGTAAAGTGGATCCTTCTAACTCCAATATGCACCCTTTCAGTAAAGAACCACCATGCATCTTTGCATGTTTCATCAAGTTTCAGAGTTTTCCTCTGGGTGGGAAGATTAAACTAGGATTCAGAAAACCCGTTAGTAATCCTTATCATGGAGAGGGGAGGGGAGGGGGAGTGGGGGAAGTCTTCATTTAGTTTAAGAAGCTTCAGTCCACAGCAATGGACTTTACTAGACAAGAGAACTCAGTTTCTCAAAAAATAATCCCTCACAAGGTTACCAACTAAAAAATAGAATAACCTATTTACTAAGCACTAGAAAGACAGAGTGAAACAGACTACAAGTTAAATTTTCTTACATTGTGGATACAAGACATATGCTAATTTCTTGAATGTTGTTGAACTCTCTTACAATTCTGATCCTATCTTCCGACTTTGTATTTCCATCAAGTCTTCGATAATCTAGCCCAGATGCCATACAGTATTGTTCCAGCACATCTAGCAACTGAGTGAAAAAAAAAGAAAATAAAATTGAGTGCTTGCTACGTTTTTTTAAACGGAAATAAACATAATATATATTTTCAATATTTTCAGGCACTGAAAATGCAAGTAAATCTTCCCCACTTTGTCACCCACATCCTCAACACTCTTTAGCTGTTGTTCTACAACACTCAAGGTGATTAATGATGGTTTGCTGAGTCAGTACTTCAACCCTAGCCACCCTTCCCATCTCTAAATGATTCTGAGCCAGTTCAACCCAACAAGCAGGCAGGCAATGTAAACAGCTTCCTACCACCTTAGCAAGTTACAGTGACTTCTAGTGTGGTAAATGAGCACCAGAGCCAGCACAAAGAAACGTCCGGATTTCAAAGGGACAGAACAAAAGAGACTGCAGTAACCAACAGTCAGTCTCATCTTGAACACCATGAAGCACAATCTAAGATACATGAGAAGTTTAAAACTACATGTAAATATTAAACTTATAGTCTATCTTAAAGCCACAAAATTATTAAAATATTTAAGACTCTGAACTGTCACTCTGTTATTTTTAAATGGTTTTCAATACATAATTTATATATTTTTAATGCTATCGTGATGAACTTATAAGTAAAGAACAACATGCCCCTGGTTATGTAATTTCAGAAAAGACATTTTTCCCTAACAAGAATTTCAAAGAGCAAGTCCTTTGAGGATGCATTATTAAAATTAAACACTGTTTCCAGTTCCAACCAAGTGATGTAGTAAGTCTCAGGGCTGAAGTTGCATCACTGGTGATGGACAAAAGCGAGTAGAACAGAGGAAATTTAACTACATTTAAGGTTGCATGATGCTTCAGTCACATTTTGCTTTGATAGTGCTCTAACTCAAGACACAGCTGACACTGAGTTCATCTATTATCTACACCTGAAGTAATACAACAATTTTAAAAAGCTCTGAAGAAAGCAGAGTGTGTTATACTAGTTTTGCCATCAACATCATGAGGTAACTTAAGGTTTCAAAACGCTTCAGGAATAGGGCACACTGTCATTAGTTCCCATAGTGCAGAGATATTAAATGTGGTTGACAGCTGTCCTCCCAGTGCTTTTAAGCTTCAAAACCTACTGCTGCAGTTAATTGCTAAAAATCATACAGAGCTCACCTTTGTGGAAAAGGAGAAAAGAAGAACTTTATCCTTGTTTTTTCTGAAGTGATTCAAAAGCTGTTGAAGGACCTGTAAATATAGAATACAAAGGTATTTTCTCTACAGGTCATCTCACATACACTTGTGTTTTCAGCCTTTAAACAGGCTACACTGTAATTAATTGTTTGCAAAGCAAAACAGATGCCTAACTAAAACCATCTCTAACATAATAAATGTGCCAAAGATAATGGATATGCCAGACCTATACATTTCTCAGTGATCCACAAGGAAATCTTGCTATAAAAAAAGCAATCCTACTACTAACAGGTAAATTCAGAAGCTACTTGTGTCACTGCGCAGACCATAACAATATGTTATTTTACTCATGTGCTAGCTCTGCTTGCAAATTTCTGCATTTAGCAAATGCACATGATTCCTCTAAAAACAGGAATGTCTGTTTAAGTCTTCCATATGACATCTGAATTCAGAACTTGGAAGTTGTCTTCTTAAAATAATCAGAGAGTTGTATGCCCCTCCCCTCTCCCACTCTCCTCTGTTGCTCTGTTTACAGTAGGATCCAGCTTCCCAGACTCTGCACAGACCCTGAAATGCCAATAATCCGCCCACACACAATGTTCTTCTGGTGGGGAAGCAAATAATCCACAGCCTTGTGTATAACAGTGATACTGTTATTTTCAAGAGAAGCATGTCCACATCTGGCAATGGCAGCTCCAGAGTACGGCGCAGAAGCAATACACCAAGGGGAAAGAGGAATTTTCTGTACCATGTCTGTAGCCCTCTCCCACTGGGCAATAAATATTTTAAAATTATATTTACTCAGTGATAAATACATAAACTGTTGATCAACAGTGATTTCACTAAAAGCCTAAGTAGTCTCTGACAACCAAATAACAAGGGATGTTTACATTAAATCTGCAGTTCTGGATAATATATAGAATATAATGAAGTAATTCTACATCACTTATAATCCCTTTTGTATATATTAGCCAGCCAGTTACAATTGAAAAGAAGGTATAAGCAAAGTTATTTTTGCCTAGTTCCATTGTACAACATGTAAACCAAGATTTCCTTTGCGGGGGGTGAGGGTGTAAAATCCACATCAGGTAATTTAAGAAGAACTAAATGACTTGCATTTGCATTTTATTTAGCTAGATTAAGAAACAGAAGAAAAACAGTGACATGCTGCTTTTAAAGTGGAAGGAATTTGGCTACTGCGTTGTTGTTGTTGTTATCATTAGAGTAAAGCATAGGTCAGATAATGAACTCCCCATAGGAGAACACACAAGTAAGTCCACCCAGTCTGTTCAAATAGAATGGATCAATGCCATGCCCACTGGAATTTTGGGTATTCTGGAATACAAAACAGTTCTTATGAACAGGAAAACGTAATGAATGGGTTTGCAGCAAGGAGAAATAAATTCTACACTTGTACACCAGAATAACACCCTAAAAGCTGTTAGTCTGAGAAAGAAACACTTGTCCATACCAAAGCAGAAGTTAACATGCTCTTTGAACAAATCCATGTGGATTTAATTTTTTATCTCCCCACTGCTACACAGCATGATGCAATTTTCTCTCTCACATCTGAGAACACCTTGTTTCTAACTAGATGTAATAGAAGCATAGAAACACAGAATTTTGATTTGGAACGGACCTTAAAGATCATCTAGTTCCAACTACCCTGACAGTGCCCAAGCCAGCCTGGAGTGTTTATAAGTCTTCAAAACCATACCTGCCTGGGTTGTGGTTATGTTTAATAGTGGAAGTTACTATTATTTGCGAGGTGCTCCAATAGACTTCCATTTTCCTACTGAAACAATGGTATTATGCCAAACAAAATGAATAAATCAATCCAATATAGTTACTCCTAAGAGACTTATATTAATTGAGAACAGTATTCCAGAACTCTAAAATGGATGTCTATGGAAATATTATACATGCAGTTCTAAAAAAAAAAAAAGTTATTTCAAGAGCTCAGACATTTAATAGCTCTTCTCATTTAGAAAGCATGTAGAGTCTTTGTGAGACAAAATTTCAACTCAATTGTAGAAACAATCAGACAAAGCAGTAATGAGGATTACTGCAGGCTTTTAAAACTACTCTCACTTTTCTTACTTCTTTTCCAAGGAGTCCCTGATACTGCTGTGTGAACAATCTTTGTGTTTAAAAACAAATGGAATCACTTGTCCTTACATTTTACAGGTCCCCACTTTCTTACTTCATGATGAAAAGGGTGATTCCTAAACAAGGCAGCACTTCTCACATATTCAATTATTTCAAGTCAAAAGCCTAGGCATGAAATTCACCTTGCAATATAAAGTGTAAGCAAAGTCTTCTGAAAACTGTAAATTTCAACAATATGGTTGAAAATGAAGGGGTAACTCCACAAAAACAGCTGAAGAGCAGATCAGACCACTGCCTGTATGGTGAGAGGTGGGTAATAACAGCGATGTGTTAGCGTTACACCTTTAATCACTGATGATCTATGTTTGGATTATAGGTAGCTTTTTCCAGGCTCTTTCTAAATTCCTACTTTCTGACCAGTAAACCCAGGGTGGCACAGTAAATGCTACTGCTTGCAAAACACATAGACATGACTGCAGCCAGAGCACAAGGTAACATCAACACCAGTATGTGACACCCTCATGCTCCTGTGAAAGCAATTCTAGTTTTAATGGTGGCTGTAGGCATACGCCACAGTACAAAGAGCTGTGTTTCCCTACATGTTTTACCATTGCTTGGTGAGAGCATAGAAGGTATTTTAGCAGATAGGCTAGCCTTTTCAACCCTTAAAACCAGAGCTGCTTAACTTAGCAACTTCCTCAGCAAATCCCATCCCTTCCACTACCCTGAATAAATTTAAATAAATGCCACAAACTTTTCCTTTGAAAATACACTCAGCTACAAAATAAGTCACTTGCACCAAAACTTCTTGATAGCCTGTACTAAGTTTTCATTTAAAGGACAAATAATACTTATATAATCTATACTACCAGATGTAACTTACAAAAGTATTTCAACTAGTGTCTAGAAAACATAAAGCATTACAATGGAATAATGTTACTAAAAGCATTTTAATGTAAACTGTCTCATTTTCAAATACATACGTTAAAAAAATATAAAGTACTTTTGAAATCACAGAATCTGGTGACCGTCTGATTATTTTTTGATTGTACAAGTACCTCCTAAATTGAATACTTTCTGAATGACTTTGGTTCCAGAGCAAAAAACCCAAAATCATCCCAGAAAACTTGTTTAAAAGTTCAGAACACAAAACAAAAGACTTAGGACAATCTTAAAAGACAAACCTCCAATGGAATCAGCAGCAAGGAAAAAAAAAAAAAAAGCTACCATGTACCAAACATGCATGAACCCATTTTGGCATCATAATTATTCTAAAATCAAATTTATTTTTCAGTGATGGCTACTTGGTCTATTACATAAAACTTCTCCTTCCAAGCACAGAGATAGCACCACTCAGTTCCGAATACTCTGTTTATACTAATACATTTCATGAACTGACAGAAAATTCAAGTTCCCCTTAAAAAAAAAAAGCAAGCTGATCAAATGTCCCTTACACTAAGCAATTCTTTCAATAATTCTTGGGTAAATTTTATCCTGTTTACAATGGATTGAAATAACTAATGGAGTTCTAAAATAAAGCATCATGTATACAAAACCAGAGGCTATCAATAGTGCCAAAAAAACCACATTCAACCTGCCTGACATCTACCTCATCAGTATTAAACTATCAGCATAAGCTTAAATACGCTTACAAAGACCATAGCCTCTTCTTTATTGCCACCTCAGTTATGCTATTATTCCAGCACTGCAATATAGTAGAACCTTCTCCCTTAAGACCCAAGGTCTCTGTGCACAAGCATGAGAAGAGCCTAATTAGACAGGTCTTTCAGTTATTCATCCTGTTGCTCTCTGAAACCAGTTTCCGAGGTAAAGAGTTTTACTAGCTTTCACTTAACTCATTTGTTTTGTTCATTTTTAGCCTGACTCCCATTAAGTTACATTTGATATCCAAAGGGTTAGAAAAGAGCAAGCACTTTTTTACATCTCCACTACCTCCATGCTACTTATGATAGCCCCTTTCACATTCATACTAAGGCATTTTTTCCAGGTTGGAGAGACCCAGCCTACTGGACTGCTTTTGCTCCACAGCACAGATCACCTTTGTGGCCCTTTTCAACTTTTTGGCCTTTCTCTTCACTTTTTCATCATCTTAACACGTGCTTTCTGAGAGAAGGGAGTGGAACTGTCAACAGTACTGAAGGTGTGCATAACTCATTAAGTCCGTAAGGATTTTGTTTTCCTCTCTTTTCCTTCCTCAGACATTTCTGACTGCCACCGAGTTGATGGTTTCATGGAAACTATCTGTCACAATATTATGACCCCAATCCTGCTGACTGCAAGGTTCATTTCTGTGACCACCACTGAATATGCAAAGTTATCCTAAGACTGATCTGTCACACTGAAATATCCTATCCACTCTTTGCCCGGGGGCACCCTCATCCAAGACAGGGTGTCTAGTGGTACAACCACCACACTCAGAATGATTAAAAAACACAACTATGAGGTGTACATTGTCTTATATACTACAGCTGCACATCTGTTGCTAACACTTATTTTTCCCCTAAAGAACAGGTTTACCTTCATTTTTCCACTGTACTTTGGATCTGAAATAGTTTCAAAGGCTGCATCTTTGCTTAACTGCACAAAGTCTGGAAAACTGGAAAATACCTGGTTGCACACTCGCTTGATATGTGCTTCCTGGAAGAAAAGCAGAATGTTTGAATAGGTGTTAAAAATTAGAACTACACTGGGATATCAGTAAGCTATACAAGGAGTTAAACAGGTTGAAACAAGTAATCTGCCAAAGTAACTCAAGCAGAAAGTTAGGTGTTCTTATGCAGTTCACTATGGAAGTGCTGTAATGAACTGAATAAGCGCATCTTCTATGTGTTTTGGTTTCCCTCATTTAAAGGAAGGGGATCCCAATCTGAAACCATGGATTCCAGTTACAAGAATTAAGAAATGCACAGAATTTCTTTTACTGGGCAGAAATTGCAATAGAGCTGGCCAGAATTGTCAGACTCAAGAACTCTTGTTGGTTTGAGGTTTGCATTACCCAACAGTTGTGTACCAGCATTTCTCATGTCCCACTGGCATGATAAGCCTATACAAGAATTAGTGACTGTCCCACCAATATGACAAAAAACAATATGGGAAGCACATTTAAACTGTTAGAAGCCACATTAAAGCTCCAGTGCTAGAAACTGGGTAGCTCTGAACTTAAATGTGACCACACACTTAAAGTCTGTTTTACCAGAGGAGCAGAAAAGTTCTCCTCTCTCACTTAGTAACACACCGGATGGACTTTTAATACTAAAGGTAAGAAATACTACAAAATATCAGTTTCTCCAGTAGATTTTTGTTAATAATTATATATGCTGTAAAAGATAGCCTCAAAATACATATCATTTTGGTAGCTAAACTCTCAAATGTTCTTACAACAAAAACTACACACACAATATAAAACCACCTAAATGCTTTCAGTGTTATTTACTGCATATGTGGCCCTGGACACCACCACCACCATTTTCTAAAAAGCAAAACTGCTTTAATATAACAAACTTGCCAAAATTAGCTAAGATTTCTTATTTCCATTCCTTCCTGGCTTCTCAGAGGAAGCAGTAACATCCCTAAATTACTTTCCCCATTTTTGGATCATAAAGACCACATACAAGCAGGTCTAAAACCTCTGCCATTTTTAAGTCCTATAGTTTACTTGCTGTAGTAACAAGATAAACTGATACTCTTCTCTTGTTGAGGATTTTTTACCAAAACATGTTTCTCATTATTTAAAGCTCGGCTCTGAATATAAAACACTGAAGAAAAAAATCCAGATTCTAATTACTTATTATTTTTTTGCACAAAGACATTACTAGACACTTGCCATAAATGGAACAGAAATTGCATTCTTAGAAATCACAAAAAATTACCCTTCCTGCTAAAGCTCTCCAGTATTTCTATATTTTCAGAAATGCATCAACTAAATGAACATAGCATTGTCTAACATTATCCATTTATTTGATAAGAGCTACATTCTGAATTACTGAATGGATTTTTGCAAACTATGTCAACTTCTGTTAGATAAAACTTAAGGAGGAGGACAGCAGGAATTTCCATTCAAGAGTTTCCATTCCATTTTCCACAAATATTTAAGAGAGTTCTGCAACTAACTTGCTGCTTGCTAGTGTTGTCTGTCTGCAGCAGTGCAGCATGGTTTGCAACCTTCTGTAGGATTGTCAGGTAACTGAAGCGCAGGGACTTGATTGTTTCACCATGAGCATTTGCCTATAAGAAAAAAATTAAAAGCATACTTATATAAACAAACACTTGTGAAAATAAGAAATAAACTAAGTGCTATTCTTACAAGGTTTAATGGATTTGCAATTTCGAGTAGTAGTGTAATTGATCTTAAAAAGATGTGTCATGTAATTCTAATACAAATGCAGCAAGGTGTTTTTTCCCCTCAGCCTCATGATCCTACCGATACAAAACATTTTCTCAAAAAGAAAAAAACCCACAAAACACAGCTACATTCATAGTTTGCTAAACATGTCAGATAGTGTGGTATCTACAGAAATTACTAAGATAACCAAGAATTTCTTGGCAGACAAAAAGATAGTAACTTTAGAGTTGATTTTAAATATAAAGGGTCATAATGTAAATTAGGGTCATAATGTAAATCAAACCAGAGTTGTTTGAATGACTTCTTACCCTACAACTGCTAACTTTACTTTACTCTACAGAAGAAATGTCTAAAGTTTTATAAACATCTCAAGTAACATAACTGAAACAACTTCAAACATTCTACAATGCAGCAGCAGCAACAGCATCCGCTATTCTTCTGGTTATGGTTGGCTGATTCGACCAATAATTGTTTTCCTTTCCCTCCTCAAGTTACCAGATTTCATGGTTAACTTTGGAATAAGACAGGTCCATAAGAGCAGTTAAGTATCTGCAGGCCTGCCTAAGCCCTTTATAAATTGAGTTCAACAGCATCATTAATTTTTTTTTCCTACTAAATATCTTGAAAAACAGAAGCCAGAAAAGAACTAATGCCAGTATCAATGGAATGTTAAACAGGCTGATAGAGAGATTGTTTTCAAATAAGCTATATAATTTGGAAAACCAAAAAACTTCAACACACTGTAAGAATCCAAACAGGCCAAAAATAAAGTATGGAGCAGCAAGCATGAGACATGTGCTCCTAAACGTTAAAAAGATATGCTTTATACGAGTGTCCTGAGTGATATGGACAAAACAAACACAGAGCTGGAATAATTGAGTGTTAATGAAGTCCAAAGCCAACAGATCTACAAATCTAGAGCTGTTAGTCACAAAGTTCTGTTTGTTCTCTACGGCTACTGTCAGGAGTTCTCCCTTCAATTAAGCACAGCAAAGCATGCATTTAGTGTCAGAGAAAGACAATTTATCTGCAACTGTAATACAAGCAAAGCCAGGGCAAGTTGCTTTTTCCAGGATGCCTCTCATTTACAACTTCTGCACTGACCGACCACCTGAGACACACAGGAGCAGCATGCCTCACACATGCTGAGGATTCCAATGCAATACCCTTGCTAAGATTAACTGTTTTACCAGTGCAGTTGATATAACAAACCCAGAATTTACTACATAAATAACAACCACCTGCTCAGTGCATGCAAAGTGCCTTTGGTGTAATCCCAAAGTGCCTAACTCCATTGTGCTCATGATGCAACCGCCCATGTGCCCTGTCAGTATTTCCCAAACAAATGGCCTACTACCACAGAGCCATTTCAATCAGCTCTTCATCAGCAAAGTAATCTCTCAAGAAAACTACTTACTGCTCAAACCAGAAACAGTATGCAATTAAAATCCAAACACTGCGAGTTCTTACTTGGTAACAACAGTTCTTCCTTTTACGGCCACTGCTGCAGCTACAGGGCTCTCCAGCTCGTAATACTAAGCTTACATCCTCTGTCTCTAGCACAGCCTGGTACACTGCTTTTTGGAAGTCAGTCAGGGAGCAGTATACCATCTGCCAAAGATAAAGAACCCCCAAAACACAATTATGTGCAGCATACAATGAAAAGCGAAGAACACAGCATCAAAAAAACATAGAACATTTAAAATAAAGTAGAACACAATAATATATTTTTGCTCAAATAGTTACATCAAATTATTCTATCACCAAATAAAAAGAACTAGACCTTGACATCAAAATAGTATGAAGTTGTAGCCAAAAATGTAGTTGTAGTTGTCTTATCCCCTCTGGAAATTCTACAGAGTATCAATATCAGGTTACAACAACCTGCTGTTAGGTTTCTATAAACCTTTCAGCATGGCTTTTGTGGAGGGAGAGGAGGAGGGAAGAGTGAGGAATAAATGCCTAATTGGAACTAAGGATTCCCCTCTCCTTTGCCAGTTGCTTAGTTTATCCTTTCTGCTCTCTTTTTAGGCTGTAGCTGTCATAGGGCACTACCACAGGCAGGACAAACAGAATAAGAAATCAGGAGGCAAGGATCTACACAGTGCTATGGCCAAAACTCTTATCCCTCTTCTTAGAGACCATGGGTGGCATCTCCATGACATCTTTAGTCTTAAGCAGCAGGAGACAGAAATCCCAAGATCATTCCTTAACCTAGGCCACCCACACAGCAGCAGCTCCATGCTGAGCTATAATAATACAGCAGTAACTTGAACATATACTCACATTAAGAAGAGAATGAAAAGAAAAAAACCTGCTAGATTTAGAAAAGCAACTGACTGACATTTGTGTTAATCTTCCCTTCAGAAGACATTTAGATGACATTATTATAGGATGAAGAATAAATACCAAATTTTGAAAACAAGACCAGCTGCATACTAATGTGCTTGTCTACTCAGAAAAAAAGCACAAATCTATCTAATAAGAATTTATCAGAACTCTCAGCTATAGTCATAAATATCATCTCTCTATATAATGTTTACAAACCCATTAGATGAACAGGATTACAGACATCAACAATCAGCTTTACGTTTGGGGCTTTTCTTTTATTTAGTGATCAAAAATGAGGGACTTAAAAATGACCTACATTATAAAGCATCAGGATGCAAATTCAGAAGTCCTACATACAATTTCAAGAGATTTACATACATTGCATTGGGTCTGCACAGATAAATACAAAAGTGCACATAAAATAGATGTGTAAATCAGTAGTCAGAAGTCTGGCTGAGCATTTTCATGCTTGATTAACTCCATTTCAACATGCAATCATAGTAATTATGTGAACAAAGCACACCACTGCATGTGCATTTTTTCTAAGGCTCTGGATTCTTCTTAAATTCGTAAGTCCAAAAGGAAACCATAAACTACTAAAGGTATGATAAAAGAGAAAACAAAATCCACATCAAAACAAAAAAATAAGAGATATATTCATTAATACTGCATATCAAATGTGCAGGAGCTCTTACTCTGTCTTCCTTTTTTGGCAACTGATCACTGATAAGCGCTTTGGTACGTCTCAGAAACCAGCCAGACATTTTTGTTGCTAGCTTCACCATGGCCTTACGACCTGTTGCTAGTTCTCTTTTAGTTGCAGTATGCCTCTGGCCATGCTCCACTGGATCAGAAAATTTCTTCTTGAAATGCAGTCTGCTACCCAAAAGTCCTGGTACAGCCCTATTAAAAAACAAAAAGTGTGTGTGTGAAGGAGTAACAGCATTTTCTTTATCCCAAGGCAGTCTATTCTCTTCTAGAGATTAAAAGCATGCCATAAAATGCTTCTGCCTAATAGTAGGAGATCTTAACAATTACTAGAGATATTAATAAAAATGGTATATATAAACAAAACATACATATTCCAAACATACAATTTTTTACATTAAATTACTGTGATACTTAGATGTTAAGAGAGTCCTATTAGGAAAATGTTGCCATCTCCAGAAAAAAATGCTCAGCAGAACAGAACACACAAGTACACAAAACCTCTAAACTGCAAGGCTGCCTAAATCCTAGGCTAAGCAATCACATTTTCTATGTATACTCATTTTATTAATACCAGATTACACAGACATTGCAATTTACTAAATAAAATACTAAGAAATGCAATAGGAAAAAGAATATCCAAATGTGTGCAGTTGTGCATTTTGAAGACCAGCAAATATTAGTTTCAACTTCCAAGTTGAGCCTGGATGACCCGTACAGCAAATGCACAATGCTGTTTGAAACTACATAATCATTCTCTCTTTACTGTGTGGAAGAGAGACAAAGAACGAAACAGTGCTCTTAAGAAAAAAGGTAAACACTGGGGAGGGGCAGAGGGCAGGGCATATGAAAATAATGTTAAGTGTTTCCCAGATCCCTTAAAGAAGCCTGATGGTGAGGAGCTCCAAATTTATTAAATATGTACTGCAGAGGTATCTTCCAGGAGCTTACCTCCAACACAGCTAGCAAAAAACACACTTACATTCCCACAAAACACTGGGGGCTTTTAGGTTGGTTTTTCTCTGACACAGGTGGGTCCCATCATCCAGTTCTATCCCAGTCCCACCTCATGGTTAACATATAGAGATATTTAAATAACAAAATAAAAATATATATTTACCAGTCCATAACACACCAAAGTTCCTTCATATTGTTTTGAAGAATGGTTCCAGTAAGACCTATG
The DNA here is from genome assembly GCA_022605575.1 of Laterallus jamaicensis coturniculus. Lineage (NCBI taxonomy): Eukaryota > Metazoa > Chordata > Aves > Gruiformes > Rallidae > Laterallus > Laterallus jamaicensis. The sequence goes on from JAKCOX010000010.1 coordinate 2,089,705, forward strand.
CGAACACTGCATTTTAATGACTTCATGGTTTGAGTTATTTGAGCCTTTGGATTCTTGATTCTATGTGCTTCATCCACTATCACAGCAGACCATTCCACACTGCAGATCAACACCAAATACTGCGTTAACTGAAACTACTCGTTCCATTGTCCCATACACACATACAGAGTGAAGTCAGCCACATACACAGCCATAATTATAAGAAGACACTATTACTGTTTTATATTGTATTACACTATTTAGTTTAGGAAATCCAGTTACCATAGTTGAGTGAATAAATGGGCAGAGGCCAATGGGATGAAGTTCAACTTGGCGAAGTGTCGTGTGCTGAAGTTTGGTTGTAACAACCCCAATCAATGCTACAGGCTTGGGGGAGGGTGGCTGGAAAGCTGGGGAGGAAAACAATCTGGGGGTATTGGTTGGTAGTCGCCTGAATATGAGCCAGCTGTGTGCTCAGATGGCCAAGAAGGCCAATGGCATTCTGGCCTGCATCAGGAATAGTGTAGTCAGCAGGACCATGATGGTGATCATCCCCCTGTACTCAGCTCTGGTGAAGCCACACCTCAAATACCTCAAAACACCTTTGAGCCCTTCACTACAAGACAGACATCAATGCCCTGGAACATGTCCAGAGAAGGGCAATGAAGCTGGTGAAGGGTCTGGAACATAAGTCTCATGAGGAGTGCCTGAGAGAACTAGGACTGTTTAGCCTGGAGAAGAAGAGGCTCAGGGGAGACCTTCCTTATTGCTCTGTACAACTACCTGAAAGGAGGCTATTACGTGCTGGGGGTCAGTCTCTTCTCATAGGTAAGCAGCAACAGGACAAGAGGGAATGGCAGCAAGTTGCACCAGGGGAGGTTTAGGTTGGAAATTCGGAGAAATTTCTTCCCAGAAAGGGTGGTTAGCCTTTGGAATGGGTTGCCCAGGGAGGTGGTGGAGTCACTGTCCCTTGGGGAATTCAAGGAAAGGCTGGGTGAGGTACTTAGGGACATGGTTTAGTAATATAGGCAGTAGGGGGACGGTTGGACTAGATGATCTTGGAGGTCTTTTCCAGCCTTAGTGATTCTGTGATCAGATGAGAAGCCAAGTATTCCTGAACATAGCCAAAGGAAAGGCAACACTCCTCATTTGAGAATGCTGACAGCTATGGAGTAAATGAAGTAGGATTTCTAATATTGTCTTCTGTCAGGAGGACTTTGAGTCTGAAAGTACTTCACATACTTAAAGCTACACAGACACATACACTCATCTTGTATCTCAAAGTTTTTAGTACTCAAGAATTTAACACTGGTTAAAAGTGAAAACAACAAAGAAAATACCTTTCGAAAATTTGCTAAAAAATCCAGATTTTTTTTCTATTTACACTGTACTGAAATACAGACATTTCTTCAGCTTATCTTTTAGTTACCATTGATTTTCAGGCAGGCAATTCCTGCAACTTTTAGAGAACGCTTCAAATATTGGTTAATGGCAAAAACTAGTTTTATAGGAACCATTCCAACTTCTCCAAAGCATTTCACCTCAAAGCTAGAAAAGGAAAAACTACTGAGAGTGTGAAATGGGATTCTCCTCCTCAGCACAACGAGTCATCAGATTTAACAGTAAATACATTACACAGAAAGATTAAGTACCTGAAAAGAACAACAAAAACTTAAACTTAAGTTAAAATTCTGTACGTAGAAAAAGACACTAAAATCATTACCTGTTAAATTCATCCAAATACAGGCGAAGTGTCTCATAAGTTGTAAGGGCAACTTCACATTTCCCTTGCTTGATGCGACTCAAGTCGTCATCCTTCTTACTGCCATGTAAGACAGTGACCTTAAAGTACCCCCACGTGTCTAACTCATCCTTCCAGTTGTACAGCACTGAAAGAGGGGCCACTATGAGGAAAGTCTGAAAATGAAACAGCTATTATAGTACTACTGGAAAAACTACAACATAAAGCTCTTTAAATAAGGAAGGTCAAAATCTTCAGATTTTAGGGTTCTTTGCTGCTTTATGGTTTTAATTTTTTAATTCTATCACTTCAGAGCATAGCATATAAAATACCTGAGGAGTCAACATAAATTCAAAAGCTACCAATTTACTCAGATTATTAAAACAGTACAGAAGAAAAACACTGTAGTACTACAAAAGATATGAAAGTATTGCTACTTACTCAAACTATACTAACAGCTGCTATAAGGGATATTGTCATTTTGCTTTGATATAGCACCTGTATCTGTGTACCATAAAATGTTTGCAGATGGAGAAAGCAAAAGGATGAAGAGGGTAACTAGCTTCCTTCAATCCACAAATCTAGTCAATATGGGACTTCAAAACAGAAACACCTGAAAACATTTTAAAAATTTAAGACAGCTCATACAACTCATTTAGTATGACAGAATAATAAAATCAGTGATGTGGGAAGGGATTATCAGGAAGTTTATTGTCCAGCTTTATGGAGAAAGCAGGAGCACCAGTGAATTCAGATGTTTAGAGCATTCTTCACTTAGGTATTCAAAACCCCCAAGGATGGGGCAGTTCACAACCTCTCTCTGTGATCTGTTCCAGTACTTAATTATGCTTCAAGTGAAAATCTTCTGTTTTTCTTAGGCAGAAGCATTCTCATTTTTCTTTCACATTAAGCACTATCCATTCACCTCTTTATCTCTGCCTATCTTCGTTGAGGAACCTGCACCCATTATTCAGAGGTAGTGTCATATGAACTATTCTGCCAGTTAAATATTCCAATAAAACAACAATAGCAATGGAAAAAAGATATTGAATGAGTCCTGTGATGAATACATTTGAAATGATCTTCAGACTTCTCTTGTTCATACAGAACTTTTACATGTGTCTTTATTTCTGTATTTCATTACTTAGATTATCAGTCAGCCTTAACTTGTGACAATCATTCAAGAAAATACGCAAGGTCACAAGAATATTAGCAATAAATTTTCCAAACATATGCATTTGCCTTAAGTATTTAAGTATCAGGCTAATACACACACACACACACTTTTTGTACTTCAGGAAAATAATCACAGAAAACTGCAGTTTTCTGTTTTATGGCTAGAGTACTTTGAAAAACTACAGTTTTCTGTTCCCTGACATGGGTTTTTCAAAGTACTCTAGCCATAAATCTTATCCAGGTATTTTGTGTTACTGCAGATCAACAGTATTAACAGATTAGACTAAAGTCAGATAATGCACTATGATAATCTTGAAAACTAAAGGCTTCTGTAACACGCTAGGAAGGCCACGAATCCCTAATCTACCAGAGTAGCTGAAAAGTAAAGACAAACACGTAAACTCTTAAAGCAAACAAGCAAAATATCCAAGTATTGCCTTTAACAAAATCTTTAAGCTTGCATTACTAGAAGCTGTACCTTCTTGGGGTTACACTGTGATTCTTTTTTCATTGTCCTCAATAAAAATTCTGGCATGTTATTTTCAATATCTTCACGTGTTCCCTTTTTCTGCAACACTGCAGCCAAAAACGAAATCACCTTGAGAAAGAAAACAATTCTCAATGCTCATGGACAAAAACGCAAACAAAAGTAAATTAGTTCCACTCAAACATCTAAGACAAAATACTGGATGGAATTTAGAAAGGAGGTTTGGGGGCGGGGGAGGGGCTGGTTTCTTTGGTGGGTTTTTTTTGGGAGGTGTGGAGGATGTTGTTTCCTTGTTTTAAATCAATCTGTTTTTTACATGGGACTTCTTCCCCTGGGAGAAACCTGAATTAATTATAAGAATAACAAACTGCTTTATTTTACTCTACCCTCCCTGCCCCTCCCCCCTCCAAGAGGATAAGGTCCAAAAATACAGAAGAGATTATGTATGAGACAGCAAAATAAGAGATGGGGAATGCTTTGCAATTTTCCTCCATTTTCAGGTCAACAACTGATTCAAGGATAAGAATACAGAAGAAAAAGCTATTTTCTAACTACACTCCCAAAAGTACCTCTGCAAAAGGAAGAAGAGTCTTAAACTAGAAATCAGATTTTTACTAATATATAATTTTCTTCATATTTAATTCCTTCCAATTCCTGTTAACTTCAAAACCAGTTTGCTCTGTTGTGCTTGGCACTGTTTCCTCTGATCTGCCTCAAACCAGTCAAGGTGATTTCCCTCTGGTTATGGGAAGACATTTCTTCTAATATACCACAGTGGGGACAAAGATCCCTGGATAGCCTATGCCAAGCCACTCCCATAGCGATCCAAACCAGAAAGTTGCCGGAGAGATTATCTGCCCAGAACACTCAAACCCATAAAGCCCACTTATTATCTATGGGACTGAGCAGCAGCAAGAATCAGAAGCATCATCACAGAGGTGCCTTTTTTTGAAAATCCAGGTGTGCTTCCTTTTGCAGCTGGTTATAGCAGGGCAGAGGTAAAGCTGTCATCTGTTGATTTCTAAGAAAGACAAAACTTCCAGCGCTTTCTCCCTCTAATAATGCAGGGGAAAGAGCCAGCCAGGAGTAGAGACATGCATGGAAGAGTAAAGGTAGATGAGCAGAAAAGAGAAAACACATCCCATATGGGGCTACGGGGTGGGAAAGAGGTAAGTAGAAGAAATCCAAACTTTTTTAATACATAGTATCTCATATAAACTAAGTCCAAGAGGAACTGAAAGTTTGCACATGTATAACTTCAGGGTTTGGGGTTTTTTTTAAAAAAATCCTCTGAAGAATAAATTGAACATAAAACCTTCATGTCTTGCAGATCCTCCATTTTTGGAATAATTCTGCATCAGAAATTTGTAGTAATAGTGAAAGGCTCTAAGAGAACTCTGCCCAGAAACCTTTGCTTCTTCTAGATAAAGCAGGAAGTAACCTAAAGACTTAATAGGAAACTTAGTACAATCATGTAGTAAGAAACAACATTAGACCATTTGCCTCCACCTCAACTTCAGCTTGCAATGAAAGCACCATATAGTCAGGCCATTTAAGCAAGAAGAGAACATTATAAAGCAAAAGCCTTTTCCAGAAAAGTGTTTATCTTATAAATCAATCTATAATTAGCAAACAACTTCAGCCATCTGACAATCATAAGACATTTTCTATAAGGCTAAATCAGTTACTCACTACGATGAAGTTTAACTATTTGTTCTTTCAAACATACTTAGCTCTTGTAAGCAAGTGAATCCTCTTACTTTGTGTCCACTAAACTGCCTTTCCTGTTGTCCTGGTTTCAGAATTAATTTTCTTCACAGTAGCTAGTACGGGGCTGTGTTTTGGATTTGTGCTGGAAGCAGTGTTAATAGAGATGGAAGAACAGAGATATGTTTTTGTAACTGCTGAGCAGTGCTCACACAGAGCCAAGGCCTGTTCTGCTTCTCACACCACCCTGCCAGTGAGTAGGCTGAGGGCGCACAAAGTATTGTGGGGGCACAGAGCCAGGACAGCTGACCCAAACAGACCAAAGGGATATTCCCTAACATACAATGTCATGCTCAGCATACAAAGCTGGGGGAAAAGGAAGGGAGGCGAAGGCAGTGTCTGGAGTGATCATGTTTGGCTTCCCAAGTCTCAGTCTTATGATATTCAGAAGTCACAAGAGATGGAAGCAAGACAACTCAAGATCCTCCTCCTGGTACCCAGTTTACTACAACCTTACATAGAAGATTTTTACTATATGAAATTAGGTATTTGCAGTTTTGATCAGAAACAAACTTCCATAACTGCTATGTTCTTAAACTGCCATGGACAAGAAATAGGACCAAGCATAGGCAAAACATAAGGGAAATAGATGTGGTTCGACTTAGTTAAACATCTGTTAACAGACCAGAAGCAGCTACTCAAGTCCATGATGCACATCTAAGTGTTCTACATAGAGAAGCTGTGCCAGTTTCGTTTACTCACAACTGCTTGTCAGGTCTGCTAGAGAACAGTACTTCTCTGCACTGATGGGTGTTTGTCAACATTCTCCTCAACAGAATGGCAAAAGACACTACAGACAGAATTTACCAGAGGTGGAGTGAGCTTGCATTTGACATGTGGAGGAAGGAAAAAGAGAAGTGGGGGCATAAGATTCAAGTTGCTGACTTAAAACCAGACATATTAAAGAGAATTTTCAAACACAAAATGTCCCCCATTTTAGTAAAATTAATTATTTGGGCTAAACTGATTCAAAGCATAACCAAACAATCCAGATACAATTTGTCCTTTCATCAATCCACGTCACAGTTCCAGAAGTGTGATAATAATAACATAGAACACCTAACTACTTTTTCCAGAGATGTGGATAAGTGTCTGCTCCTTCTTGTCCCCAGTAGAGTCAAACTATTGGTTTCCACAGGAAAAAAAACCCAACCAATTAAACAGCTACAGTCAGGTAAGAGTCACAAGCAGCTTTAGTACACTCCAACGCAAAGTATTTTCATGATGCACAGGTAGCAATCCTCCAAGTACATTTGACATAAAATAAATACTAACTTTTTAACTACTGTAAATGCCTATGTTTCAACTAAAAGGGGCTACACACCAGTTTCGTGGCCCATCGGAAGACTGTATGAACTATGGCAATGGCTCCTGGCTCTAAGCACTGTCCTTGACAGTCTGTCCTACCTCCTCCAACTCCACAGTAAAAAAGAACGGTTAAGCTCCACTGAGTTGGGCTTTCTTTAATATATTTTTTTAAAAAAAGATTTAGATCTCACAGAAAACACACTACCAAAAGATGTGCTATTCACTCAATACAATAATCAAAAAGAATACCTGTATAGTCTTTCCCAGGCCCATATCATCTCCAAGAATACATCCCCTTTTTTTAGTGTAGTGTCCATACAGAAACTGAGCTCCTTCTCTTTGATAATCACGCAGATACCTGTTAATTGTGTATGGGATAAAGTCACCATTGTCAGATAATTTGAAAGCAACTGCAGGAGACGGAAGATTTCGGTCAGGAAAATAAGGCTTTTCCAGATCACTGTCATCAAATATTAAGCTCTTCCAGGGTCCTCTATTGGCTTCAACTCTACAAAGTTTATTTATTAGTATTTTCCTTTCTTCAGACTCCAAGAATGAGACAACAGCAAACGATTTTCCATTCTTGTCCTTTTCAATAGAGGATATTGTTCCTTCATGAAGTTTCCCATTTTCAGCAAAAGGGGCAAGGCACTTCTCCCCAATATGCCAATTGTCTACAAAAACCCAAACAAACATACAGTGTTAAAGTAACCAAATGCAGAAAGAATTTCATTCTTTCCTATTAAAAAAACACTGGATATAAATTTGACAAAATGCATATAACTTAAGATGAAACATTCTAGTGAAGGTAGCACTAGAATCAGGATACTGATTACTGTTTAGAACCAAATCCTGAGTCAGACACTAAATCGTAATTTGCTGAAGTGCTGCTATTTTATAGATTTCAGGAATTCTATAGGAAGCACATCTCATGTAAAAGTCGTATTCCGATACATGAAGCTGTTCCACAGCAGCTCCACACAGGCAAACGCCAATATGCTGATGGATGCAGGTTTAGTGTCCCACTAACAGCCCACACGAACTGATCAAAAAGGCCTTCTGTATTAATTACACTTCTGGTCTAATGTTTACAAATATAATCACACATCACTCTCCTACAAACAAGCATGGAACAGGTAAACATCTTTATGTTTACAAACAACAGAATCAGACTTTAAGAACACTTTGTAGGGTATCATACACCTATACTGTTCATCAAAGTGGGTAAGTGCTCAGTAGACTGCCTACAGATCTGTCCAGTCTGGGACTGACAAAATCTGTTCTATGTGGTCTCACTACACCTTAGTATAGCATATCAAATATTTGTAACACAGATGACCGAACTCATTACTTTTTAGCTATCTCAGTTTTTAAACTTCATGCACTAACATAATTTTGAAGTGGTGTGTATGATGCTAACAGAGAAAGAGGAAGATAAGAACTGCAGTGTATCAAAGTCCAAAGAAGTCACATTGAACTGACAAAGAAAAACCCAACCAATTACCTCCATTAAAAAATCCAAAGCCTTCACTCATGATAGTAAAAAGATAAAATAACAGTTGCATACAAAGAGCTGAGGAAGTGTTGGCCTGTGTTTGGGAAAACAATTTCCAAGTTTCCCTTGCTAATCCACCCAAAACAAAGAGGAACATACAAGACTCGTTTCAGAACTTTCGCTGTTTCTTATCTATTTTTTGGACTAAGTCCTGCTATTTCTGAGAAAGTCATTATCAGCAGCAGTGAGAGGATCTTAAGGCTTTTGTGGGAAAGACGGAGAATCTTGCACCAGAGCAAATTCTCATACTTCTTAACTATGGTCAGTGGCAGCACGCCATTCTAGTCACACCAATCAAGTTACTTTTCAGAGGCTAAGTAAAGCAGAGAGGAAGGCAAGAAGATCCACCTCCCCCCATTTTTATTGGTCTGTGCAAAACACTCATGGAGAAAATAGGTTCTTCTCAGTAGCTCCTGAGATCCTAAAAGTGTATGCTCATGGGATTATTCTCCACGACATATTAGTTAGATTAGTGATAATTATACTTAATTTTTAAAATTAATCAGAAAGTCCAAAAATTAACACCAGGTAATATTAAATATAATATTAAAAATAGCACAAGCATACAGAGTATCTATCTCTAAAAGTCATTCCCCTTATTCTTTTAGCTACAGAGATCTCCTGGGCCACGTGTTTAGCAAACCTCAGTGGGCCTTGCTCAAGTAGCCTCACTGCACCTCAACACACGCAGATTTCTTGCATTACATTTTTTCTGACTTTAAATTTTGCAGTTCTGCTCTCTGCCACCTGACAAGATTTTGCCTCCCATGAATGTGGATCCAACAACCTAAACTGGTGGCTCCTTAGTTCTTACACAAATGGTATCATAAACCATGACCTCTCTGTTAAAACCATTTTGCAGATCTCTTTCATAAAGCCCCCCAAATCATCCCTGGTAAATTCAGCCCCCACATCCTGTGACCCATCCGCAAGCTGCTCCATACCTTTAGCCATTCACGCTGACCTCCTCAGAGATCTGAAGTTCAAAACTATCTTTGAGGCACTGTGTGAAGTACAGGTGGGATTTTCAACAAATCATACAAAATGAAACCCTCAAAGTTCAAGGCATTTGTACCATCTCTCACACGTGCTCAAAAATCCATGCAAAAAGTGTACTTGAACTTCTTCTAGCAGAAGTTCTCAAAAATCAAGACTGAAAAAGTGAAACCAGCTATATACCCAGCATACTGTTAAATATGCAAAACAAAGTTTAAAATAAGAGCATTTCCTCAATTACTTTCTTTTACAGTAATACCTGGAGTGACAAATGACATTAAAGACTCTGAAGCTAAAACTATGATTTAAGATGACAGCGCCTTTGGTTTTTTATCTAAGCATTCACTTGACTCTGATGAGTTGCATCTAACTTGAATTAGGGTTCCCCAAACAAAATGGAATAATCACACTGGACAACAGCTTCAGCATTACCACACTGCAAACTTGGCAAACAACAAGGAACAGAATGAATAAAAATGGAAGGGATAGCGAGTCAATAGTATTAAGGCCACTGCTGCCACAAAATTAAAACAAATAATGCTGTACAAGCCAAAGCAAAAACTGCTACTTTAGCTAGCTTGATTCACTAACTTCTTGGGGGTTGAACCAGAACTGTAACTTTCATAGGGCATTATCTTTAAAAATAAATAAAATATGGCTTCCTGGCATGAGTACAGTAGTATAGTTGCCAATATTGATGCAGACTGGCATTTAAGACTCCTGTCTACACTTGTCTGTTTATCAGTTTTAAAAAGGTGCCATTATCTATATATTTAACATACTAAATCATGCTGCTAATAGCCTGGCATCACACACTACAAGTACTTCACTACAAAAACAACCCCAGACCAATAATACATAGGTACCATGAATGTTTTCTAGGTACAGAGATTTGACCACTTAATGTAGAGTTCACAGGTGGCTATTTTACACTCCAGGAAGTGACTGTAATAGCAAAACTCAAGGACACTATAAAGTAAAAGCATCACACCTTCTTAAATCCCAAAGCTGAAAGCTGTTTGACAAAAGAGGTAAAAAAGCTCTAAAATGTTGTCTTCCAAAAAGTGGTGGTTTGGGTTCTCTTAAACCACATGCTCCCACTTGTTAGAGCAAATAAAAAACCCGCTTGACAAAAAGAATCGATCTTAAAACCTTCCTCACTGCCTACCGCTCCAACACGTGCAGCGCCAGCTTCCTGCACTCCGGCCCCTCAGCCTGGCTGTCAGGCGAGGCCTGGCACCGCCGGCAAGCTCCCGCCGTGCCCTGCCAAGCGCCTCTTCCACACCTGCTCTCGTTTTACACCTGGGAAGCGCCTGAACTTCGCTCTGGAGGGTACGCGGGAGATGCTTACCTGGGACATCATCACACATTTTAACTTTTGGCCCTGCCGAGCCCAGCAGAAGCCGCGGGCGGAGGCACTCGGGGGCAGGAGGGGAGCCCAGTCGGGCCCGCCGCTCTGGAGCCTACCACCACGGGACGGGGGCACGGGCTGTGCCAGCGGCCGCACTCCCTCGCTGGAGGCCACTCGCCCCCCCGGGGAAGGGGCTGTAAAGACCCTGGGGGCGCTGAACAGTCATCTCACAGCGTGTCACGGCGGGAAACCGCCCCTCGCTCCCCCCCTCTCCGCACCACTGCCCGCACGGACAGCACCGGCAGCAGGGTTCTGGCAGTAACCGAGGTAATGGGGGGAGGGGGAACGGCCCCCTTTCCCGGGCCTGTCACCCCGCCCCCGCCGGCTCAGCCATATCGCGTTCCAGGGACCGGAGAGTATCGCGAGAGGAGAGGCTGAGCGCGATTTCGTTCTTAAAGGAGCCGGAGGTGAAGCGGGAGGTCTCGCGGGGCTTGCTGGCGCTGTCGCGAGAGGCAGGCGGGGCGGGGTCTGGGCGTAGGGCCTGGCGGCGGGCGAGTGTCGTGTGCAAGGCGTGCGCGCGGGGTGGGCTGGGGTGGGTCTGGTGGCGTCCCTTGGTCGTGGGGGCCGGCGGGGCGGCTGCCCGGCAGCGCCGGGCTCAGGGCTCAGGTTAGGGCGGGGCTACGCCTCGGAGCCGCGCTACGCGCACTAAATAAAGGGCGCCTTCGCAGAGAAACGCCTCAAGTGCAGTGTGGCGGTTTTCTACGGGTCCGCGAAAGGTGCGGCCTTGGCTACGAGTGGAGCATCGCTACGCCAGCCTGGGACGCTGTCACGCAGGCCGCTGTAGCGGGCTTCCGCCTAGTGCCGCCCTCGTTTGTAGAAACGTCTGCAGGGAGCGGGGAGGAAGGGGATGGAAAGTTAACTCTCTCAGGATTTGCGCGGGTAAGGAAGCAGGGAGCACGGTTGGCACAACGGAAGGTGCTGCTGGGGCTCCGGCAGGCAGTGGCCATGCAGAGGAGTGTAGCAGGGAGAAGGTGGTGGCAGTGAGATCATAGAACCATGGGGGTTGGAAGGGACCTCCAGACATCATCAGGTCCAACCCCCCTGCCAAAGCAGCTCCCTAGCTCATACTGCACAGACAGGCGTCCAGACGGGTCTTGAATATCTCCAGGGAAGGAGACTCCACCACCTCCCTGGGCAGCCTGTCCCAAGGCTCTGTCACCCTCACTGTGAAAAAGTTCTTCCGCATGTTGGTGTGGAACTTCCTGTGCTCCAATTTGCAGCCATTGCCCCTTGTCCTGTCTCCACAGACCACTGAAAAGGGGCTGGCCAATTCCCCCTGCATCCCATACTTAAGATATCTATAAACATCAGTAAGATCCCCTCTCAGTCTTCTCTAAGCTGAACAGTCCCAGTTCATTCAGCCTTTCCTCATAGGGGAGATGCTCCAGGCTCTTAATCATCTTCGTAGCCCTTCGTAGATGATGGGAGCCTGTATCACAACATAGATTGAGATATAACATTTGGGAGAAGGCTGGGGTGAAAGGCCCATGTTCTCCCTCTGCCTGTTTTCAGACAGGCTTAAATTAGATGCAGTAGCGCTGCAAACTAAACATGGTCAGCAATAACCATCTTACTTGTGCTGAAAAAAATTCAGCCCCAGCAAGAAATCTATCTGGGTTGCCTCGTGTCTTGATAGTAGTTTCGTGGAATATTAAGTGAAGAGAATGGGTTCCCAGATTCTTGCTATTACTTAGACAAAATGCTTTAACATGCTTTTAATAGTGCAGTCCTAAGCAATTTCACTTAAAGAAGCTAAGAGAGTGTAGATGCCATGCAGGATCTGTTTTTAAAGCAGCTTTGATTACTTTTTTAATGCAGGAGACATGAGTTTGGTTTGAATTGCTGTCATCATTCGTAATTACCTGATACCTTCAGTCTCTTTAATGACATGTTAAGAAGAGATTAGGCATTACAGGAAAAAAACATCCTTTTGGCATATGCAGTAAATGCTGCTTATGATGAAGCTGGATAGTCAGGCTGGCTAATCGGATCCTACATCCTATAGTATTCTCAGAAAGCAAGGCATTAAGTTTGCTAATACATGGATCTGTGTGGTGTTTCTGCATGCAGCTGACAAGCAGCCAGCTTCCTGCCTGCTCCAAGAGTAATGGAAGACTTACACAACCTGGAGCAAGGTTATGTTCCTTCTTCAAGCTGTGTGCTATTACCCGGAATTTTGCTCTAAGAGAAATTAATGAAAGATGTATGGTTTGCCAGTTGTGTTACAGTAATGGGAGAGTAGCAGGCGTGGAAGTGGTAATACAGTTCCTGCAACAACAAAACATGTTGGGGGAAGTTGTTCAAAAAGAAAAAGTAATGTAGAAATAAGTTTTAAAAATATGCATGGAGTCATGCATTAAACTGTGTTTATTCTAAAGGAATGTGGCAAGAACTATGCCATTATAAAACCAAAGCTGAAAACAGGGTGACATGTCAGATTGTAAAGATTTAGCAAAATAAAAGGATTAAAAATTTACCATGACCTCACATACTTAGGACACCTCAGCCCTCAGAGCATCTTGGAAAAATCAGTGAGAATATAGGTTCTGATTCTAAGGCAAGTTTTTAAACTAGACATTTTTGAAGATAAATGTGTTTATACCACAACTTGTTTATTTACTGAATACTGTTTTGTTTGGTTCTTACCAAGGTACTTGCGCTTAATAAGGAGTCTTTCATGCAGAGTACAGCTCTTACTTTACAGTCACAAATAGAATACTGTTACTTCACAATAGAAGGAAATAAGAAACAGATTAAATTCTTGAATAAACACTTCAGTTTTTATAATACAGACAGTAAAATTCTGCCTACACTCCAAGGATCCTGTTCTGCTCAGTGGTGAGACCTTAGTGGCTTGGCTGGAAGCCTCTGAAAATCCCGGTGAAATCACTAGGACGAGTCCCCATTAGTTAGGTACAGCTTGTATCTCTTCCTTTAAAGAGGGAAATGAAAGGGAGGAAGGCACCCTTAACAGGAGCAGTTGCTTAGCATTTCAACAGGTAGGTTTCCTCTTGGCATTAAAATTCCTCTTGCTGATTACAAGAAGTTTCTGTATCTTGGTCCACTTTTCTTTCTTACGCCACTATGGAAAAAACTGCACTACTGAGGTTAGGACAAGGGCCATCATGAAATTGTTTTCAGAGGCCAGGGAATTATCTAATATTGTGTATCTGTGAAAGTTTATGGACGATAAAAGTCCTTTTAGGAAATCTTTCTAGCTCAAAGCAGAAGTTATTTGCTAGGATGTCAAACATGTCTCACACCAGGTTTCTGCAGGGAAAGGTTTGTAAAAGGACTTAATTTTGAAAAGCTGTTGCCATTACTGAGAAGTTGAATATATCCAAACTCCATATGAAAATTTGAACTCTGCTCATTTTTTACTTAGTTTAGATTTCATAAGTGTTTGGCTGAGATAACGACCAAAATGAATAGGATAATGGGGATAAGCGCTTTTTAAATATGTGCTATATCCCTGAAAGCATTTCACATGTAACATTGTGGCCTTCCTGTTCACTCTTCTTTGACAGAGAGAGGAGATAAATTAACTGATGTGCATCTAAAAATGGCAGCTTAGTTACATTTACAGCATCCTCCATGTCAGTGTGTCTGAAAACAAAGCAAGCTAGTTATTCTTAGATGCATTCAGCATTTGCAAGGCTAACTGAAACCCACAGAAAGTATAGGCATCTGGAACTTTTGAAAAAGCTAGTTGTTTAATTCTATACTAGAAGAAAGAGAGGGTGGTTCGATGCGTTGGCATTTGTTAAGCATGGCAGCATTAAAAGTGCTACAAAGAGGAACTCTGTAATGTAATGTGCACTGAATTAACGTTTTGGAAGGCCTTTTGTCTCTCCAGCAGTTCATTTGCCTCAGTATTTTATGCATTACCCCTTAAGGGTATTCAAGAAGCTCTCAAAGTTCTTTGTGGAAATCAGACCCATGATGCGCTCAAATGTGTGTACACTAATGCACAAGGGATCATGGAAGGGTCATTTGATCCCTTCTTAGCAGCTGCAAGGTTAGACTCACTGGGAATGCAGAGATGAGCAGGATAGCTCACGTGACTGGAGTGCTGCTGTGGGCAGGCCTGAGCCAGGACAGTGGGGAGCAGAATTGGCATTTTATGTCAGAGCAGCAGGGATGCATGGAGGTCTGCATAGTTTCTAGTGGCCATAAGGTGGTGGAATACAGGATTTTGACAATGGGGAATCAGACGAATAGCAGGATGATAACCCTGGATTTCAGGAAATACCTTCTGACTCATGCTTGACCAAGCAATTAGCCTTCTATGATGAAATTGCTTGCTTGGCGGACTAGGGGAGAGTAGTTTATGTTGTTTAGCTTGACCTTCAGCAAGGCTTTCACCACTCTACCATAACATCCTTTATATAGCGGCTGAAATGTGGGCTAAATAAATGGACAATGAGGTGGATTGAAAACTGGCTGAAATTCTGAGCTTAAAGGATTGCTATTAGCAGCACAAAGTCCAACTGCAGTCCTGTTACTAGTGGAATATTTTGAGGTCTGATACTGGGGTCAGCACTGGCCATTTCATTACTGACTTGGATGGTGGGACAGAGTGTACCCTCAGCAAGTTTACAAATGGTGTACAATTGGGAGGAGTGGTTCACACTCCAGATTCTTGTGCTGCCATCCAAGAGAGACTGCAACAGGCTGTAGAAATGGGCAGGCAGGATCCTCATGAAGTTTGACAAATTCCTGCACTAGGCGGTGGGATAACCCTATTCAGCTGTATAAGCTGGAGATCAACTAGTTGGAAAGTAATTTTGTAGAAAATAGGTCTCAGTCCTAGTGGATTGCAAGTTGGCCATGGCTCCATGGTGCATCACTGCAGCACAGGATGCCAACAGTATCTTGGCTGTGCTAGGAAGACCATTTCCCAGCAGGTCAAGGGAGGTGATCCTTCCCCTTTGTTCAGTCCAGGTGAGACCACATCTGAAGTGCTACATCCATCTTGACTCCCTATGACAGGAAAGACATGGACATACTGGAGAAAGTCCAAGACCACGAAGATGAAGAGATTGGAGCATTTGACCATATCGGAAGAGGCTGAGAGCTGGGATTGCATTGTGTCAAGAACAGAAGTCTCGGGAGATCTTGTCAAGGTGCATAGATACTTAATGGGAGGATAGAAATAGGATGGAGCCATCATTTTCTCAGTGGTGCCCAAGTCAAGAGGCAATGGGCACAAGCTGAAACAGGAAATGCCATTTAAATATACAGAAAACCCCTTCAGCAGTGAGGGTAGTTGAACACTGCCACAGTTTGATCAGGGAAGTCGTGGAATCCCTGACCTTAGAGATGTTGAAAACCCAACTTGGAATGGGGCTGAACAACCTGCTGTACGTGATGCTACTTGAAAGTTGGACTAGATATTCTCTAGAGCCTTCTAGTCTTTGGGGACAGACTTTGTAGTAGGGCGTGTAGTGGTACATATAAGGTCAATGGTTTTTAAAAGAGGGTAGATTCAATCTAGATACAATGAAGAAGTTTTCTACAATGAGGGTGATGCAATACTGGAACAGGTTGCCCAGAGAGGTGGTAGATGTCCCATCCCTTGAAGCACTCAAGTTCAGGTTGGTTGGTGCTCTGAGCATCCTGATGTAGTTGAAGATGTTCTGGCTTACTGCAAGGGAGAGTTGGACTAAAAGACCTTTAAAGCTTCTTTCCAACCCAAACTATTCTGTGATTCTAACTTAATCCATTCCGCGATTCTCTGAAGAAGTCTATAGGACAAACAGAGTTCTGGCTAGCTGCTTATGCTCTTGTAACAGCTTCAAGTTCTTCTCTTTTGTATTGGCAGTTATAAAAGCTTGAAAATGCTAGCTAAGAAAGTCAGGAAGTGCTGCACAATACTTAAGAAACTGTGGTCAACATATTAAAAATAGATAACGTTTTGAGAGTTTAACTCAAAGAATCAGATATCCCCTGTATTGTTAACTCATTCTCAGAAAGAGTCCAGCCAGTCCTAAATCCTGCTAACTCTTAGAAGCCAGGGTAGTATAATTCTTATAACCTGCTGCAAAGTTGTCCTTTAAAGTTTGTCTGCCAGATGATGTGTTACTCCGCTTGAATAAAGCTCAGAGACTGATTCCACAAGTGTTACAAAGTATTGATTCATTTCCTTCGAGTGTCTGGTTAAAGAGTGACTTGAGGAAAATGTAAAGTTTTGTCCTTAAATAAATATTGTATATAAATGGATCATGTCAGCAACACTCAGATTTCATGATTGCCTGGAGTGGGAACTGGATAATGAGGCTTGTCAGCTCCGTTGGATTTGTAGCAGGTATTTGTGTAGAACAGTTTTGAATGTTTCAGAAAAATAAGTGAACATTCAAAAGGCTTGTGGACCAGTCTCAGTTACACTCTGGCTCTGGTTAAACCAAATCAGCATAATTGTTCTTCAGAGGATCTTTTATTACGTGTTACACATTTCACTTTGCAAATAAAAATTATTTCAGAAATGAAACAGTGCTTTCCATTAGGAGTACTAGTCATAGAAATGGTTTATGGACATTACAGTTGAGTTTGGTTCCCATAATCCCTTTTTTCCTTGAGGAAAAAATAAAAAGTATTTGCTTCCTCAGGTTTGGTTTCACATTTTTCAGTTCTGATTGACAGCAAAGCATGAAGGGAAAGACTTAAAAGCACCACACACAGAGAAATAGAGTAAAAAAAAGACTAAAACTCGAAATACTTTTTTTTTTTTTCCTTTTTTTGGAGGCTAAAATGGCAAACTGTTTTCAAGAGATAAGAAATTCATGATTTAAAGCTTCCTCAGCAGATAAGATGCGAATGTGATCTGGTGGAGCAGCGGAGCTTTCATAGCTAAAAATCACAAAACCTGGAATACACCACCCATGTAAACAGCCGTCTGACTTAATCATCAGGCCCAACCTAGCCAAGGCATCTCTAATCAAATGAAACTACCAGGTCATCTGGGAAATGAGATGCCAGCTCCGAATTGCTAGACTCCTGTGATGATCCAAAAATATAGGAAAACTCTGTAGTTCTTATCCTAAATATTTTTTTTCCCCTCTGGTTTGTTTTAAACCATTTACCTCATTAGTTGTGTGAGCCATAACCTGATGTGTTAGGCTGTTGAGGAAACGTGCAGACACACACACACAAGGACACAAAAAGCCATGTTAGGAAGCCACCCTGCGCACCCTGCAGCTCTGTTAAAAAGATACAAATCCTGTTTAAACAAAACTACTCCAACCCTATTCCAGTGCTCTGAGTAGAATGCAGTGCTTTATAAAAGCTATTTCCTGTGTTTCTTCTTTGTGTTATCTATACAACTTATCTAGGAAAACAGGGTAATTTGATGAAGTGGCAGTTTTCAGGGGATTATTATAGCTGTGTACAAGTATGTTAAAGATGTAAACTGGATCTAGGCAAGCTAACTGGGGGCTTGTCAAACAATTCACCAGTCAGTTTCCCTAAAGCATGCACAAATGATGCATGTTCATGTGGAAGGCAGGGATATTTTTGTTCCTGCGGGATTTTTTCCCTCAACTCTCAAGTCAGTTAACCTCTTTTACTAGGAGGATCAGTCTGTTGGTGATGCCAGAAACCACAAACGTCTGGGACCAGTATGTCAGAGATTCTTTCTGCTGAATCAGCTCTGAATATAACAAGTATATTAAACTAGTAACCCAAGCACAGAGACATTTCATAACACAATGGGAACTGCACTGCAAAGTATATCTTTGATTTAGAGCAAGTCTGAGCCCCTGCCCAGTGTTCGCTGTTATGTTAAAGCACAACGAAACCTTTTGTGACACCAGCAACAAATTACAATACTAACAAAATTACCAATGGACTACTCCAAGTCTTTCCTGATCAGTAATATGGAAGACAAAACAGGAGAAATACCATTAGATGATTTCCAAAGCATCAAGGAAAGTATTAAGCCAGTTACAGTAAATGTTAATTTAATTTAAATGAATCATCATTATATGTTACATAAAAAGGTAAGTTGCATGTCTTTTACTGGTTAGATATGACTTAGAATAGTTGTCAGGTATCTGATCATTGTAGTGGGTAAGATCTCTGTTAGGTTTTTTGAGAACAGCTGATCGGTCGGCATGTACGTACACACATGCATGTGATGTGCCACTGGCCCCCAAACAAACTGAAACTCTTTCCTAGTTTGTAATTAAGGTTTCCAAATGCAAGTAAAGAGTTAAAACTTAAAGCCACAGAATAGTTGACTTGATTCTTATGCCATAGTAGCTAAGTCTTTCTGTCCAAATCAAAGATGTGTAGCTTCCTTAGCTGTAAGCAAATTGCCCATTACTTTGAATGGCACTGTTTTCTTATCTTCTGTGATTCACTTTATCGAGTAAATTCTGAGTTGATACCAGATTTTTTTCGAGACATGGCATGTAGAATAAGTTAGTTTTAACCACAGAAAGAAACAATAAGCCTTACAAAAAGAACTACTGTTAAAAACGTGCATGTTTTTTCTAGCTTTAATTTATCTCAAGGATGGGTAATAGCCTTCCTTATAAAAAAAATCTTGAAAACAAATAAACCCCACATATTCACTCTTAGTCTGGGATTGAACTCCAACCGTAGTATTTTTCCCTATATTTAAAGAGAATGGATTTTATTTTTTGAATATTTGCTGTTAAATTAGTTTTAAATTACTGTTTTTCATAGTGCATTTTAAGGGCCAAAGAAGCAGAAAATGTATCAATGTTTGGAAGAATACTTTTTCTTCTGAGGATGATTGCTTACTGACTGTAAGTAGACATGTAACCAAGTTGGTTGCACTGCCACAGAGCAGCAGTGACCAGTGGACCTGCCTTCAACATGTTGCTCTCATGCTGCATGCTTAATTTTGTCCTCTAAAACCAAAGAAGATTCATGCTTTGAGTATACTAAGTAAATAAAGCGAAAAGGAAATTAAAATAAGAATAAAATGGAAAGGCAGAAATATACAGCATTCCATTGCTCGTGCTTCTGTACAGGCTGCCAGGGTATTCCCTCAAGATTCAAGATTACTGTCAGTCCAGAGCTTTCTAGCTTTTTTCAAATTCAGCCATCTCTTCCCAGTCAGCCCTAAGGAGTGATTCTGTCTCTGTGGGTCTCGTTTTGCAAGTAAAAAGCACAAGTAACTGGTGACTCAGGCCAATTGTCAAGTGACTTTCACAAAAAAAAAAAAAAAAAAAAGAGGTGGTGGTGAGGGGGGGGCGGGGAGGGGCATGGGAAAACATCCAAATCTGTGTCCATAGGTATTATTTAAAAAGGAAAACAAAATAGAAAAAAGTGTTCCCAAGTACAGTCAATCTTATTGTGTGTCTTTTAAAGAAGAGACTTACTTGTTACTTGGAGCCAGTTCTCTGTGTGTAAGTGGGAGGGAATAATTCTGTGTCAAAACAGATGCACTGTTATTGCGACTTCCCTGATGTTTATCATCTAACTACTACAACTACTGGAACCATAAAAATGAATGGAGTTGTAGCAGCCACCATGGAAAATGTGGCAGAAGAGACATCTTCATGCCAAAATGTTGCCTTGAGGTTCTGTGTTTTCTGAGCGCTATGAACCATGTTTGCATTCGTTCTGTGTTTTCTGAGCGCTATGAACCATGTTTGCATTCATCTGCCTTAGTGTTGTGTTTTCTGAGATGACTTGTGGCAAAATGTAGAAAGATTGAAAAAAATCCTGAATCAGTAGGTGGATGTATTAATTCATACGTGTATGTATATGAAGTTAATATAGGTAGTAAAAAGCACAATCAAACCGTTTTTCTGTGCAATTTGGGGCATACATTTACAACAGAATGTGTGGATACACAGAAGAAGAAACCTAAGTACTGAAACATTTGTTTTATGCACATCTTCTGATCAGTACCGTCCTGTCACAGCAAAGACAGTAAAACAAATTATTTTAGCTGAGTGGGCCTAATCCTTAGTTTAATTGATTTTCCAAAATGGGATGTGATCAGTCAGTACTTAATTTTAGGACAAATGAGAGCCTGGGTCCACAGAAGGCAGAGAGACTTTCGCTTTGTTCCTAAAAAGCCATCTTGATTCCTTTAAGGGAAGAAGAAAAAAAAAAGCAAAAAAAAAGCTACTATTACCTCTTGTGAGGTAATAGGTTGTTTTGACAATGTCATTATCCAGATTTATGGCTGTATTTTGCAGCTTCACTCAAGATCTAATTCTCCTCAATCATTCCAATGACTCAAGGACTGGTGATTGCTGGAATCCTCCATGGATTACCCCTGATCCTCAAGGACATGAGAGCAATTCCAAATTAACTTCCAAATATATTTATGTAAACTGTGTATCCCACCTCAGAAAGAATAATCCACTCTATTCACATATAAACAGAACCTTTAAATATGCAACAGATGTTCAATTTTTTTAAAAGCTCTTGAATTCATTGACAGGCCTTTGGCTAAACTGATGAATCAATTTGTTCGGAGCAGATTTCATAAATCCTCTAATAATTCTTACCCTTACACATCTTGACTTGATTTCTGAGATCTGCGGCATGTGTTTTAAATGTTTTAACCTTTACTACTTTAATCAGGTAACATTTATTTCGGAGCTGGATGATGATCGGTCATTGAAAGATATAGTTGACTAGGAAATAAAATCCAATTTGTCAGTTAAACAAACCACATCTGAAATAAGAAGAAATCAGTCTGTATTACTGGATCCCTGAAATGCTTAGCGGTTTTGAAATCACTCTGCCTTTCAAGAATATATAATGTTGGATTGCTGAGTATTGCTGGAGGCAGTACTGATATGCAGAAATCACAGTAACCCTGCTTATGTACAACCAATTTCTTGGGGTGGTTGGAATATAAAACTTTACCTCGACACTGAGATTTATTTCTATCATTTTAAGCTATCTTTCTTTAATACTTACAGGCCAAGTACCAATTTGAAAATTAATGTAATCAGTCTGGAAACCAGTTTTTGTCTAAGCTGTTTGCTTTGGAGACATCTTTAACTATGTTAGTACATCCAATGTAAAATACTAAATTATATCAATTATTGTAAGTTTCTTTTTGTTTTTTGTTTTGTTTTTAAATTGGCAGATGCATTCGGTAGAGTGCAATAAAATGTGAGGATAAAACTGCATTAGAAAGTTTTTATCTTCCATTGCTAGACAGCTGGCATGCTAGCCAGCCACTGAGTAAACCATGTATTTTCTTACTATAATGGGACATTCAGAGGTCCAGAAGTCTACAGTCTTTAAGATATGATTATAGTATATTACATTTATAATGTTTTTATTTCTCAAGAAAATCATAAACACAGCAAATGGTCCTTTTTGCCTCTTAAATCTAGGGTTAGCTAGACTCGGAAGAGTCTGAGTATGTCTGTATGAATCCACTCTCATGGATTTCTAAATGAACTACGATACATCAGGCAAATTGATGGACTTGTGAAAGAATTGCAGAACGAGACAGTATGTTAAAAAACCGACCTACCCATCTGAATTCAGCCTTCAGAAATAAACTGAATTCTAGTTAAAATCCATTTAGGAGGTTCACATTTATTTGAAAGAGATCTGCAATTAAAGTTCTGGGCTGGTTATATATGTATGCTTATATCTCTAATGTGAAAATGCTCTTCATTTCCCGAGTGAAAAAACAACTGAAAAATGAAAATTCTGTTTACCATCTTGGTTTTTTTGTTTTGTTTTGTTTTATTGTATACACTGTTCTGGAAACAGGAGACCTAACAAAGTATTTTTTTTTTCCCCTTGATATGTTCACCAAGTTCTTTCTTGCCAATTTCTCTGTAGGCTATAATAACAGCTATCAGCTGACTAGCAGAAGCGAAACAAAATGTGCATTAACTACCTCCTACCTCCCTTTCCTTTGATAGCCCCGGTCATATTGACCTCTCCACAAGTTGACAAATTTCTTTAATTTTTAGAAATCTAATTACGCCAGGGATTACTAAAACTTGACCAAAGTCCTGATCAGCATACTCTAACTTGAAATTAGGACTTCTTTCAGCAAGAGGTTGGATGTGTGATCACCTAAAACCTCTTCTGACTAGGTTTGTCAAAGGTTCTGTGACTCCGACTCCCTTCAGGTGAAATTGGCCCAGAGACTTGAAGATTATTAGAGGACCTTAGTAGATGGTACAGGTGTTCTGCCAAGAGAGAAGAAAAATTACAATGCACATGGTGCAATATGAAAGATCCCACGTGTAGAGTACAGAATTTACAGCTGAATATTCAGTTTCATCCTGTGAACCACTGCGCAGCTTGCACTGGAACAACCAGAATTCAGCATTGTCAGAAGTCCTTACAGATGCCACACAAACTGCAGTATGTTATAAAAACAGCTGCATAATTACCCAACCCTCCACTTTGCCATATTGCAAACTTTGGAATGTACTGGTGCAAAATAGGTGATGGGATAAATGTGTAATGGAAAACCAAATACACCGAAAACTGCATGAAGTTGATTTTGATTCCTTTTCTTCAAATACCTTAGTTATTAGTAACAATAAATTCTGTCACAGCATCTGTAACACACTGCTGCAGATACTGAGAGCAGCAAAGTGTTTCACAGCCAAGCAATCAACTATGAGAGGGTGAAGTGGAAGACTTGCCCCAGAAAAAAAAAGTTCTCACAGTAGCCAGGAATAAAGTATCCCTTGATTCTAAGTTTATAATTTCTAAACGTCAGGTTTACACTGCCAAACTCAAATCTAAGATCAACTTGTACCAGTAGTATGTTTTCTACTAAAATAGTGAGATTCATATGGAAGTCAACGCAAGCTGAAACTGGGCTGCAGACTTAGCTGCAGAAATATGTATACAAATCTGCAGTGAAACAGTACTAATCATGCCGAGAAAACAATCTTATGTAAACACAAAAGTCATTCTCCTATATGAACTGAAGCGGGTAAGGCCATTCCCATGGCACAACCAGAAAAGACTGCATTGGCCAGTGAGTGACTGTGTACTCTGTTTTGGAGTGAACATGCCTCCAAGACAAGAAAGCAGAGTACTGTTTTACTAAGTATATGTATAATTTTCATTGAACATGCAGCGCCGAAACTAGCCACCATCATCTGACAAACACTTCCATTTGCCAAAACAGCTGGTATACATCTATGCTGAAAATTTCTCCCAGCATTTTAATGTTAGTATGATTTCTAATAATACTTTTTGACTGAGAATTTAATCTTTTGTTTCAGTAAACAGGATAAATTTTACCCCAAAAAGTACTCTGTTACCACTGTGAGTTGTGTTTAAACTAGAAGAGTACCCAAGTGTAGCTGTATGACAGTAATTGTGCCAGGAAATACTGCAGTGACTTAGCTTTAAATTAGCTAATCCATGTGTCAGGTAGCAGCTCAGCCATGCTGGACAAGAGCCCAGCAAGGGTTGAATTTTGTGTTTTTCCTATAGGCCTTGGAGCCTGCAGTGTCTTGTTTCTTGTTGAGATGATAACTGCGCCCACCCCAAGACAGTTTAAGATTAGATTATTCAGTATCTAGTCAGCAGCGAAGCTCTTATAGATCATTATGCTAATACATACCTAGTTTGTTGGTATTGCTGCATATTTACTTTCAGCTGCATTACTGGGCCAGAGAGTAAAGGCCCAGAAATACAGATAGGAAGGAAAGACTTGTCAATATGCCTAGTTCCTACGAACTCGTATTTTTCCCCATGTAAAAAAAAAAAAAAAAGCACTTATTGTCATTGAACAATCGTAACTGGCTGCCACTTTAACATGGTGCCTAAATATTGGAGTTGACAAATAAAACTGCTTAAGGCACGGGAGCCAAACCATCTCAAAGCTGCATATTATAAAAGGGTTCTTTCTCTAACTTTTGAATGATATGAACCAGTTCAGTTAACTGGGATGAAGAGATAGCTTTGCTCCCACATTTATGTCATTCTTACCTTCCCTTTTGCCTGTTTTTCTTCTGACTTCCAGAAATATCCCTAGGGCCAGAGAGAAGCTAGAATTAGAGACTGCAGTCTTTCAAAATCAGGTACAAGGAAACCCCGCGCTGAGAGATACATATCCATACGTGTGTTTCTGCTGACTCACAGAAGTATTTATGTCCAGGCTTCCTACAGATGGAGCTATAATGCAGTTTGTAAAGGCCTGGTTTTTTTCACAGCAGATAAAGGGATGACATCTCCACAAGTGGACTTCTTGTTTAGATGCCCTATGTCATGTTACCAATTTACTTCTGTTTTATTGGAGCAAGTATTTTCCAGAAAATAATAGTCTAAAATGTACAGCTCCTGCTAGGTTGAGTTTTACACAGAAAAACGGTCTTTGAGTTTATTGAGTTTTGTTTTCTTCATATTTAATACTACTGTATTTAGGTTAATACTTTCTTAAATCCTTTCTACAATACAGCAGTTAATAGAGAAGGAGAATAAATGCTGAGGAACATGTTTAAAGAAAACAGAGATACAGGCTGAGTACCTTTGCTGTATCATTCTACTCTGTTGCATGCCTTCCAATAGTTTGCCTTTTCTGTTACCTGCCTATGTTGCAGGCTTTTGAGACCAAAGCCGTTTTCTCCACAACATGGGATTACATGAATATTACTCTAAAGCCTCTAATTTGGAAAAGGGATAAATGGCTGCAATTCTTGAGATTCTCCAGAAGGCTTCAGAGACATCTTAAATTGTATCTTTCATAGTCCTCTGATACTTTATCCCTAAGTATTAATACTTTCCCATCTTTTCCTCTGCCATGTACCTAACAGATTGCAAGTAAGGAAGTGTTGGGGTTGGCACCATGGACAGAGGCCTCCAGTTAGGTGGCTGGAGCTGTAGAAAGGGCGTTCCTGACAAATCTGGTGTGTAACTAAGAGGTTTCAATTATTTAATTAACTGAATTAGCTGCAATGGTCTATTTTGAGGATCATAGAATCATATCCTGAATTTGAAGGGACCCGTAAGGATCATCAAGTCCAACTCCTGGCTCCACAACTGGACAAAACCAACAGTTCCTCTTCTTTGAAATACCTGTAGTTTGGCAACTGGTAGATGAAAGGTTCTGCAGTCGTGTTCTGTCACATAATCTGAGAACAATGCTAAGCACCATTTTAGCTTGGTAGTCTATTCTTGCAGAATGACACTGTCAGACTTTGCTTTTCTGTAGTGGTCTTCCACCCTACACAATGCATTTCAGCTCCCTGCAGTATTCTCCTTTGCTACATCTAATAGACACATCAAGCAACACATGCAGCCCAGACACACTCCCTGTGGCATATGGGTGCTTCCATTTCTATTTCCCTCTTGAGAAATGGATTTGAGCTGGAAGGCATTTACTGTCCCCAAAGGACACTACAATTCAAATGCAGCTTCCAAAATTTCACCACTGCACTCTAGTTAGCCATTCTCACTGACCTGAAAAAAGTTAGGAAGGGGGGAGGGGGTGTCCTAAAATTAATGTTATTCTTTTCATGTCCAACAATTTGTCACATACTTTTGGCTTCAGACCCCTTGCTGATACAGTGGGCCTTCTTAGTCGCAGACAACTCTATACCAGCTACATCTGCAAGACTTTTGCAAGTAGGCTCACAAGACTAGGTAGAGATGAGGTGCTTCTCAGCAGTGAGACAAAGCACTGCACCCTGGCACAGCACCACTTATCAAAGCTTTTTCCATATCAAGGTAGGCTCATTTTATTAGTGTTGGCTTCTATCATTTTATATTTTGTTAATTATATGCAAAATATGGGCCAAAAAAAATCCTCTGTCAGGACCTCTAGGAGTCTATTTCAGGGGACTGCTACTTTTGCTAAAAACCTTAGAGATGAAGAGAGGTCCAAAAGGAAGAAGAGATTCTTACTTGTTGGGAATACAGGCACAGGTCCTCAAGTATAGCAGAGAGAATAACTTCTAGCTGAATTTTTGATCCACAGTGGTAGTAACGTTAGGCTGCAGTCCCTGCGTTATTGTGGTATGGTAGCTTGACCTTGCTTGGATGCCAGGTGTCCACCAATTCTGTGCTATCACTCCCTTCTTTGGCTGGACAGGAGAGAAAAACAAAAGGCACCTGAGTCAATATAAGCACAAGGAGAGATTACTCACCAATTACTGTCAAAGCAAACAAACCAATTGCAGGCAAAACAGACTCAACAAGGAATAAAATTATTAACCAATCAAAACACAGTAGGATTAATAAGAAATAAAACCAAGTCTTAAAATACCTTCCCTCAATTCATCTCTTCTTCCTGGGCTTGGCTCAACTTTATTTCTGTATCTCTTCCCCCGAGCAACACATGGGGATAGGGAATGGGGGTTGCAGTCAGTTCATCACACATTGTCTCACTTGCTCCTTCCTCCTCAGGGGGCGTACTCCTCACACTCTTGCCCTGCTCCAGTGTGGGGTCCCTCCCATGGGAGACAGTGAGAACCTTCCAATAGGCTGCAGGTCTTCATGAACTGTCCCAGCATGGGTCTCTTCCATGGGGTGCAGACCTTCAGATTGCTCCAGCATGGTCCTCCACTGCGTCACAAGTTCTGACAGCAAACTTTCTGCTGAGTGCAGTCTTCTCTTCATGGGCTGCAGGTCTTGCCAGGGGCTTGTTTCAGAACAGACTTCTCATGAAGTCACAGCCACCTTCAGGTGCGTCTACCTGCATCTATTGATGGCCAACATCTGTTCATCTGTCACTCTCCAAGCAATTTAAGTGCTCCTCATCTGTCCAGGTGGGCCCCTTTGCCTAAAATTAAAAAAAAGCTTCTCACTGGACCACAGATGAACCAAATAGTCCTATGGGCCTGTTAATCTTGTGCTCATAGAGCTAAGTAGAATAACATTCAGAAATATTACAGGACATGGAAATTACTTTCTGTGAAAAACAAACATTCAAGATATGACACTCAAAAGAATTTCTGAATCACAAGTTGTCTTTGATTGAGGGATTCAATTCAATTTATAATTATAGATTTGTACAATGTTGACTTCAGAAAATTTCAGGTGTTGAGAAGACAAAGCTTGTTCCATATATTCCATCCCACATGTCATGAGTTGGGGTAGTTCTTCCATTTGACCATACACTAAAGTTTGCAATGAGCCTTCTTGGACAGATATTATTCAGTGTGAACCAAAGAGAGCTTGATGGTAAAAAAATTATGTACTTCACTTCTTGAATGGCAACTTGTTTTGATAACTGATCCTTTTCTATCTAAATATACTAAAATTTTATCAACCAGAGACATGGTCCAAATGTAGCCCTGAGGACTTTCTCAGAAATCAAAAATTGATGCTATCTCCCACCTAAAGTGAAAGCTGCCAAGAAAAAAAAAGGTGTACAATATTTGCTGTAGAGTTCCTTGGGGTATTTTTTAAGGAATGTTTTTTTCTGCATTGCAGTAGTGCCTGAATACCATGAAGGAAACAACCTGCCTTTCCTTCTTGGTGCCTGAGGCAGTGTTATTTACAATTTCAGAGTTGTGTCTTTCAAGTTCATAGGGAGCCCCCCCCCAACGTTTATCCTGTGGGGGCTAGTGAATTAGCCTTAGTGGTAAGCCTATAAGCACTATCTAACGGACAGTTTATTTCACTATACCTGTAGGAAACATTAAGGACTGTAAGCTCCTATGACAGTAGAGGCAACCTATGTAAACGGAGGATAATAAACTGGATAATAGAGGGGTTGAAATATGAAGAGAATATTGCATGCAACTTCTGTCTACTTTGCGTTCTTTTTCTTGCTTTGGCTGGGGAAAAGGGACTTCACCAGGATCATTACAGTGCTGTGTGATTCTCTTATGGGTACTACTACGTCTAAAGTTAACACTGTGTATAAACTAGCTGGAAACTTGAGTAGACTGCCACAAAACTGAAGTAGCTGTCAGAAGAAAGATCTGCTGTGTCAGATTCAGTCCCAAGGATTAATTATTTCCCCCCCTTGCTGGCCTCTCTATAACTTGGCACATCTGCGGTCCCTGCAATTTACTGAAGCATTTGTTTGCATTTTAACTAGAGAGAAGTAATATGCTTTCTATTGTGATTTATCCAACTTAACCACAATGAATTACATTTTGTAACACTAACTTCTTTAGTCTTTTGTGTCTCAGCTTGCATTTTTCGGTCTAAGATCTTAGCTCTATGCATACCAGTGCCGATACAGAGGGCTTGAAGCTGCTCTGTGCATTTAAAATACTAATTTTTTTAATAGTGTGAAAAGATCTGATGATTATTAAGCATTTGGTGTTAGAATTGTTCAAGTTCTTCATGGCTTCCCCAGTAGCTGAAGTGGATTCTTGTCTGAATTTTATTGGAAGTCAGAGGGCCAACTCCTACTGATTTCATCAATTAGGCGTGTTTCATTGGAAACTTTATCAGGCCCTAGACCCAAACTTTATACATACTGTTACAATCCCTATGGCTATACACATTTACAAAGATGTGCATTCAAGTGTTAAAGATTAGAAAAGTGTTAGATTAGAAACTTAAGATACACAGTTTATTTCTGCATCAGATGTCTCATCTTTCATATTCTCTGCCACATAGCCTCCAGAAGAATCCAACTCAGCAGCCAAAAGAAATCACTCTGCACTCTTGATATTTAACACTAACATCTGGGAGTGCAACCTAGGTGTCGAGTGAGAGGAAATGGCATCACACCATTTAGCTAGAGTGCATCATCTGATCTTACGTTTCTTTTCTGCTTCTTGTCAAGCAAGTTCTCAATTTTGGTTTGAAATGCTTGCTCTTTTTTCGCTAATAAACATCTTCAACTTGGAAGGTGGAATGCTAAAGTACATGCCTAGGCTCAAGAAGAGAGTCTTCCTATCATCGGTGAGTTAACATGGAGACCATCTAAGTACAGGAAGATTAGGGTAAAAGGCTTGAAAGCAAGCTTCAAATGGATCCATGCCAAATTAGCCTTGTGAAAAATATGAAATGATAAACAAACCATGGAAAAGAGTGGAAGGAAAAAAGTGGGAGAAAAACCCAAAACTTTTATCTGAAGGAGATGGTACATGCAATGGAAGACGTAAAGATTGCTCAGTCATGAATATTGCTTCAATCTTAATTTCAATCTTTATTTTTTTACACTAACCATATTTTAAACCATGAACCAAGCAGAAGAAAGATTAATACTTGTGTAATTCAAGCTTGTTTTCCTTTTTTTCTTTCTCTGGATAAAAATCCTGCCTTTGGCACAGGCATAATTTCCATTTCAGCGTATTCCTCCGGTATTTGCTGTTCCTGGGGGAACTTGTGTATTTAAAGTGTTTACTGATTTCACACTGTCTCCAGAAATGTCAGTGTCTTTTAGAAAAACAAATGAACACGTGCTGTCTGTCTCTGGAATGTAGTCTCTTCTTGTTTGGATGTGAGATTATTAATTCTAGGGAAGAAAAGAGCTTGAATCATTAGGTACCTGATATCAAATTGTAGGATATTCCTGTCACATATAGAGGCTGCAGAGGCAGCCACAGAACACATGGAAGGCTGAAGGCAGAATCTGATTCCAGGAAGGATGGATAACCGAGAAAAAGAGCATAAACCTGGGTTGCTTTGATGTGTCAGTTTCCAGGACCTCCCTTGGGAACACAGACGCAAGCAGACAGAAATTTATCCTGAGAAAACATTCGGTACACTGCATGAGTACAAAATCACAGAAAGCAAAGGTTTCATATATATGTCTTTTATAAACTGTGCTTAGCACTTCCTTGCTATAACCAAACATATAGGTTAGCATGTCTGTATGGTATCCAGATAATCAAATTGAATAAAATAGTATCAGATAATCAGATACTCGATTGGATTTTTGTCAGAAGGTCATAGCAGCCATGCCAACTCTTGCACAAAAATTTAAACTAATTATTTAATTACTGTATCTGATCATAATGTACTGTTTTATCATCATTTGAAAAGTGATGTCTGCAATGGCACAATATTTGCAATATACAGGCAGGATGTTGCAAGTATAAATGGTAATAGGGCATTGCCTTTAATGAATTGAGGATCTATTTTGATCTGTTCAAATCATTCTTTGGCTAAAAATACCCCAAACATTTAATTCACTGTAAAAGTTTGCTTTTTAATTTTTTTTCCCCCTATAGATTCACTAAATGCGCAAAAAAAGTTGTTCTGTTATTAAGACTGAGTAACTTCACAATTGCATCACATATAGGAAGCAGCCAAGCAACGCTGGCAGGTCATTGCTTAAACCTCTGTCCAAGCTCTTTTATTTGAAAGTTGTGTATGTAATCTGGAAGCAGGATAGCTTGGCAAGAATGTTTAATAGTGATGTTCCTGGCTTCTCAGAACTTGTTTGTACAATTGCAGTACTTCCTGCTACTATACATGTCACTATAGAGTTGTCTACCAATAGGAACAAGCAATTCATAGAATCATAGAAGTATCTTGGTTGGAAGGGACCCTTTCGGTCATCAAGTCCCACTATCAGCCTAACCTGCCAATATGAGGCATTTAAGAATCAACAGTGAGATAATCCTGTGATCTGCAGTGGAGCTGGCAGTCAATGTATAGTAATTGCAAAAAGCAGCAAAATAAACAAACAAAAAGGTATACAATGGGTATAATGGGGGAGGGTTGTGGTTTTGGTATTTTTTTCTTTTTGCAGGGTGCATAGCAAGTTGGATTGGGAAGATACTGACATCCCGAAGCAGTGTCTTACATAATAAACACTGATAGCAAAGCTTGAGCCTTTAGAGTAAATCAGCACATTGGTTTCAACAAGAGCCAGTATCTATCGGTGGATGTTACTGTGAGGTATGGAGTTGTTGCTGTGCATGGAGTTTCATGCTCCCAGAGTTTTGGCACAGAGTTAGAGCTTCCCAGACCACCTTGATATGTTTGTTCTAATGGCAGGATTGGAACAGCAGGCAAGAACCGCGGGATCCAAAGACCTTGTTGCCTTCGAGCACCTACCCTGTGAACCCATGCCCTTACCTGTGTAGACCTTTCCTGTCTATCTCAGCGAACATCAGGATGAAAGCTGTTTGGTCAAATTACTGCCATCTGCCTTTGTCATTTCCTTGGTGGATTGAAGTATTTGAGTATTTGGAATGCCTCTTCCTATTCCTCCATCACTTCTTGCACATTCACAAAATCACAGAATCGTAGTGGTTGGAAGGGACCTCGAGAGATCATCAGGTCCAACCTCCCTGCCAAAGCAGCTCCCTAGCTCTATTGCACAGGTAGGTGTCCAGACGGGTCTTGAATATCTCCAGAGAAGGAGACTCCACAACCCGCCCTGGGAAGCCTGTGCCAGAGCACTTGAATATATGGTATAAATGCAATCTATGCTCTTAAACAGGCTTCTTAAAATTATTTGCATCAAAAACTTATTCTTAAATTATTTGCATCAAAAATTGTGATGTGAACCATGATGACATGGTCTTAATTTTCACCACTAGTAGAAACTTTTGTTGGTTTGTTGCTTTTTTTTTAAGAAAAAAGGCATCCCATCTTAATTTTTCTTGAATTAGGCATTCCAAGGTTCAGACAGCTCTAGTGAGATTCATCACCCTTACATAAGAGATCCACAGCAAGGCCCAAGAGGTTTTGGCAAGTTCTGAAGTGGCTGAAACCAATATTAAACTTCCTGGAAGATTCAGAGGAAGAAGCCTAGCACTGCTGGTTTGGTTTTGGTTTTGTAGGATTTCTTTTTCTTTAAGAATGGGAAGAAGATGGTTTTTTTAAATCTGTTACTGTGGGAGTAAAAGCACTGGCTGTGTGCCAGGACCTAAGATTGCTCCTTGTGGAAAGGTAGTGCTTGACAGGAGATGATTACTTATTTAGCTACCAAAACCCAAATTAGGCTTGCCTGAACCTGAAGAGCATAGAAGCATTTATAGAATCTAGTGGTAGTGAAGAGTCTAATGAAATCCTGGGCCCACAAGTGTTGAAAGAACTTGAGGGTTTGTCCTTATTTTGGACTTGGAGCAGCCAAGAAGGGACAGAGTTTTATATGACCCTGTAACAGAGCTGCTCTGGAGGCCAGATCTGTAATCTGAAAGATCAAGAAGGAAAAGAAAGCACACAGTGACCTGCCAAGAGTGAGAATGCAGTAAAAACATCTGTACTCTTCTTTAGTGTCATTTTAGCTGCACGTGAGTGACATTTAATGTGAAGTATCATGATTTTCTTTTCAGTACATGGGTCTGATAAACACAGAAGACAGCTAAATCCTTGGGTATGGAATTATGCTGTGAAGTGTTTGTCTGTGTTGTATATGCTGTGTATGCGCCTGTATGCTCAAATGCACATTCCCAAATTAAATTATTCTCTCAAAACTATAGATTGTATACTTATTTCTACAAGATGGGCAAAATAATCTTCTGTGACTATTCACACTAACACCCTTCTTATCTATAACAAACCATATCCCAGGAAATAATAATACTGCTTTTGAGAATTTTGCAGAAGTAGAATTCTCAATTGTTAACAGATATTGACCAGAAATGATGACTTGTCCTATGCTTTCAAATTATTTTTTAAAAGTGTTTAATCACTGTTAAGCCTACTGTTGTGGTATCATTCCTAGTGGTTAATGCAGATGGTCAACACAGTCCCCATCCTCAGTAGGAAGCGGATGTGAATTCTGGTTTCACTTGTGTTGGTAAGTAATGGTACTGGATTGAACTCAACCACCTGTGTCTTTCTTCTGTCATTCTCAAACTGCACTGTCACATAAAACCCAAAAGGCATCACAGAATTCTGTTAGCAGTGAGGAAGTTCCCTGGGGGTGGAAGAGTGTACAATTGACCCTAATTGCTAACTGCTGCCCAATCCTCCAGGCAGGGTATATTGCCTTAGAAGCCCTTACCTCTCCACAGTAGAAGAGCTAAGCTTTCAGGAGAAAAGACCATTTGAAACAAGGATGTACTTTTGAAAAAAAAATTATTTGTTGCTCTGTCAGAGAGAGAACTGCAATTTAGTTCAGCTGACACAAAAAACAGTGAGCGAGTCAAGCTGAATTGTGGAGCTAAAGTTGAATGTAAAGCCAAAAAACCTATCTAAAAATGTAAATGTATGAGTAATGATATCTAAAAATAAGATGCATGCTGGGTGGTAACTGAGACTTCCAGCATGATGTCTTATTATTACTTCTACTGTTTACACAAAAATTAGTTTGTCATCCTAAACAAGAGTCAGTGTTGTTTGAAACATAAATATTTCCTAATGAAAAATGTAAAAGGTATGCACTACAAAAATACCAAAAAACTGTTAAGAAGCAAAGCTTGTTATGTACTTTACATAAAATGTACTGTGCTATTTAAACAGTAAGGAAGATACAAAATAAATTCTATCTTTAATTAGAATGAGTCTGAAAGACAGAAGAAAGGAATGCAATAATGATTCGCTTAAATTAATCATATAATTTATGAACCCAGGGTGATTCACTTAAGTGAATCATTATTCATGACCCTGTATTCGTGAAGTATATGATTTTAAAAGTTGAACCTTCAGTTGTAAGAAGTGTGGACTGAATTTTTAACAATTTTAGACACTTTCTAATTTGTTTCTCTGCTCAATGGTGATAAGATGGTAGTGGAATGAATATTCATGCAAGTCCTTTGGGGAAAATATGAACTATGTAGTCCTGCCAGGGATTTTGTAAATAATAATCTTCTTAGCTCCATAGCTATAAATTCCGAAGAAGGTAACAGGAATAACATGAATGGAGACTAAATTATTGTTCAAGATTCAAGTCATTCCACAAGATCCTGATATAAATATATGATAAGACTCACATGAGACAGTCAGGCCCTCTTCTTGATATCAGTGAATTCCATTAAATCAGTGAAATTAATTCCAAATTAAAAGCCCACCAAAAAAAAGAAAAAAAGATCCTGGAATGTCTCTCAAAAAGAGCACCTAAACTTCATTCAGTTTATCTGTTGATCTACATTAGCGCTGTGAAATTAAACCATTGCCAATTGGTCTTTTGGTCTCCTGATGTGTCCTAAAGTCTTTTCACATGAGATATTACTGCTTTATTAAAATCATGCTTAGTCATCTTCGGTTTATACAACAAAAATTTTAACCCAGCAACCAATTCTCAACTTCTTTTCATTAAAATGAAATATTTTCACACTTTTCCAAACTACTGGACACATTTTCCCCTACTGCTGATGAGGAAGAGCTTATCATTGATGGCAATTCAAATTGCAAGGGTTTAAATTAAATGTGACATTGCTTTCTGCTATGGTGAGAGCTTTTTGTATCACGGACAATAAAAAGGTCACAGTAGGCTTTCTTCACTAGAAAAAGAACTCCTTTTGTGTTAAATGTTGTCCAGAGTCTCCAAAAAGAGGAAGTCAAGGTAAGCTTTAATTCAACACAAAAGAAACTCTTAGACATGTTCAAAAATCCCTAACACTGAAAATCTAATCTCTGTGATTCTATTTTGAAAAGATTTTCCACATTATGGAGTTTGATGAGGCTGGAACTATTTCATCAAATACTGAACATGGCATGAAAATATTCATGCATTAGGTGAGGGACCTATCTATAACAGATAAATTTTTTAATCACTTAATTTTTACATGAAACAAAATGGAGATGGAAAGGAGAAATCTGTGGTAAGCACCATGGTGACTCAAGAAATGCGTTTGATACCAGTCCAACTCCAGGTTTAACTGCAGTTTCACCTTTATGTCCACCTTTTCGTGAAAACCTTCTCTTTCTAGTTTTCATGTAGGGAGGTATTTAGAACTAAAAGAGCAAGTATGGGTGATCTCACGTTTGTGGCATGAACAATTGCTTGTAGTACTGAGGAGTTTTCTTCTCCCTACATTGCGATGTCTGAGGAAGCTGAAGCTGCAGAGTACTGGTTCAGTAAAAATAGCATCAGTATGGAGTCCCAGGTACTCCCAGCTGCTGGAGGAGCATATGAAGGAGTGGACAGCATTGTGCAGAAGAGGGCATGACTAAGATGTCTAACAAAGGAGTTGATGTGGAGCTTACTGCTGGCAATGCTGTCACAAAAGAGCAAATACCCCTCCACTGTGATGAATTGCCCCTTCTGGCATAGGAAGGTTGGCTGATGTTAGGATGTGCAAATTACATCTCCCTGTGGCAGCTTGTCTAAATCTGAACCTTTAATTGTAATTAAATGATGAATACATTCCCTTCATTTTTGTTTTGTTTTGGTGAATTCAGCTCTGATAAAGGTGACAGATTAATTGCACTGGGGTATGAAGTCATTGAAACTGGTTGAGAAATGGTTCAAAATTTATTTCATTAACTTCTCCCCTCCCTCTCCCCCCCGAATTATCTAAAAAATGTTTTAGCTGGGTCTAAAAATCATGGCTTAGTGACAGCAGGAGAGTCTGTTCCTTCTACCTGTACTCACACCTTGAAATGGTATTAGTGTGATACATCTGTGCACAACAACATGGTTTTGTCTGTGCTCTGTAAGACAGGCATCTCAAAAATATTTCAGGATAGCCAGTCAGACGTCTGATGCTGCTGCTGCTCATCTTCCAAACTGGGGGAAGAAAGCTGCAACCCGTGGCCTGAATGGAATTAAGAGAGACTTCAAGGCCTTGGGACAGTTGTTGAAAGATGCTAGGGCACAAGTTACTTTCTCTTCCCTCCTTCCAGTTCTGGAGATGACATGGGATGGAATAGGAGGATCCAGTCTGTAAATACATGGCTCAGACACTGGTGCTACAGGCACGGCTTTGGCTTCTTTGGTCATGGCTGGTTTTATAAGACAACAGGTCTGACAGGAGTATGTGGGAAGGGCTTATTGTCCAGTGGGAGTAGGGTTCTAGAAAGAGAATTAGCTGGCCTCATCCATAGGGCTTTAAACCAGGTTCTAATGGGAATGGGGTTGTTACTGGGTTCCCATCAGTGGAACAGCCAAACTTTAAACTAGGTTCGAGGGGGGAAGGCGACAGAACCAGGCTTGATAGAGGTGGTGGAGTCACCATCCCTGGAGATATTTAAAACATATGTAGATGTTGTGCTTGGGGACCTGGTCTAGAGGTGGACTAGGCAGGGTTAGGCTGTGGTTGGACTCGGTGATCTTGAAGGTCTCTTCCAACCCAGGTGATTCTATGATTCTATGTTCAGATGGAAATCTGTTGTCCTGATGATTTTCCTCTTTGATAAAAGAAATTAAAATTTCAGAATGCTTACAAAAACAAATTGAAATTAATATTTGTGGGACTCAAAGCCCTACATATATTTGCGGAGCTTTACCCGAACCAATAGTTGTGAGTGTGGTGTGGCAGAAAAGTCCCCTTTACAGTCACTGGTAGTTTAAGTTACTTTCCCTGAAGGCTTGAGAAGAGTCTAGTGAAGATCTGGTGGCCTGCTCCAGGGCTGTCTCTGTAAGAAGATGGTATTTAGGAATGGTTCTGGTTCCATTTTCTCACCTATCCTGGAAGAGGTCCCATCCCCCCCTTCATCTCTTCATTGAAAGAAACTTCTTTATCCTAATTGCTAGACTTTATTATTGTATCTCTTGGGGGCATCTCTGCTGCATAAAGTAAGCAAAGAAGAGTAAGTACATGTAAGTGGATAAATCATGATTTAAATATTGTTGTAAAGCATCTTCTGGCCTTCTCTGACTCCACAGAGACTGCTTTTCATACTGAAAAACCTTTTCATATTGAAAAACTTTAACCAGGAGAAACACACTAGGATAAACAAGGGAACATCTAGCAAATTGTACTAGAGATAGTAAATAAAGTTATATATGTTTTTATGTGTTCCATGCATGCAATATGAAGAGGCAGCTTTGTGCAGTGCAGTGGGGTTCTTTGTCACACAAGGTAATTGTTGCCACCAAACTAATGTTTTATGTAATACAGAATTCTGGTACAACATGAAATTTAGGTAAGTGACACAGGACCAGATCTTTTATGACCAAACATTTCTGCTAATGTGTATTTTCCATCTTATCTGCTCCATTTCTTTTCTGGGTTTTTTTTAAGCAACTTGTTTTTATTGGACTATGAGTAGCAAATTCCTACAATTTTATAGCCATGTGACATTGTTGTCATTACTTTTTAGCACAGGAAATGGTACATCTGTTATTAGAGACCAGAAGAACTCTCCCATGAGTCACCAAAAAGCACATGCCAAAACTAATTAAACTAATGCCAATTATGACAAGTCAGTTTAAGACCTATAACAATTTACAGTACACAGACTTTGCAGGAAAGGGGTAGACTGGGGAGATGAAGGTAGTGGGAGTTTAGGGTAAGGATTGAAAATATAATTTCACAGAAGAGGTAAAGCTCCCTTGTCTGATTTTTTTTCTCCATAATTCATCTACCTATGTTGAGCTAGCCCAAGAACCACTTTCAGAGCCTTATTTCCAGTTTTATTCATTTGCTGCTAAATTAACAGGAAAACTGTTCATTCTGTTTGGACTTACACTTTATATTTCTCCTGGTATGAAATGTTAGGTCTTATTCTAAGATGACAATTCTTTTAAAACAAAATTGAATTTATCCTTGTATGCAATATTTGTTAGGAGTTACACTAAATTTCATGGGACTCCCATGAGAATCTGCTAAAGAGATGTTTTGATCTTGATCTTCTTAAGAAGATTCATAACAAAACACAGAGTTATTTTAAGTGTAAAGCTAAGGAATACACCAAGATCAGCAGTGAACACTTTAATAATAAACACCGTGGAACTATTTTTTTCCTATTATAACTCCAAGATGAAAACATTGCAGGTCTGATGTCTAATTTTAAGGAGGCTCAAAGGCCATCTACAACCTGAAATATCAGTAATAATCAACCTGGTCCCTGCAAGCAGTAGTATATAGCACTTAAGAAAAATGAGTCCTTTTGAACTTACAGTTTCTGAAACCAGATTATTTTTCCATTTGTATTGCAACTTACAGCACAGCAACTAATTTTCAAAAAAAAGCTTGTGGAATAAAGCATACAAAAAACCTGCATGCCAACAGCAGGAAATTATGACACATATTAAAATTTTATGAACTGCAAAAAGAATACTGTTCATATGCAGTTGGATATTCACTCTAAATCGTTTACTGCAGGAAAAAAATTGTATGGTTCACAGTGCATGTACAGGAGTAGCCAAATTTGACCCTGTATCTCCTACTATTCCCCAAACTCCTTCCACATGCACTTTTTAATAATTAAGCTTTTACATATGCGTATACTAGAAATTTAATTCAAATGCGTCAGTGTTGCTAATGTTGTGAAATACAGACTTGCTACTTTTAGTGACTTTTTTTTTATTCAGAGTTTGCCCACCGAGCTATCTCTCACCATCTGAATCCCTTCACTAATAAATATTCTACTCCATTCTTTCCTTGTTCTAGTGACACTTAAACAATTTATCACTGTCCATCTTTGTTTCAGAGTACTTTTGTGACCTCAGCCTACCTGTTCATGTCTTGTATCTGCTAAATTAACTTGAGCGAGTCCAAACAATAATTATGATCTAGTTTCTTGCCTCTTCCCAACCTAATTTAAAACCAGTGTTGCAGGTCTTTCTACTTTTAAGTCTGGGAGTTTGTCCTTTTCACTCAAATGAGGATTTTGTGATAGCCAAAAAAGTTCCTTATACAAGAAAAAATTGTCCTATCTCTCATCACCATTGCTGTAAGTAGTAGATCAGTCTTCAACACTAATTGTGATAAATTTCTGGCACAAGATATTTGGCAATTTCAGGTGTCTTTTTAGTACCCTGAAAAAATTCTCGCTGAATTTTCCATGATGCCATAACTTACCACCCTGCTGCAGTGCTGCCCTGCACACAGATTTCCTGTTTATAAAGTGAACATCTTCTGGCAATTTAGGATATTTAGTGTTCTTAAATTAATATCTAATCCCATTATGTGGGAGGAAGTATGTCATACTACTTTCATTAACTAAGTTGAAACATCTGTGGCTCAAAGCTCCCTGGCATGGTCTCAGTGATCAAGATCTCCTTAATCTTTTTGGTTGATGTGGTGGGTTGACCCTGGCTGGAGTCCAGGTGCCCACCAAAGCCGCGCTGCAACTCCCTTCCTTGGCTGGACAGGGAAGACAAAATATAATGAAAGGCTCCTGGGTTGAGATAAGGGCAGGGAGAGATCATTCATCAATTACCATCACGGGCAAAACAGATTCAACTTAGAAAAGTTAATTTATTACCAAACAAATCAGCATAGAGTAATGAGAAATAAAACCAAATCTTAAAACACACCCCCCACACACCCCTCCCTTCTTCCCTGGCTCGACTTCACTCCTGATTTCTCTCCCTCCTCCACCACATCGTCTCAAGTCCTGCCAGTAAACCTGTTCCAGCATGGGTTCCTCTCTCCACAGGATCACAAGTCTTGCCAGGAACCTGCTCCAGCATGGGCTTCCCATGAGGTCACAGCCTCCTTTGGGTGCATCCACCTGCTCCAGTATGGGGTCCTCCATAGGCTGTGGATGGATCTTTGCTCCACCTCCATTATCCACGGGCTTCAGGGGAACAGCCTGCCTCACCATGGTCTTCTTTATGGGTTGCAGGGGAATCTCTGTTCTGGTGCCTGGAAGATCTCTTTTTCACTGACCTTGGTGTCTGCAGATTTGTTTTGCATCTTCTCACTCATCTCTCTGCCTGTAAATGCTACTCATACTTGTTGGGTTTTTTTTTTCTTAACTATGTTATGCCAGAGGCACTGCTGCTGTTGCTGATGAACTCAGTCTTGGCCCGCAGCATGTCCTGGACTAAATGGTGGCATTAATTTAAAAGATGAAATTTAAAGATATGCCTAGCTCAAAAAATAAAACCTTTTCCATGACATGCAAACTACTTAGAAATGTACAGTTATATTTCTGTAGATATAACTCTAACATTAAGTTTACTTTATATATGTTAGAAATTCTATAATGTCAGGATTAGCTTCTGAAATTGTTCCTTTTTCTAACTCCGTAACTTGATGATACCCTTACTCTTCATCCTTTTTCTCCCAAAGGTATTAGAAGCTCACTGATTTTAGGAACAGAGGATGCAGTTCATCAGCTCCCTGAATTTCTGCTGACAAGTTTGATAAATGAGTTTGAGTTTTATATCAGTGTGAGTCCCCACTTTAACAACAAGATAATCCTCCCTGCTCAATTTTATATTTTATATGAAATATATATAGGGAAAGAAAATAAGGTAATTATAAATGTTAAAGCAACATGATTCTCCATCTAGTTACAAAAGTAGTATTTTTAGTCAATTAAAAAGATGAAAATCTGCCATAGTAAGAGAAAGAAAATTATTTAAATTAGGAAATGAAATATTTTATGCAGAAATAAAAGTCTCAGTGGAGACTGAGAATAAATTTTACTATTCACTGACACAGATAACTTTGGTTTATGTTTTCTTACAGATATTAGATTTCCTTAGAATTCTGTGTAAGCTGTAGATGGCAGAGTAACTTTAGAAGACTCTTATCAATGAAACTACACTTACAGCTTGTACAAAGTAAAAAGTCATGCCTGTCAGGCAAAGTCCCCAGTAAGTAGAAAAAGGGAAACATTTCATGCAATTTTGAAAAGGGTAAAAAGGAGGACCCTGGGAACTATCAACCAAAACCTCTTACCTCTGTACCCACTAAGATAATGGAGCAGATCCTCCTGGAAGCTATGTTAAGGTATATGGATGACAGGGAGGTGAATAGAAACAGGCAACGTGGCTTCAAAAAGGGAGAATCGTGCCTGAATGATCTGGTGGCTTTCTAAGACGGAGTGACTGCATCGGAGGATAAGGAAAAGGCGACTGATGTAATCTGTCTTGACTTCTGTGAGGCCTTTGACACAGTCCCACACAACATCCTTGTTGTTACATTAAAGAGATATGCGTTTGATGAATGGACTGTTCAATAGCTAAAGTTTTGGCTAGCTGTATCCAAAGAATTGCAGTCAATTGCTCAATGTCCAAATGGAGGTAAATAACAGATGGTGTCTCTCAGGAGTCTGTATTGGGCCCAGAACCACTCAATATCTTTATTATTGGCATAGGCAGTGGGATTGTGTGCAAGTTTGCAGGTGACAGCAAGCTGACTGCTGCAACTGATATGTGTGAGGAAAGGGATGCCATCCAGAGTGACCTTGACAGGCTTGAGGGGTGGTACAATGTGAACTTTGGTTCAACAAGGCCATGTACAAGGTCCTACACCTGGGTTGGGGCAATCCCTAGTACCACTACAGATTCATGAATGAATGGATTGAGAGCAGTCCTGCAGAGATGGATTTATGGATATTGGTAGAGGAAAAATTACATAGGATTTGGCGTGCATGTTTGCAACCCAGCAAAAATAATATCCTGGATGGTATCAAAAAGAGTGTGGTCAGCAAGTCAAAGGAGGTGATTTTACTCCTCTGCTTTGGTGACACCCCGGCTGGGAAATTCTCTGGGAAATTCTTTTATTTCTGCAGTCAGTACTGGCCTCTCCAGCTCTGGGGTCAGACCCCAGCAAAAAAAAGATGTAGACCTGTCAGTGTGGGTCCAAAGGAGTGTCATGAAAATGGTCAGAGGACTGGAGCACTTCTCCTATGAAGAAAGGCTGAGAGAGTTGGTGTTTATCCCAGAGAAGTAAATGCTCTGGGAATGTCTTGTTTTGGCCTTTCAGTGCATTAAGGGTGTGTATAAGAAAGATGGAGAGAGACTTTTTACCAAGGCCTGTAGTGATAGGACAAGGAATAATGGCTTGAAACTGGAGGAGGAC
Source organism: Laterallus jamaicensis coturniculus (assembly GCA_022605575.1). NCBI lineage: Eukaryota > Metazoa > Chordata > Aves > Gruiformes > Rallidae > Laterallus > Laterallus jamaicensis. Next base: position 2,131,789 of record JAKCOX010000010.1, read on the forward strand.
TAGATATTATGAAAAACTCCTTCCCTGTGAGGGTGGTAAGACCCTGGCACGGGCTGCTCAGAGAAGCTGGGCTGCCCCCTTCCTGACAGTGTTCAAAGCCAGGCTGGATGGGGCTTTGAGCAACCTGGGCTAGTGGAAGGTGTTCCTGCCCATGGCAGGGGGGCGTGGAACAGGATAATCTTTCAGGTTTCTTCCAACCCAAACCAGTCTGTGATTTGTGACCCTAAATAGAAGTATAACATAATATAGCAAACAAATTTACTCATTAAGGCCTCAGTTAAGAAATAATTGCCTTGCTACAAACTTTACACAATTTTAGGCAGAAATCATTTGGTAATCCAAAAATTAGAGTAGCATTTCATATATAATGGCTTTTAGGAGTGAGATTTTTATATGGAGGAAAACAGTGCCTTGTGGTACAAAGTACCACCTAGAAAATTTTGTAAACATATGAAAAACCTTTTTGAATAGTTTTGTCAGAATCATAATCCCTTCAACACAAGAAATATAAAATAAGGTCTTAGTATAAAATTAGGACAAAGGTCAGAGGAAAACTAAACAGCTCCTTTGAAGACACTTCTATTTGTGATTCTTTGTTAGTCATATATTAAGATGTACTGATTATATCTAGATAAAGCTGTTTATAGATAAAGCGGTATATATATGTTAATACTTTAAGTGTATACTACCTGTTACAAGACATAAACACACATGGGTAAAGCCTAGGCCGGTACAGCTGTAAAACCAGAGGAAGCTCACTGACTTCACTAGTAGCTTTTGGTACTATTTCTATATACTGAAAGTAGGATTTGGCTCAATAAATATTCCAAAGAAAAAAATTAAAATAAAGACACCTGTCTTTTAAGCCATGCAAGTTCATGTATCATCTCTTTCTCTTTCTTCCAAATGAAAGTCTAATAAATAAAATGCCATCAAAATGAGTAGAACTAAAAGAAAATTTCAAACTATGATAAAAATGAGCGGCTATTTCCTTATTATTTGCTAAAAAACCAACCCCAAAACCCAAGGATCATGTTAATGTGAATTAAATCTCCAATTTATCTTGTCATATCAAGAAACAAACAAAAAAAAATCACAAAATGCATACCAACATTCAAAATAAGTTTATGATTTAGCAGAACAAAACCAAAGCTTTTGGTATTGTGTTTGTTTATTTGCTTTGGCACTGGTGCAGCTTTTTGATTGCACTTCAAATGCTTGGTTTTGCCCATCTGTATTTCCTGCAAGTTCAGTTGGGTTTGTAAAATAAAAAAAAAAATCTCTTGAAAACAGCGCTTGGATAAAGTTGAATAATAAACCTAACTGTCCATCAAAAACAGGCTATGAGAAAAAAATTAATCTGAACTATTTTCACTCCAACATTATTTATGATGGAAATAGAGAAGTTTAGGGCTTTTACTCTCCGGGTGTATTTTTTTTTGTTTTCTCTGTTCCAGCCCCATTTTAGGATTCTGAAGTCCCCTGTTATGAAACAATACTCCAAAGAAATAGAAAAGGCACAACACTTTTACAACTGTGGTACTACTGTGTCCTTCGTAGCGAGATTGAATTATACATCTTTTTCCATAAAGATTTTTTTAACTCACCAAATTAAATAACCAGAGTTCATGAACCGCCTGTAAATCGACCCTTTTGACTGGATAAGCTGAAGTTCTCCTTTAACTTTTTTTTCGGTTAAGCTTAAATGTTAAAGCTTTTCTGCTTTCTCTGGCAGGTGTAGTAAAGTGGTGCGGATTCATAAATGGAAAGAGATGCTTCCTGGAGTTTTCTTGCAAGTAGTATGGGATCAGAGAAATCAGCTATGCATCTAATGCACTTTTAAAATCCAGCCGTTTATTGTGATGAATCATGCTGGCAAATCTCTGAAATCCTTACATTTGACCTTGTCTTTGTTGCTGCTGTTATGGACAGAGAATCTTTCATACTGCAGGAGACATCCAGGCTCCCCACTCCGCCCAGCAAAAGCAAGTTCAAAGCACAGTTGTGTAGGTTGTGTCACCAGGTGGAGAGGAGAAGCAAAAGCCACAACCACGGGTCTTTAAAAGCTTTTTTCCCTCCCAGAATCTTTTTGGTTTTAACGATAGTCAAGCAGAATAAAATCTCAGATGAAAACAGAAGTCAGAAGAAGGGAGGGGAAGGAGAAGGGGAAGGGGAAGAGGAAGGGGAAGAGGAAGGGGAAGGGGAAGGGGAAAGGGAAGGGGAAGGGGAGGGGGGAAGGGGAAGGGAAAGGGGAAGGGGAAGGGGAAGGGGAAGGGGAAGGGGAAGGGGAAGGGGAAGGGGAAGGGGAAGGGGAAGGGGAAGGGGAAGGGGAAGGGGAAGGGGAAGGGGAAGGGAAGGCCCATTACTCATGTCTCCCTACCTCCATTCTCTGATACAACCACAGCTACAGGACTGCCAGATTGCAGTCTTTTTCATGCAACTTTTTTTCTTTCTTTGACACGAGGCCAGTTGATAAGCTATTCTGTTATTAGAAGAAACTCTAGTGGGCCAGAAAATACCAGTTCAGAAGAAGCAGAGATGGTTTGTGAGGAGTGAACAGGGCTGGAAGTTAGCAAGTTGTTTACTAAGGGAATATTTCATGTTCTGCTTCATTTGATGACACATTTTTGAGGTAACCCCTTGTGCAAGGTTTGAAACCCTACCATTATGCTTCAGTCTAAAGAGTGGACTACAAGTGGTCTGTGTTTTTAGCGAAAAAAAAATCTAACTAATTCCAAATAAACTGTAGTCATCAGGCATTAGAAATTTCCTACCAGGGGTGGAAAAGGGGGTTGGATCATCAAATCCATAGGAAGACACATATATGTTCTGGAAGTCCAGGAAGAGAATAAGTGAAAGTATGCAAAACTCTCACAACAGAGGAAGCATGAGGGTTATGCTGAAAGGTACCGGTGTTTCTAAAACCAAATATTTTGCTCAGTAACCTAGCCTTATATTGCTATAAAGTACCTTGTTAATGTGCTGTTATGTTAGTGTTAGAATTTGCCAAGAAAATCTGTATGTATGTTTCCTTACTTAGGAACCCAATAGGGTGTATTTTGTAAGTGCCTCATTTCAGCAGTGTAGTTGCAAAGACTTATTTGATACTGGAAATGTGGCACCTGAAAATATTTTTCACTTCTACCACAAGCTCAGACTAGCAACATATATAAAAATTCAGTAAGGACTTTCAGGAGAAAAAAAGATACCACTGGGGTTTTTAGAATACTTAATGCAATCTCTAATTGCTTCTGTCTGTGCATCTACCTCTAAACTTGAGGAGCGATGTACATAGAGAGATAAGAACACAGGAGAGCAAAGGTAGAATCAAGATGTGCCAAAGAGCTGGGATTATTCAAGGAAAAGAGAATGCAAAAGATTTTGAGTTGAGATTTTTTTTTTAATGCAGCTAGCTTCTTTCAATCCGATTGAGCTGAAGAAATACTGAAATAAGGTTGAATAATTTTAAACTTTTAGTTTTGATTTGCCTGTAAATTGCAGTTAAGACAGATCTAAATATCTCTGGCTGAGAATAAAACTTTTTTTATACTAGCTCACAGTTTTAATTTAATTAGGTGATTAGTAGGAAGTCTCATAATCTACAGTTCACAAAAAAAAACCCCAACCAAACCTTTCTGGTTTTTTGGTGGTGCTTATGAAAGCAAATCCAATTTTGGCATCCAAAAATATTATGTGCACTTATGTTTGATTGTACTGCCTGAGTATATTGCATTAACCACCCTGAAAGGTAGCACGCATTAATTTAAATAATACATTTCAAAACAGAAACTAGAATAAATACAGCATTTTGAGCCACTTTCAAAATCAAAATGTGAAGATAAAAATACATTATGGTACGAGGCAGCAGACCTGGAAGCTGACCTGGCATTCTGAGAGGGATGGAACTATGTAGGCCAGTTTGAAAATTTGCCTTCTTATGGGAAAGCGAACAACCTTCCCCATCCTAGCCCTGCGTGTCTTCTGTTGATGTTTTGCACCTCAGAATTTACAAGTACCTGAGGAAACCAAATCTGTGTAAGCTGAAAGAGTGTCATTTCAGGGGACAAAACCCCCAGGATTCTTTCCCAAAATTTGGGTATGTGGAAATGCAACAGAGCTCAAAGCAGAGATCACCAATTAAGATTAAAGAGGGCAATGACAGGCATTTGACATCACAGGCAGTGTCAAATGTATCAGGAAGCCTGCTTCCCATGGAACAGCGATGCTGAGACAACTGATGACAAAAAATATTTTTCTCCTGAAATGATGATGTTGCGAAGTGTTGACCTGAATTGGAGCACTCCTCTTTGTTCTGCACTGGGACGGAAACATTGAAAATGTATTTACAACTGAACTGCGACTCATTATACAATGACCTCGTACAGGGATCTTTTGTTTAGCAGCAGGGACAAAGTGAGCATGCCAGCCAGCGAGTATAACTGCCTGCTTCTTCTGTCTGTGCATGAAAGGCTATTGAGGCTCCTTTGGCTACAGCCAAAACCAGTGGAATGCTGTCGATGTTCCACACAAGAGTCGGCTGGGCTCAGACACGCTATGCTCAATTTATTTCTGAGGTCATGCTAACATTAAACACTCATGAAATGCTTATTTCAAAATGCCCCTTCCATCCCGTTCTCTCTCCCTTTTCCTTCCGTCTATTCCAGTTTTTTTCTCATTGTCTAAAGGGAAGCACAGGGAAGAAGAACTGCAGTGAGTAGCATACCTGGCTTCCTAAAAGATCTGTTCTTCTCAGTGTTGTGTTGCATAACAGATAGTAGGTCTTCCTGCTGTTCTTCCTCCAGAAGGTGACCTTTGGGGAGAGGGGAAATTCTCACTAGCAGATACTAGGTGCATGGCTTTACATTTTTGTACTGATGAGTTCCTCTTTTAGCCCATCCACAAACTTGCCAGAACATCTTACATGATGTACTGGCTCTTGCCAGGGCGGTTGGCAGCCCCAGCCTGGGGCAACAGCAAATGCTTTTACCTTTACACCTATTGGTGATCTTGTAATAATTTTTTAGAATATTGGAATTATTCTTGGACTGCTTTTCCAGAAATAATTCCTTTGCACTGGGTGGTTTTATTTGATCCAATTGTTTGCCCTTTCAGCATAACTCATTGTATTCTCATGTTTAGTGTTTTCCACCTCCTCAGTCTTTTTGTTGATGATACTCTATTCAATTTCTGATCCATCATCATATGAAATGTCTTACTGAATCTGTATAAATTATACTTACCATTTTCTGTATTTCAGAATTAATGGATTCCTCACTAAAAGATAAATACGCAATTAATGTGCCATGGCATAAAATATCCTTAAGTATGAACTAATGCTAGCTAAGCTAGGCACTTTGAAGACAAGCAACTGGCTCTGCTTGATAGTTTTCAAAGTTCTTGATTCTGCAAGTGCTTATATAAGAATTGAACTGCCAAAGTGGTCTCACAGAGAACAGGGTTACTCACGGGAGGAATCCTTGAAAACTTTTGGTAAAAGTTGAAGATGCATGTAAATTTTTGCTAGTGTTAGGATAAAAATCCTTGGGTGAAACCTGAAGACATGGCCATCAAGTCTGACCAAAACCCAACTAAATAGACATAACTACTAAAACAAACATAAATGGATCTGCTTAAATTATAAGTGAGAATAGAGGAGGATAATGCTCTTTCCTGACAGGCAATTCTGTCATATAGTATTTCCAGCTTTTTCCTGAAGAAATATGTTTCAGAGGGACACATTATAAATGTCAAGATTTGATCAATTTTATCACAGAATCACAGATTGACATTGGGGTTGGAAGGGACCTCTGGAGATCATCTAGTCAAATCCCCCCTGCCAGAGCAGGATCGCCTAGATTAGGTCACAAAAGAACACATCCAAGCAGGTTTTGAATGTCTCCAGAGAAGGAGTCTCCACAACCTCTCTGGGCAGTCTGTTCCAGTGCTCCATCACCCTCACAGTGAAAAAGTTTTAAATTGTGTTCATATGGAACCTCCTGTGCTCCAGCTTGCCCCTTGTTTATCATTGGACATCACTGAGAAGAGCCTGGCTTCATCCTCCTGACTCTCACCCTTTACATATTTATAAACATTAATGAGGTCATCCTTTAATCTCCTCGAGGCTCAAGAGACCCTTAGTCTTTGCTCATACGAAGGATGTTCAACTCCTCGGTGGCTCTGCGCTGTCCGCTTTCAAGTAGTTCCCTGTCCTTGAACTGAGGGACCCAGAACTGGACCCAATATTCCAGGTGCAGTCTCACCAGGGCAGAGTAGAGGGGGAGAAGGACCTCTCTGGACCTACTAACCACACCCTTCCTAATACACCCCAGTATGCCATTGGTCTTCTTAGCTTTGAGAGCACATTGCTGGCTCATGGTCATCCTGCTGTCCACCAGGATCCTCAGGTCCCTTTCCCTGTGCTGCTTTCCAACAGGTTTTTTTGTAAAATACAGAATTATTTGCAATAAAAAATATTTTTTTCCTATCATAAGTCATCAGAAATATATGTACACCCATTGTTAAATGTTTGGCTTTTGGTTTGTTGGGGTTTTTTTACCAACACCATTGCACTAACTGCTAAGAGGTATTAAGCCAGGTCATTAATCTGGGAGCATTGTCCTTTCTCTCTGTAGAGAATTGACATAAATTACCTAGCTGTATAAGACATGCCTCCAGAAAGGGCTTTTGAAGGGCTCGAAGTTGGAACTTTTTTCTGTTCCCTGGATGGAGAATTCACTAGCTACACCTTTAGCCAGCAGTTATGACAGGCCTTCTGAGTACCCTGCTGTACTAAGAAGTTGTTTCCCATGACTGAGTTTTCTTGTCTTTTTAGCAACATCTGACATCCATTTACATAAAATAAGCCAATTTCCTATGTCATTTATGCAGAAATTGCTGCAAGAAATACAACCTTTTGCTGAATTTGCTCCTGATTCCTTAGAAATTAACTGCAGTAAAAGTTGGATCCTACTAAATGAGACAATTACTGCATCATTTTTGCCACTGGTGCTGTTACAAGCCTATTTCAAGAGAACGTCTTGTGGTCTTTAACAAACTGTTTCATGGGCATAAGATTTATGAAGGAGGGAGGGCATATTTCTGAGTCATGAACCATGAATATCTGTCTGTTCTCAGGGAAGGTAGAGAGATACAAATGAACACAAGGGTTTTTTTCCTTCTGAAGTTGCTGCCTTCAGTATATTCAGCAGTTTTTTACTCTAGCAAGTAAGTATTTTAGTACTTTGATAAGCAATCAGACAGATCAAGTTCTCTTTCCGTATCCATCTAGTTCTAATCCTAGCCCTCTTCAAACACTCAGAGTACCAAAGGCAACACAGTTTTAAGCTTTTTGTTTTAAGTTTTGCACCATTCATCACTAATTGAGATACAAGTACTAGTTGACTTCTAAATTACCACACTACCAAATAGCTATTTGTCTTAGTATGGCTGTTAAAAATGGCTTAGTATTTTTGAAGCTAGAGCAGCTGTTGGAGGTATTTTGCTAAATGCCAGATTTCTGGTATTAAAAACTCACCATTTTTGTTTTCCAAGTAATGTGTAATATCTGTTAATCCAGGCTAAAATTTATAAAACTTCAAAAGTATGGAATAAAATCCAAAACACATTTAAAAAATTACTTAGACGTGTTGGTGAGTACTTTAATTATCTATAAAAACTACAGATCTTCTGCCTTTTTTTCCAAGCTCTAGTGTGGCTACTTTGAAGAACAGACATCAGATGAGCAATGTTCTTTACCATGCCTTTGGGAAAGTGTATATGGAGATGAAAAAAGTACTTCTAAGAGCACGTCTGCACTCTTCAGTTGAAAAGAGAGAAAAAGCTAGAGAAGTCTGGTGTATTAGTAGCCATAATAATTAGAAAAGCTGATAGAGTCCAAAAGTGTGGGGAGCTCTCACTCACAAATTAGATCTGCTATTAATACATGTAGTAAAGACCCCTTGTAGTAGTAACCATTCTTTGAACAGTGCAAAGAAAAACACAATATACATGTATAATATGCCGATCCAAGACAAATTAACATGAGTTTTGATTATTCAGTGTTCTCTAAAGTACATCACTTCTGTCTGCTAGATTAAATGATACATCAGTTTCTTCAATGAAGTGGTTGTAGACGTGCTTTCATCAGTGACCAACTCCAGGTTCATCAAAATCTAACCTCCCATTCCAAATCTCTGCTAGCTTGAAGAGTTAAATTGCTCATTGTTGCAGATTTGCATAGCTGGGTGCTGGGAGAGACAGGGGGCTGCAGAGAATGGCTGCAGTAAGGAGCTGCTGGAATGCTCTGCAGGCCCTAGACTGTAAACATCTGCTGATTCAAGGCCAGAGTTGCTGCTAACCAAGGCTGAGCCAATTGGCGATGATCACAGCACCTCTGGGAATCACATTTAGGAGAAAAAAAACTGCAAGCAGCTGCATTTTGCCACCAGAGAAGGGAGTGAGAAGCTGTAACGAGCTGTGCAGACATCAAGGCTGGGGAGGGTGGAGGAGGAGGCGCCCCAGGTGCCGGAGAGAAAGATGCCCCTGCAGCCTGTGGAGAAACCCATGGTGGAGCAGGTGTCCCCCGCAGCCCATGGAAAAGGCTGAGACCCCACCTGCAGCCAGGGGAGAGGCCACACACTGGGTGGAGTAGGTGGAGACATAGAGAAGATGCTGTGACCCACGCTGGAGCAAGCCCCTGACAGCACTTGCAGCCCATGGAGAGAGACAGAGACACAGAGATGAGCAAGAGAGAGATTTGCAGTGGAACAGGTTTGCTGGGAGGATGCTTGTGACCCTGTGGAGGGCTGGGACTGAGAGACATTGTGATTTATGACTGCCCGCCATAGCAGTGACCCACACTGGTGCAGCTGATGAACAGCTAAAGCCCTGTGCGAAAGGATTCACACTGGAGAAGTTCATGGAGGACTGTCTCCCATGTGTGGGACCCCACGGTGCAGCAGGGGGAGAGTATTGAGTGTTTTGCCCATGTTGTTGGTGACAGGATGATCTCTCCCTGTGTTAACATTGACTCCTAAGCCTCTCAATATCTATTTTCTCCCCTGTCCAACTACAAAGGGGAGTGATAGACTGACTTTGGTGGGCATCTGGTCTCCAGCCAGGGTAAAACCACCACATTCATTTAAATAATAGCATTCTGGGGTGGGTTCACCCCAGCCTGCAGCTAAGCTAAACTTAGGTCAGTTTGGGTCAAATGTGCAGGTTGTATCACCTCCCAGCTTCTTGCTCACTCTTGGCCCACTTGCTGGGAGGACAAACAGGAGAAAGAGAAAGCCTTGATGGTGTACAGGCACTCCTCATCAACAACCAAAACACTGGTGTGTTATCAACAGTTTTAGCCACAAATCCAAAACATGGCGTCTATTAATAAAGTTAGCTCCATCTCACCAGGTACTGTACAGGTTCCTAACCATAAAAGTTTATCTGTACTAAATAAGTACAGTAAAATAAAGAGAGGCAGGTAAGGAAAATGATAGCGCAGGAAGAACAGGGCTCTAACTTGTACTTAATTTTCTATGTGTTTTCCCAAATGTCTGAGCTTCACTCCTTTAGTGGGACCTCAGTCATTTCACTGACTGCCTAAACTATGGCATTGCTCAACATGGCATACAAACCCTTTTCAAAAATTGAGTTTAAGTTCCTTGGCCCAATTTAAAAAAAATACCAAAAAACTAAAGAAACGTGTGACCCCGTGCATAATTCAGTGTGAATTCCCAAACAACCTCAGAACTACCTGGTGACCCTGCATATGAAGGGAGCTTTTGTAGGAGCAGGCTTTTGAGCTTATCAGCTCAAGCTGTAAAAGTAGTACAACGCCAGTAGCATCACAGTGATGCTGAGAGTCCTGTCATAAGATGTAGTACTATTGGAGAGGGTTCAGAGGAGGGCCACAAAGATTATTAGAGGGCTGGAGCAGCTTCCCTATAAAGAGAGGCTGAGGGAGCAGGGCTTGTTCAGCCTGGAGAAGAGAAGGCTGCAGGGGGACCTCATTGCAGCCTTCCAGTACCTGAAGGGAGCATACAAACAGGAGGGGAATCAACTTTTTGGAAGGGTAGACAATGGCAGGACAAGGGGGGATGGATTGAAGCTAAAGGAGGGAAGGTTTAGATTAGATATTAGGGGGAAGGTCTTTACAGAGAGTGCTGGAACGGGCTGCCCAGATAGATGGTGGATGCCCTGGAAGAGTCCAAGGCCAGGTTGGCTGGGGTCCTGGGCAATCTTGTGTAGATCCAGGCCTGGAGGTTGGTGGCCCTGCCTGTGGCAGGGGTGTTAGAACTCTGTGGTCCTTGGGGTCCCTTTCAACCCAGACCATTCTGTGATTCTCTGGATGGATGGTATTGCATCATGAAATACAAATGTAGGCAAGCTGTATGTGTGCAAACCACTAAACTGTGGCGCCTATCATACAATCTTCTGAAATTTGGTCCTTCACCCCTTGTTGTGCTGCTTTCTATTATCATACACTGTACTATTGTCAATGTCTGTCTTTACCTTTGTCAGTCAGGGAGCAAAACTATTCTTCAGGACACCTACTGTAAATGCAACAAAAATATTGTTAGGAATGTTGAAAAATGGCATGAAAAACCTCTAACACTGGCATCTGAGGGTTCTGAAGCCATTGTTAATCAAAAGTTTCATATCATATTTACTCACATGAAATAGAAAATAGTTACTTTGAAACATGGCAATTAAGGTTGTATATGAGTCTATAATAATAAAAAAAAATTAAATCAAAAGTAAGAAGTTTTGATGGCACCATATCCAGAAAGAGCTATAGCTTGTTCTGCATTTGTATTTCCTTTCCTCAGGACTATATTTTTTTCTATCAAAACACACAGATGGTATTCTGAATAGACAAGAGATTTATTTACCTCAGACTTTAAGAAAACCCAAGCTACTTCTTTGGTGTACTTGCAAACAGAAGGGTATTTCTAACTGAAACTAAATATATTCAGGTTTCAGATGATGACTCTACTGTGTTGGGGTTTTTTTAATGTTCGTCATTAAATTGTTTGCATAATGACTGGAAAGTAATTACTTCCCTCTCTTACACAATTCCCTGAGCAGTAAGGGATATTTAACTTGCCAAAGGCAAAATAAAAAACATTCTGTCCTGGTCAGCTTCTTCATGCCTCTGCTCTCACATGCACTCTTCTTTGATTCTCCATGGTGACATCTTGACCTTTGTAAGCAGAAAAGGCTGAAATAAAGGTCCTAAATGTCATTAGTCTGCAGGTGCACAGACATAGACCATGTCAAATGTAGACAGGTAAGTCCATGTTGCGTAACAAAAAGTTAAGAGAAAAGGGGAAGTTTGGGATGAATTGAGGTAGATGGTGAAAGGGCATAGGTTTTAACCAAAAGCACTGATGCTATTTCACCAGGAGGTGCTGTGGCCTGTCATGGTCTGAGCTGTATTGGGAGGTTGAAATACTGGTACCAATTTCACACTTTCTAGCTCTTTCTTCCTCACTCCCAAAACTAAGTGCTTTTTGCAGAGTTGGACATAGTAGTAAACTAAGATGAGAATCCAGCTTTGGAAGGAGGAAGAACTTGTGGTTCCTGGCTATGTGATTAATCATTTCAAAGCAGCTTTGAGGTGGGTAACTTAAATACATTAAAAGAATCTGAGCAATCTGCCTTCCCAAACTGGAAGCAATATAGGCTAATGGAAAGCCATTAGACCAGCAAGACTGAAATCCTTGTGAAGTTTATCTTTTCTATACCACAGTTTCCCCAGCAGAAAAATAGATATAAAGTACTTAGCACTTTTTGTGGTAATTAAATTAAAAGACAGTCTTTGAACACTACCTATTGTGTCTTGAATAGAAACTAGGTTTTTTGACTGCTTACAATAAAGCGTATAACAAATACCTCAGACTGCAATATGGAAAAACATAATTTTCAGTGTACAGACAGTGAAGTCAAAGGATTGTTTTTGCCCATGAACTTATCTACCAGCAACATTTTGATTAAAATTTAAAAAAAAAAAAGATATTCTAAGCTCTATAACCAGCTATAGGACCATGAGATTATTTACCCGAGGCTTTACAGTGAAGTACAAACTGCTTGCACCGATAGTTAAATGAACTCTGTAGATTGCTAGCGGCAAGGATGCCTGAGAAAGAAAGAAATTAAAACAAATCACTTCCAAAGTTTTATAGCAGTCATGTCAAGAGAGTGGTTCTGTGAGCTATTAGTTTGTGATGGGTTTATTTCCTGTCTTTCTTATTTATTTAGAAGGAACAGCTTAATAGGATATAGAGCAATACAGTTTTTTCATGACCCAGACCCATGAAGCAGAGCTCCACTGTGACTGTAAGAAGCTCAGCCACGGGGTCTCTGAGGAATGAGAGACTTAAATCAGAGAAAAGTGCTGGGAAGGAGAGTCACAGGCGAGGGAGATGTAATTAACAGAGTCACAATAGAGCGCGGGATGGAGTAGCACGTGTGGAAGGGCAGCGTTAGTGAGTGTTGGCATAGTGGAGAAAGATTTTGGAGCGGTTGCTGTACAAGGTGGAGAGCAGCAGTATGCCTCCAGCATCCTGTCCCTCTCTCCTCAGCTCACTGTGCCTGTGCGGTGACAGGAGGTGACTTTGGGCTGCTGCGAAGAACATGCAGCAAAACTGTGGAGGAGGTTTGTTGGGTGCCAGGGTGGGTGTATATGAAAGAGAGAATGGACAAATAACTATTCTAATTTTTCCTAGTTACAGCAGGGAGATGTTTTCTACATGGGGAGAGAGGGTGGTTCAGGGAGCCTTCAGGGGAAATGGCACTTGGTATTCAGACAGGCCACACATGGGGATCGTGCATGCATAGGCACACAAACACTTGCAAAACCAAATCCTTTGCACAGGCTGTCTTAGGAAATAGCTTAAAAATCTGCCTTTAACCCACAGGGCCGTAGGATGCTTTAGGACCTCTATGTCTGTGGTTCAGGCAGCACTGCAGATGTCAAGAAACGTAGCGTGTTAAGCAGCAAATGCTATTGGAACGAAATGGAAATGCCTCCTGTCCAGGAAAGCTGAAGTTCATCTGAAGAGAAAGTACTGCTGAAATTAGAAAGGTTAGTACTGCACAAGAGCTTTAGCCAGGAGCATCAGCCAGAACCTCCTGTGATCTCTGCAGGCACGAAGTCCCAAACATTAATTCCTCAGTTAATTAGCCCAAGACAGAAATTTTCCACGCTGAGAAGGAGTATTACTGACATTGCAAAACAATGAACAATGTAACTTGCAACACTGCTGCAGCACTCTGGGCCCAAGTCCACCTAGCTCTCCAGACAGTCTGGAAAAGTTTCTGGTATAGTTATGGTGAGTGTAGGCTGACTGTTCCTATCATACCTTGCCCAGCCTCCCATAGCCAGTGTCTGAGACATTTCTATCTCAAGTCTCCAAGGTGTACAACTTAGAGGTGTCGAGAACATCAGTGCTACTTCTGTTAGTATAAAGTCCATGTATGATAATTTCACTAGATGTCCCTGCTGCTAATTTCCTTGGATCCTTATTTAGGCCTCTTCACAAAAATAATTTCTTCGACCTCTGTGATACCTTTCCTCTTCCTTCATCCCACCTCAATCCTCTCTTCCCAAACTAAAGAACAATTTTTACTTTTCCTGTATGACCACTTGTGCATGCCACTCTTCATTTTTTCTGGTCTGCCCTGGTCTTGTTTCGTACTCTGCAGTAACTATTTTGAGATAGCAGTACCAAAACTGGCCAAAATTGCCTAATCTGAATACACAATAGATTTCTATTTCTATAAGAGTGTTACAGGCAGGAATCCACAGCCCTGCCAATTTACAACAAAACCAAGCAAAGGCGAGTACATATGAATACAATTTCAAGGATAAGTTCACTGAAAACTAATATTCTGTTGAATTTTTCTTGAATGAGATTTGCAAAGTTAACAGGGTTAACAGCATGTATGCAATTGCTTCCTTTTCCTGACTCTTTCCTCTTGGAAACCAGTCTGTTCTGGTCTTTGTGTTTAAGTAGCAAATGGGAATGGGTTTAAGTCAGACACAAATAAGGCTGATATTCACACCATAATCAGCATATTCCTGGTGAGTGCTTTATTTACATCACAGGTCATACCAAACATCCAGTTCTAGAAAAAGCTGATCACAGATAATTTTCATGCAGATCAACAGTGACAGAGAAGCTACTACTAAAATAAATTCTGAAGCAAATATGTTTACCGCACAACGTAGGAATTGTAGTGCTGTAATTTGGTCTGAAGATACCTTCATCTTCTTCATATCCACCTGAGCCATGCATATAAAATACATTTTTTTGCTTAGTTTTAGTCCATTTAAACTAATATTGTGGGTAAGGTTGGGGGTTATTTTTAAGATTAATTTTACTGACAGGGCTGAAGAGATACGATATCAGCATTTCCATACTAGGAGAACATCTCTGAAGGCTGTGAAATGACTGGATGTGGTAGGCACACTTATGGATTGCTTTCTAAATTAAACGAAACATTCACATTTAAGCAGCAGACTGGTGTAAAGAAGAAGCAGAAAAGGTGAGGAAAAGGTGGCATTATCTTTGACATGATCTCTTAAACAAGAAATATCACCTGCCTGGATTCTCTTCTATCCCCCCAACACAGATATCCCTCACCCCAAAACAGTAACCATGACATCCTGTAACTTGAAACCAACACTTTAAAGCATTTTAGCGTCGTGTAAATTACGGAGTCTGCTAGACAAATAACTTGCACTGAAATGTTTATCAGCTTTCTGACATAGCTGCTTCCATTTATAGCTTATAAACTGTTTTTTTACTGGTTCCTTCACATCTGATAACGCGGGTGCAGAACAGGTGGTGAAAATGTTAGGCAATTACAAGAGCCTCTGTTTGTGCGTGTGTGGTCTGTTGGTTTGCAAGGCCACTGACCACATACGAAGGCATTGTAAAAGTCTCAAATTTAGATCATCAGGCTCTGTTGTTGAGTACTGCCCTTGCTGCAGCTGGAGTCTTTCTGAGCCATGAGCAGCTTTGTTGAAGGGTTAAAAGTTCAGAGTTACTAAAACCTACATTCAAGAACAAAATGTACTCAAAGTAAATCACAAAATATTTTAAAATCTTACATGTTAAGTTGTGTGGCACTGGGTGACTGCCCAGTATTCCAGTGTAGGGGTAGCATGGCTCAGAGAGCAGTACGTTGGCCAAGGCAGGAGTGGTTGGTTTTGCTGCATATGCCACTGCACCCTTAGAGGTTTCACAACAAACCTTGCTGGAATAAACTGACTGTTCAGAGATAAATTAGGATCAAACTAATCTTATGTTCTGTTAGGTTGAGAGAGAGGAAAGGATGGTTAGTTTTCTTTGCAATTTTGTAATGAAAACATCCCTCAGGAGATTCCTTTGCAAATTATTCAATTAGAAATATCCACCTTTAGTGACAGAACACTGCCTCGCCAGTGGGTATAGTCCAAATCAGAGTGTGTTCAACTAGTGTCCTGTGTTTGGATGTGACAGGTTTCATGTGTCATTATGCAGAAATAAAGATAATTTCAAATATTTGTTGTACAGCTACAATAGGGAAGCTTATCTTGGATCTCAGCAGCTATTAAAAGAACGTTTATATAATGGAAAGGAAGCAATAGAGAGGATGTTCTACAAATGGTGCAGTCTTGCATTTCTCTTTTCATCACCATATACCCTCCTAATACATTTCTATCTGTCCAGGCCCCCTTCCCATTTAGCATGCAGTCATAATATCCAGAAAAAGAACACGTGCTGTAGTCTAGGATTTTAAATAAGATGGGCTCTTACATCTGCAATGCATGTGCTTTCAAAAGAAATTCAACAAGTCCATGCAATTTGTTTTATCAAAGTGATCTCAATAGAAGTTTCCAGTACTAATGACTGAGTTGGGAAAAGGGTAGCAGCACATGAAATGTGCACGAACCATAACCACTTTGAAAGGACTGTGTATCAGAAAGATTAGCCATATGGCCTTTGCAGGATTCCTTCGAGACCCAGCGTTCTACAATATAACCGGAGCTCATTTTACTCAAGTCCCTAAGGATTCAATTTGCTTTATCTGCATTTTTCCATCCTTGCAATTTTGGTTGCAGGTAGTCCTGAAAGTTAGACAGTGGATGGCAATAAATGTAACAAATCTAGTACCACAATAATATGTTTACTGAGGTCAAGAAATGTCAGAAAATAGAGGGTTATAACAGAAGCCGTTAGGCTACTTGCACTGCTTGTGCTGTCATTACAACAGTAATCATGTGTTTGTCAGTCTCACATTCATTAATACAATTTCAGATAGGTACTAAATTAACCTATAATGGACTGGAGTGGCTTTTGCGATGTAGGTTTAGTTGTGGAGTATCCCCTATCACAGTTCCCATGGAGAACACATCCTTCTTCTGGAAAACAGAGAAAACGAGTGGAGAGGCAAATGCAGCCTAACTGCTGCTGCTAAGGATTGTGTGTGTGTGTACTGAGGGCTCCAGACACTAGAAGAACATAATGAAGTGGAAAACAAGAGATTTTAAAAAACTTAATGATACATGTGTGCATTTACCTAAGGTTTCTGTCCAGTAGGATGAGAGCTTACAACACATGGAAAGACTGTCCACTGATCTTCCGAGTAGCTTAGCTTATGATAATTTCAGATGCATCTGATATCCAACATATTGTCAGGTTACTATCAAGAACACTTTTTTGGATTAGCTTTCCTAAAGAAGGATGATTTTTCTTTTTGGAGGGGGAGGGAGGGGAATGGGGAAACAAAACCAAACTAACCAACCAACCAGCCAACCAAGACAAAACCCAACACATTAAAAACAATCCTCCCTATAGTAAAGAACCCAAGCTCTGTTTTCCTTCTCCATCTGTAGGACCTCACTTATGGGGTAGACAGTAGGAAGTCTGATGTATAGCCATAATGCATAGTCAAGTTTTTCCCTAAAAGCTGCATTGATATAGGTTGCCCTCTAGAAAATGACCTTGTGGAAGTGTTTAGTATAGAGATCCCAGCTTCCACCAGAAAATCTGTATAAAAATGTTGTATGTAATTCAGAAAACTGTGGTGATCTGTAGAAGAAAAGAGGGAGTTCTTGGGGTTTGGGTTTTCTTTTCTTTCATTTTCTTTTTTGAGCCAGTTCTATCATTTACTTCAGAACTTCAACTTGGGAAACAAAGCCTAGCCATAGTTTACATAACTGTATAAATAATGCCAGCTGTAGAAGCATTCATACAACATTGACAGCAATGGATAAAAATACATAAAAACTCAATTGCTCAAACATTGCCTTTTAAGTACAGTAAATCAATGAGCATAAGTTCTCTGAAACACCAAGTTGAAACACAAATGTTTATAAAATATGGGGGTCCCTAGCAGATGGGCTAGGGGCTGCTTAGTGATTTGCCTGTAAAAGCAATATTTTCCGAAATGGCCACTGTTCTGAATCCATTTGGTTAAGCTGCAAACTGGTGATGCCATGGTCCTAGTCTGTAGAAATGCAAACCTACCACATCTTGACATGCAGTTAGTGGTAACTACAAGACTTTGTCATTTTTGAAAATCACGATCAGGTGCTATGCATTTGTTACCCAGAAACATATATACTGTTTAATTCCTTTTTCTTTTGCCTTTTTGTTGTAGAATTGTCATTGATAATCAGGTCAGTTAAACTTCATTTTCTGTTCTATTAGCATAAAGGGAAATAAGAGCACATTCCCTCTGAAATTTGAACTGTGTGTGTATTGACAGTAAGCAATCACTGGAAGACATTTGTGGCCTTGGACCTTCTTGTGTAGTTTCAAATGGTATGCTGTTATGAAAAATTAGTCTTGTAAACTGCCTTTTCATTGCCTGGTCTGTAGTTCCTCTACTCGCAAGTCTTCTGTTCAGTAAGGACTGTAAGGTTACTACAGAAAATCAAAGGAGGGACCATTCGTCCAGCTAGCTGGCACTTTTGTCTGCTCTGCTGTTCTGTTACAGCCCAGGAACTGAGTTTGCCAGTGTCGTTTTACTGCTGCCCACTAAAATATTGTAGCACAAATCTGCATGGTGAAAATAGGAATTAGGAATAAGGAAATAGGAAATAGGAATTAGCCAACAAATTTCAGGGATTTACATGTGATCAAGCCTCATAGTACAGAGTTTGCTTTTGCCTGAGACTCTGACAGACTCATAAAAGCTGAGAACACAAGTATTACAAGAGGACAGGCAAACACAAAGAATCAAGGAAGCCCAAAGGATCAACAACTACTACTCCCCCCACATCAAAAAAGAGTAAAATAGAGCAACAGAATTTAACTACCAGGTAGATATATGTGAAAATAAATACCTTGTGCCTGATTTTGCAACTCATTTCTTCAGATTTATCAAGGTCTTTCTTTCCCAACATATTATTCTAACCAATAAAATAAAACTATACTGCAGATCTTTAAACCTTTATTTCAGCAATATTTTCAAAAAGCAGAGAAAATCATAAAAGATTAGCAACACTCAAAGATCTACTCTTCAGCTAAGTGTTTATTATTGGATAGTTTGTGATACAGATTAATTACTTGCCTCCTAATTTGCTGTCTTATTTACATAAGACTTCTTTTCTAAAATAATTACTCCTTGCTGATATCATTGATACTTACAAATGGGATGTAGGCATGGGATGCAGTACATCACAGTGTGGGGGAAGTTCAAGGTTTACTTTCTGTAGTTTTATGAAATAATGCCTATATTATGTTAGCGCTCTTCCCTGTTCTCTGCCTTATCTCAGACATGCGTTCCTGGCCATCTAACTACTCACCAGAAATGCAAGTGGAGCAGATATTTTTTCCAATGAATGATGTTTTTATTTGTATGAATTTCCAGGGGTGTCCGGCCTAGGCTGCTAATGGATAGAATTATGGAGTTCTTTTTCAAAACTTGGTCATGCCAAAAGATTACACATACAGACGGAGGAAGCAGCTCTTTCTGCTATTCTGCTACCAATTTAATATCCTTCACACCCGTATAAAACTGTGTGACTTTCTTACATTTGGTTGGGTTGTTTTGGTTTTTTTTTCACATAGGCCTATTTATAAAAACATGTAGTTCACAACTTTGTTAGAACAGAGTGGGATTGTTGAATAAACACACTCTACAAGAGGCTGTTCATTTCATGATGCACGGGAACTTGTCTTGCAGAGTGATTTGCTTTACAGTCGAGTATACTGAAAGATTTCAAGGTAAGAAAGGACAATTTTGTTCACTTAGTCTCTGCCTGAAGGTATTATAGGCTAGAGCAATTTTTTGACATTTTATCAAGGCCCGAATCCACAACTTCTTTTTTACATAATGGAATCTAAGGAACCCAAAAAGCTTGTGAGAAGCCTTATAGGGAATTGGTTTTGCCTAAACCATGAGGTGATGTGCCACACTGCACTTGAATTTCAAAAACAGGCCACCAGGCAAAGACTAAAAGGTGTCTGTTCAAGAATAATAAGAATAAAAAATATCCACAGTTCAATATTGGTTGTATGGAGAATGACCAGAAGTTTATATCACTGACCATGCAAACAGAGAATTTGCAGATTCCATCTGACCTCAAAGGCCCTAAGTAACAACCTCCCCAAGTTTTCGTAGGGTAGCTATCAGATGTCTAGGAAAATAATAATTCCTCAGTTTTAAAATGATCTACACAAGAAAAATGGATTGAATTGTTTTGGCTGGACAGTATGACTTTACTTTTTGTTTGCTCTGGAGACAAGCAAGATTTCATCATATAAGATACTCAGTTTCTCACACTCTCGGGATCCAATTAATATGAAAAGTTTAAAAGGAAAAAAATTAGAAACAGTCCCTTACTGATGTTTGTATTACAAAAAAAGAGCCCCCAAACAAGACAAATAAACCAAATACTTAAATGTTCTCAATTTTTGGGAGGGTCTTTTTTCACCATTTTCATGGTTTTGGTCTCAAGAGTTTACAGGAATCAATGCCAAGTCAGCAATGCACACCAAGTAAGTCTCATAGTAATATGAGAGCAGTGTTTTTCCTTTAAAAAAAAAAAAAAAAAGGAATATCGCATCTCAAAGCAGGACAACGAAATACTATGAACATTTTCACAGGAGCTTCAGGTATTTTGCATGAAAACAGAATGAAAAAGACCCAAAACAACCCAGAGTTGTTACGCCAGAACAGTTGTTTAGCCCAGGAGACTTGGACAGGGCCAAGGTTCAAGTCCTCCATCTGAGCAGGCAGAGCAAGCTGATTCACCACATTGTAGGTGAGTTTCCTGAGCATTTTTTTTCCTGTAATAAATTTCTCTGTGATTTGAAATAGCTTTTTTTTTTTAAATCAAAACTGACATTTATTTGAAACATGCATACATGTTTTGTATTTTTTTAAAGACAAAACAACTTCCAAGAAAGTATCTGACTAGTTCTAGTGGGTGTGTGATTTATCTAAAGTTTTTAGTCTATAGATTGATGTCTGTTGAATCTTAGAATCGTTAATGTCCTAAAACTGGGTATCCTGTTCATGTTAATGGATTCAGCAGATTAGTTAGAAATCTACCCTGGTGCTCCTGTCATTTCAATTGGCATATAATCAAGTGAAAACCTAGATTTAGCCAGTATCAAAACTGGTATATCTAATTTGATTTAGGGCTCTATGTGAACAAGTCCTTTTATAGTAAGCAGAAAAATACTGTTTCACCAATCTTCTATTTTATCCTGAAGTCTAAAATTAATTTTACTGCTTGCTTCTCCCCACCCTCCCCAAACTGTGTAAGCACTATAAAGTCATTAGGCATTTGAATTAAGGGGGTGTATGGAAGACCTTATCATTCAATTCATTAACTTCAGAAGAGGGAGGCTGTATCTTCTGTTTATATTCAAGGAAATGAATGTCAAAGATTGCCATGTGTGTGGTGTAAATAAGAAAGGCCACCAGTGGAGAGCTTCCATTTTTGTGATGAGAACATAAAAGTCTGTTGCTTCTGTTCCAGAGGTGATATTTTACTTAGATGACTGCTCTGTTTGCAAAAAGGAGGCAAAACGTCTTTTGTTACTGAGTTGCAGACTGAGAGGGTTTGGGCATCAATTAAATTTAAGCCTTTTGAAAGTCCTTCTGTAAACCTTCATGTTTTAATGATAGACTGACCCGTTCTTTGTAAAAATACAATTTAGATGAGAGACAGAAGGAATAAAGCAAATAGAGGGTGGGGGTTATCATGAGAATAATTACACTACATCCCAGGAGCATTTTGCTGCTTGTCATTAATTTTCCTAGACCGTAATTCTACTGTGAAAACTTTGCCATGGGAAATTATATGATGCTATTCTAAAGTCTTAACCATAGAAGAATGCAATTCCTGTTTATGTTTACTGGGGGGAAAAAAAGATGATGAATCTAGCTATTTAGACTAGCCAGAGGTGACAGGATTTTAAAGGAGTTAATTTAAGGGATTTTGTGTGCTCCATTCTTCTTGACATCTTCAAGACAAATTACTTCTTTTTTGGAATAACTTTTGGATGAATAAAATACAGGGCAGGGTTGAACATTAGGATTTTTGTTATAATTATGTGGCTCAAATAGCTTTGAAAATGAAGCTAAACCAATTATATTCAGTTGTCCTGTACTTATCCTACACCACCATAATTCAAATAATCTATACAGAAAAGAATAATTCTGAAGAATACTTTTTAATCTCTGAACTCATGTTTAATGGCTAAATTGTCATGATTTACAAGGAAGTGGTAGATGCTGGCTTGTTTTTGTTTGAATGCAGACTTTTCTCCAAAGTCAAAGAATGAGCAGTCATCCAACACACGTAAGCAATGTCTAATGAAAATACTTGAATTTCAACTCTTTACTGCATCAGTCATCACAAGAACTAAATCACCAACGCGGGATTTTTTCCATGCTGTGAGTACATTCTGCAGCCATCCCCAATCCCGCTATCAATTTAAGTACTATAAGTGATGATGATACTGGTTGTGTAACCAGTATGTTCTCTGTGTCCCTGTTGCTAGTTCCACAACTAACACTGAGATCAGCCTGGCTCTTTCTCCGCTCTCTTAAACCTTTGAATAGCGACTGCAAGGTACTATGAAAATAAATGTTTTTGTTCTAATATCATTGCAACTGATAAGGTGCAACATAACCTAGACTCAAGCTATTTGCACCTGATACAATTCTTTATGTTGTTACAAAGAAATTCATTACAGTATAGAGAATATTGAGAGATGAAACTATCTGGAAAATGTTATCTAATTCCCGTATATTTTATTCTGATCCTATTTCCTAATGTAAATGGCTGAGTTGCATAGGAAAATACAAAATACAAAGAGAAGGCACCTTAAAGAAATACATAGTAGAATTGGACGTTGCAGAAGGGGAATGTGCTAGGATAGAATAGAATACTCATTGACCCTGGGAAAATGACTGCTGATGCCTTGGTAACTGCTTCCATTTTCTAATTTTGAGTATATAAGCATATTGTGTTGTTTACTTGGTATTTTTGATGCAACTCAATAGAAATTTGAAATTTTGTGTTCTTTTATTGTGTGATGAACCCATAGCAATGTAATTGCAATAGGCAATAAGTAATATTTTCTGCAAGATGATCTGGCCTAAACAAACGCAGCTACATCAATAGGTGGCCTGCTGCAGTAAACGCACAATTGTATGTTTAAAAGAGATAATTTGTTTGACATCTTTAAAAGTGACAAACATTACTTAACAAAAACAAGAAATCTCAGAATTTAATATTTAACAAGCATATAAAATATTTGCATATCCTTTTTGGGATATTATATAAAAGCTCTTTAAAAAAGATAGCAGCATAAAATTATTTTACTTTGTTTTCTTTACAGGGAAAAGTTAATTTTGTTTTCTGTGTGAACTAGAGTGCTGTAACCACTAGTTGTACATCAAACAGAAATAAAATCCTTCATTTCACCATTACTATGAACCGGATTTTTCCATCGGTTGCAAGTCCAGTTTTCAATGCAGAAAGTAAATAACCATTGTCACTATGCATCTGACCCTAAAATTTTGGAATAATCCTAGAGGTCTACTTAGATACATTATTCTGGCAAGGGGGTCCCAGTGACTAAAGTGATTGGTTAGCACAGTGGTTACAAATTATTCCCACTATACCAACAAATAAACACCACTGATTTTGCCATGCACAGGCTTTTTCTAACCTTGAAAAGTCACTCCTTAGAGCTGTGAATACACTGGGGTACTGAAGCATTTAAGTATTTCTTTGAAGTTTCACTAAAGCTAAAGTGAAGTTTAATTTTACAGTAAATTTCATCAATTAAAAACCATATCCTACCTTTCTAGATACATGATTGCAAGACATGCAATACAAGAAATAAATATCACATTGATTAGCTTAATATTATTCTGTTCATAAAACTACCATGAGGGATTCCCTTTATAATATTCTCCTTTTATGAAAAAATAACAAAACCAAACAACAAACCCACCAATGGCAAGCAAGTAGAAGTGTTTACATTACAGATAAAACAGGTGCTAAATGTAAATGGATTTTCTGTATTTCCCAGGATTTTTGCCACTGATTAAACTAGTACTGGGTCTACAGTGCTAGACATCAAGATGAACAGATAACCCTTTGCCTTACGCAGCTGTAACACGTTATCTGAAGTCTAACTACAGAGTGCATTATAGTTAGGGTGCTGGCATCAGACTATTCTGCTGTGAAGTTGTCAAGCTGTTTTGCAACACTGACAGTCAGGGTAAACATTTTAATCCGTAATCTAAGGTTAACATGGAAATAACCAAGAAATAATTATCAAAGAATGCTTTAATATGCCAGGCATTCTGCGCGCTTTCCCGTTTTCTCCTTTTCCGCTCATCAGTGCAGTTGAAAATGCTTAACTAAGTTTGAGTTTTGCTTTTAAATGTCAAGTTGCTTTCCTAGGAGATTGCACAATGTAGGGACAGCTTGTGAGTTGGTGTCATAAAGCTTTAACATTGGCTCTTAGTTTTGTGACCCAAACAAAGAGAGATGAAAAATTGTGATCCTATTTCCAATTATTTAAGTGTGTTGGGGTCCTCTTCCTTTGGAGCCAGTTCTACTTACTGTCTGCTATTAGTGGGATGTGCATACTGCTGAGGAGTAGGTTCAATAAGTGCTCAGGTTCACAGTCCATATTGTGGTTGCTTGAAATGCTTTCTTTCCTTCCAGGATTATTTTAATTAAATTGCTAAAGGCTCATGAACTAGCAATTTCAAAGTATGCGATGTATGGGACAAAAAAATTCAGCCATAAAAATGAAATTAAAACACTCTCATGTGTCTAGAAGAGCCAGAGAATGTCTCAGAGTGAACATAATTCTTAGGCTAAATGCAGTAGCATTTTGCTTTCTTCATTTGGAGAAAAGACAAAGGCAATGTGAAAAAGAATGACCCTGAGTTACTGTGCCTGCACACTTACAAAGCACAGGGCAAGGCCATTACCATGGAATAAGATCGAAGTGTCATCCAGGCTGAAATAAGCACAACTTCCACTGTTTGTGTTTACAGAGGGAAAAGTTTGTAAACTAAAAAAAAAAAAAAAAAAAAATCCTAAAAAAATGAGTTATAAATCGCTGTTACCCCTCATGAGGCAGCATTCCTCGTTGTTTTGAAACCTGAGTCACACCACCCTTCTTGTCATTCTCAGCATGATAAATTTTGTTTATCCAGGCAGTGCATTTTTAGCACTCCTGTTCACAAACTATGCAATGTAATGAAAAAGTAGAGAAAATTAAAAGCAGGAGTTGCAAGTTGGAAGATGCTACCTGACCCTAAAGTACTGAAATCTAAGATGTTCCTTTCATGTCTGACACAGACCTTAAGAGTGCTCTGAACTGAAAACCAAGGGTTCATAGCTAAAATGTGAAACAGCTCTCACTGGGCAGGGATGCTTGCATCTAACATCATTCATGAGGACACATATGTGCTGTGTCGAAGGCAGGAGTTGAAATTAATGTTGTCTCTGTTGAACTAATTCTGAGTAACCAGTGTGTATCATTAGAGCTGGTCTTGAATGCAGCGATTCTAGCTTGAGCCTGCAGTATTTCTCCAAGGCTCTGCAGTTGGAGTCTTGCCACTGGGAAATCTCCCAGCAGTTCATATGGCTACTGTTTTACTTTGCTTGGCCCAAAGGAAAGGAAAAAAAAAAAGTCCTGTGTGGAAAAATCATGGTAGCAGGAATTACAGTGCCTCTGCGAATGCGTGAGGTGCAGGGCCAGTTAATTACTTGGGAAGGCTGAGACACATCTAGCAACGCAGCATGGCAGTTACTGGACATACCCAGCATAGGAGCTGCAGTGTATGTGTAAGCAAATTATGAGGTAGGGGACTCAGCTTGAGAGACTGGAATGCTTAGTTACATGCCCATGGTAGTGGTACAAGAGCCTTTGATTGCTGCAGGTTTCCAGCTGCAACATCACAAAGATGTCCAAAGAAAGAGTAGGTGGCATGAAGCCCATTGGAAGCAGAGGTATCTGTGCATGCAGGAGTCCATGGCATACTGCAGAGGTGCCACAGGCACAGTTTTTATGAGATATAGAGACAACAGATGCAATCTAGCCCCTTTCATGTCATTCATGTCATCTGGTTCACAAGACTTTGTAAATAACTTTTCTTGATGTTGTGAAGACTCACACCATTAAGACAGTACCTGCAGCCCAGTCTTAGACTGTTGTCTGTGTTGGAGAGCTGCAACTCAGCTCATTCTGTGTTTTCTGGTTAGAGTGCTTCTGGTCTCCAGCCAAGATATTTGGTAATGATCAACAAGTGTCTTCCATAATAATGGACATTTGCTGCATAGAAATTAAAAGATCTATCAGGTGAATATTCTTTTTTGACCCATTTGTCTCATAAGCATCATATAGTTAACAATGACAAAGGCAAAGGAAATATGGTCATTTGAGCACAGAGATGTTTTTTTTCCCCAAAAGCATAAATGGGTTTTCTGCCAGCTTGGTTTGTCTCTGTGATTTAAAGCCCAACTTATGTAACTAGTATGGTCCCATCCTAGTCATCCCTACCAAGTGAATTTGGGCTCAAAAGAGAGCTTGCAAAGGAGCGCAAACTAAGGAGTTCATTGGTGTTACCTGTGAGCTTTTCCAGGAGCTCTGGATCTGTGGGGTAACACACACCTCAGAGCATGTTAGTGGCATCATGGTTTTGACAGTTTAATTATTTTCAGATAAGACCCCTCGTGGCTAACTGTCACAAAGTGGAAGAATTCTTAGTAAGAAACTGAAAAGGGGAAAAACAAGCACACAAAAATGAGGGAGAGGTTGTCTTTTGAAACCAAAGTTTCAAACCGATTTAATTGCTACACTCTCCTTTGCCTCAGACTTTTGTATCATGCTGTTTATAATTTCTGCCTAGAGAAACATCCTTACCTCATGGTCAGGATTAATTACTTCTGTATTTCATGTTCATTTCATGGTAAAGTTATTAAAATGTCTTGATAATCACCTACATTTCAATAATTTTCAATATCTGAATGGGATCTCAAAGTCCATGGATACATTTATGTTTATGGGGTGCCAGAGGTTTGAGGAGCCAGTTTGCTACATCCTGTATCTACCTTTAAGTATTTTAGATTAGACTTACTTAAAGGGTAATTTTAGTGAGTATTTTTGAGCTGTATGGACAGATATGACAGACATATGCATGCACCTCACATGCTTACATGGTACCTGTGAAGTCAACATGGATAAAATTTAGTTTTTAAGGCAAAGTTAAAGTTCAGTATAAATACAGGGGTAGATGGAAGGTTATAAAATTGGGTAGAGATGCTTTATCCCATATCCCTCTCAGTAAACCTTTACTGAGAACACCATATGTATTTTATATATAGTTCAAGTGGATGGTATCTGGCTTTAGCACAACATGTTGGAAAAGTGTCTCATCCTTTATTGGACGAATGAAATGATTCCAGGAAAAGTGAAATTATCAACTGTCACTCTCTGGCAAAAAGTCAGGCATCTCCCACAAGCACAAATCAACCTACTTCCCAAAAATATGTCAGCAGAAGAAGGGAGATTTTCTTTTCCACATTAACACCATGTAACACCTGCTGGCCTGATCAGCTTTCTAAAAAGGGAAGTGCTTGTTGCTCACCAGCAGTTAAAAGTAGGTAAGAGCTGATGAACATGATTTTACCACATGTAGAAAGTAGCATTAGCAAAGCCTGTACTGCTGGTGGTCCTTCAAGTTGGAAGGAAACTGCTGCAGAAAGATTATGTATTTACAAGACAGTGACCTGTATCAGAAGGCAAAGAAAATAATTTCTTTTAACGCTCTTCTTCTTCTTGCATAGATTTAGCTTCTACAGAGATCTGATTGCATGGTGTGTTTTTCTTTTTTGCTTTTACTGAATTTTCAAAGACTTTGAACCATACTACTCATGAGTATTAAAATCCCCCAAAAAGAAAGTTTAATATTTCTCACAGCCAAAAACCTTCTCTGAGGACACCAACAAACAACACTTTGCCCACAAAATGTTTTCATGAAAAAACAAAGCAGAACCCAGAAAGGGTTCGGTACTCTTAGAAAACTTCTTAGACAAGCAAATCTCTCGCCAGACTCCATGGGATGTTGTCATGTGGTTTGCTGTGAGCTAAACTAAAAGGAATAGGACAAGGGAATCATAACCAAAGTGGATTTCCAGAGGCTATCTTGCCTACTGCAAAGTTAAGCAGAGCTGTGCTTGCAAGAGAATACAACAGTTTCTCCAGCCTGTGTAAAGACTAAATGTCCTCTCACGCTGCTATTTCTAGCAGTGTCACAGACCTCAGTCCACAGCATGTTGACTGCTGCAGCATTTGATCTTTAAATACCTTGGCAGCTTTTGGAACTTGTCCTGGTTTGGGGTATGTGGGTTTCCTAAGGCAATGTGGGAAAGAAGAGGGGAAGGTGCCGAAGAATGGGACTGTCCATCCTTTCTGCTATAGTTGCTCCAGTGCTAGATGAAATAATTAAATAAGGCGTGATGCCAGAGCTAAAACGAACAGAATTTCTCTGTCTTCTTGAGGCATGGGAGATAAGTTATACTATACCAAAGTACAGAGTTTCCGTAAGCTGGGGAGCTGGGGTGCTCTTTCCTGAAATGCAAGAAGCCAACAAGGCACGTCACACAAAGCACACCAACCCTTAGTGAGAGAGGGTGTAGCACATAAACTGTTCAATTTCCGTTAGTCTCCACTGAAATGTCACGTAAGCTGAAGAGAAAGTTATATGAGGAAAAGCTATGTAACGTAAAAGAAGATACCTGTTAACTTCAAAACAACATAAAAATTACTGCCCCTCCTAAATTTTCAGAATCTTGAGTGAAAGGACAAGGTAGCTAATTGGTACAGATGCTAAGGACAACTTAATATACTAGCATTCCCATTTTCCAAATAGTCAATAAAAACTTCATTGTGAAGTAGCAACTTGTTTACTGGTAGGAAGCCAGCTCAAAAATATCAAATTCTTAGTTTATGAACTCTGATTACTGCAGTGATATCTGATTGTATATGAAGAGCAAGAATCTGATACTGATAGCTTTTTGGGTTAAGGGGGAAGGGAGTTGTCTACAGAACTCAAGAATACCACGAGTCCTGCCTCACATGTCCAAAGCAGCTACAAAAGAGATTTTCCCCTTTTCACCAAAAAAACTTTGAGCATCTTAGGTGTTTCTTTGGTGAAGAGGAGCTCATGCCTCAGAAAGCTCAAGCACAACTGTCGAGAAGTTAAAAATCCAATACAGTAGGACAGGATCTGTGTGGGGATTTCAGTAATGGGTAAGATTTGTGTAAGTGTGTACAAAATAGTAGAATCACTGATCAGTGCTTTTCACTTTGAGTGCATTGTAGTAGTACTTCTACTAGTAGGCATTTATGAACCTTGATCATCACAATATTTGAAAATAGAAGTCGCAGATTCCTTCTCTGGGTTTTCTTTCTTCCAGGCAGTTAGTGGAGAGGTTTGGTGCATTTGCTGGGTCCTTACTTTTATATTGGCTACCTTGCTGCTTCTGTGTTTTACATTCGTGCAGAGAACAGGTGGTATGCTCTGCACTGTATGACATCAAAAGAATATGCAGGATACTTTCCAAGATGACAGTCGGATTGGCAGCAACAATTTCCAAAATTTAGATATTTTTGCAGCAAGAAAATGGTTTCCTTATGGTTGCCAAAATACTTCAGATTTTCTTCTCTCAGATTCCTATCACAGGATTTCTTATTTAAAGACCTCACTCTATTACTCTCACTCATCTAGTAGAATGAGATTTGCTAGGCACCCAAGACATGCTGTTGGCTCATCCAGTTAAGACAGAGGGACCTGAAAAAAATGAGACAGGACAACTGTTGCATTTGAGTTGAAGGGTTAGCTGAGCTGAATAGGTTTAAAGAGAATCTTGTTTGCAGTGATGATTTTTAGAGCATTGTTAATGATGTAAGGCAAGGCCCATCAGGCAAACAAAAGACTTTTGTCACATACATTTAGATCTCACTACTGTATGTATTGACACGTACAGGTCACTCATACTCAGGTGAATATTTCTGAGGAAATAGTTCAGATTTACTTGGGGGGGGTTGTTTGGGGTTTTGCTTGTTTGTTTGTTTTGTTGGGTTTTTATTAATCATTCAGTTATTTTTCCATCCTTGAAGGTTTCCATATTTTTTCATCATTATGTCTTCAATGCAGAAGCCTGTTATATTCACACAAAAGAAACCATTTTTCCAAGCTGTAGCTTCAGCTACCTCTTCAGTAATCATTTGCCCTCAAAGTGAGAGCCTTGGAAAAATTGAAAGAAAACTTCCAGAAGTGTTGGTTTAAAGAAGTTTCAAGTTTGGGAACCAACCAGTAAAAAGTGTAGCTCTTACTGACAGCAGCCTTCACTGTCCCACTGTGCCTACCTTGGTGTGCATTTCACCCAGCTATAAAAGGATACACTGACTGCCCCGCACTTCCTATGCCTCCTACTGAAGAAGCAGTTTGAGTAACTTTTCTGAATATAATTTCTGTATTTAAAAATCCCATTTTGCCATCATCTATGCGTAACTTCCACAGACTATGGCAAGCTCATTCAAACTGGTTTATTTCCATGGAGGTTGAACATTTGTTAATATACCACACTTGTGTAGGCTTTTAATGGCTATCAGATGTTTCTGTTGTACTAATGATACTAAAAGCTCTGTTGCTGTGTTCATAGATTTAAAGAGAGAGAGAAGAGTGGTTTATATTACTTCATAACTCACTGATTTCAACCTTCCATTCCTCATCTTTTTTTCTACTATCAAATTCATGTTGTCTATTATACATCTTGCCACGTTGTTCAACCTATTTTTAACAAGGCTGTGGCAAAAAGTATAAAATGCATAAAAAATTATAAAAATAAAAGCCTTTCCTTTCCTTTCCTTTCCTTTCCTTTCCTTTCCTTTCCTTTCCTTTCCTTTCCTTTCCTTTCCTTTCCTTTCCTTTCCTTTCCTTTCCTTTCCTTTCCTTTCCTTTCCTTTCCTTTCCTTTCCTTTCCTTTCCTTTCCTTTCCTTTCCTTTCCTTTCCTTTCCTTTCCTTTCCTTTCTTCTTTCTTTCCCAGATTCTCTGATCTCTCATTATGTACAGTATATTACGTTAGAAAATGTCTCCATAACAGCAATGCACCACATCCACAGTTAGCTCTTGAAATGTCCACTTTCATGATGATAGGAAACAGGACAGCCAGTCAAGCCCTGATCTTTTATAGTCCTGCTGTTAAAAGTACAGAATGTCTTCATGTCTCCATCGTGTGACAAACATAAAACAGTAATAGGGCTCACTTCTGAAAGCAATGCTTAATTAAAACAGTATTTGCACCATTATTTTATTTAATAATAAAAAACAATATGGAAAACTCTTAAACCATTTGAAACACTTCTGTACAAAAATAGCCCTCTTGAGAGTATATCTAGTCCTTCTCACTAGTATAAAAGGTTTGACTGATTGCCTTCAAACATCTTTAATGAGGATCTTGAGGATGTCACATCATCTGGGTGAAAAAAAAAAGCCTATGATGGGACTTCTGTAGAAAAAAAAAAAGGAATTAAAAATAATCTTGAAATGGAAATGTTCTTCTAACCTGTGATGTTTTTCACGTAAATATTATAAATCTCATACTTTGAAGACAGAGCTTCACGTATGACAAATTTCTTGGAAATGTTACATTAAAAAAATCTTCTTACCACAAGGCAGTTGCAGTAATCTCCATGCAGGGTGGAAGGAGTGTGGTATGATCAGAACTGGGTTTGTATAGCAAATAGTGAAATTCTAAATCTGAAGGACCCATGAGGGAAAAAACCAAAAGACAGAAAAAAAGGTGTTTATATACACAAAAATTTTACTTAATGCCTTTTTTCAGAAGGGTTGTGTTTTCTTGGGGGACTGTATTACATGGAAAAAAAGGTTATATGTAGAATAATATGTCTGATACCACTGCTTATTACAGCAGTTGGAGGCATCTTTCCAGTACAGATTAACAATTTCTATGACTTCTTGGCTTCAATCCTCTTACTTTCTCTTCACTATAGAAGGTCTACTATGATCAGAAGGTAAATTCACAATAGACCCAATTAAAACAAAGAAAAACCTACATGCTTAACAAAAACGCTTGTCAGAGAGCAGCAGGACTGGGTCATCTCCATGGGAAGGCAAACCCAAAGCTGGGAGCAACATCAAGGCAGGTGGGGTGGTGACTTTACAGGAAAGGGCCCCAAACAGGAAGAGCAGAGCAAGCCTGATGTTGATAACCTCATTAGCTATGAGTCCAGTGATCACCGGGTAAGTTCGCAGTTATCAGACAGGTCTGAAGTCAAACCACGAAGTAAAGGCTGGTCAGGGTCTGAATTTGCAAAGTATGTGGCCAAGCACTGGCACAGCTGCAGCACAGTTCAGAGACCCACTGCTGACCTTACCTGCAGCTCCCAAGCAAAGCAGGAAGACCTAGTGTTGCTTCTTTCTGCCAGTTCACAGCCCTGTTCACAGCCCTGTTCACAGCACTGATCCCAGCTGCACCACATCAGAACTAGCCTTGAGCACAGGCAGCCAAAACCACAGGAGGGGTAAATAAATAGGACACATGGCCCCAGAAATGCTTTTGGACTCTCATCAGGTTCCACTAGGAAAGAGACCTTAATGTCTTAAGCTTCATAAATTAAATTTTTATGTACTTTATTCTGAGAATTTATTCAGCCTTATCTCCTTCTTTTTAACCTCAGGGTATTGTAGTATAAACTTCCCTATGGACAGGCAACTACATAACAAAACATTTTGAGATCCAGAACTGGAAAAGTGATCAAAAAGCAGCTCTGGTCAAGCCAGTTTTTCATGTCTTGGTGCATGTTCATTTGAGGTGCTGTATTCTGTTTCCACTCGGCAGAACAAAAGGAAACCACCACAATGTCTATGACTGAAAGGAATTAGCCCCTGCAGTGGATAGGGAATTTTCTTTTGGAGCCTTCACCTGGACATGAAGTTTCTTTTCTTGCACGTTTGAGGTTTACCTCTTCATCCTTTTCAACTGAGGCCTGTTAGGGAACCAGAAAGATAATTGTCAGGAAAAAAACAAGTGTTGGGCTGCCCCAAGATGAGATGGTAATCCCCATGTCTGGAGAAAAAGAACTTTTTTTCCCTCATTCATATTTCATCTGTCAGATATAAGAGAGAGAAACCCTCAGGGATATCTTTTCCCTCCAAAGATCCAGCTGAGATTTCTGTCCCCCATCTCCCTTTCCAAAGGTGAATTGTAGATAGAAAAAGGTGGGACAAAAGCCACAGAGTCCTGTCCCTTACAGCAGTGTTTAAGATATCTATTACTCAACCTTGCAACTACCCCAGAAGAAATTATATGAACTGGACACGCTATGCAAAACAATCAAGAAGTGCTGAGAGTGCATGATGTTTCCCAGGATGATTGTTTTGTAAATATCTAGAGAAAGACATAGTGATGAAGAACTCTGGAGAGGTTCATTGAAATTGTGCTGCAACTGAACAATTTAAAATTGCTTTCTTGATCAATAGCATTACTGAATTACTGAAAATGTTAAATGCGTATGAAAGGAGCAATCAGAGATGTAGAAGGCAAGCCAGATACAATTTGAGTAGTAATGCTTCAGTACTTCTACGACCATGATAGGGGTGGAAACCTGCATGAGCGAGAAGTAGAAACTAGTCTGCAGTGTGTAATGCCCTACTGTCAAATGTCATTTATTTAAGCTTTTCCTTCTTTGTGTTGTATATATATATATAGTTCTATTCAGATAATTTGATGCAGGCTAAATGATCTGCAATTGATAGAAACACGCAGCAAAGCTTTTGCTCGGCTTTAATGTAAAAGTTGAATTCATCTGTCCCAACACTTTGACGACAAAAAGATTTTGAGTACCTCATGTGCATGGAAAAGCAACAAGCACAGTGCCCTCCTCTCCTTCTCAGCTCCTATAACATAATGACCCTTATACACTGACACTTTGCTGGAAACAAAAAATCCAAATAGCCAGTTCAACAAACCAGGTGCAGTCATGGGGTGTGACTATTCTTTGTTAGGCGCACTGCAAGAATATTCCTTAAACCAGCCAATGAGACTGGAAACAGACATGGATGCATAAAGCAAAAAAAAAAAAAAAATCCAACTCCGAGCCTATAAACAGCTCTGTGTTTTTTCTTTAGCTAATTTAATTACATGAACTTAAAACAGACCAAGTGTGTGCAAGCAGCAACATTCTTCTATAACTTGATGCATTTAAAATGCTGTGAGTGTTTTCTTGTGGGAGAGAGAAGAGAGGCACACTGAGCTCTCTCTGAAAGCAATTAAATACTAATAACAGGGGGTGACATCATGCTGCATGACTTCTTCAATTAGAACACCAAGTCATTTTTGGCTTAATCATTCCCACTTGTTAATTTGTTCTCTAGAAGACTTAACAGACCTGCTTCTTGCCCCTATTTAAAATAGGATTTCTGATTCTGACACCTTTTAAACAGAATTCCACTTGGATGCAGCCTTCTATTAAAACAGAATCTGGTATTTTTCCTACAGCAGGACAAGACGTCAAAGGCTCAGATGAAAAGCTGATACAAATTAAATAAATGAGCATGAGTGCTTTCAATTGCTATTTAGCAAGAATATGGACTGAATCCTCCTCTTACTGTGATTGAGTAGAGGTTTTGCCACTGGCCACAACAGAAGAGAAATATATATGTTAATTATTATGCACCTTCCCAATTGCTTACTTCACTATTTTTAAGAAAATTGCTATGTCACATCAAATTGTGTATTTGAAGGGAATAGGGGGCAATTGTAATGCTGAGCATTTAAAGAATGTTACTAGAGTGGCAATATTCCTATTAATGACATGGCAATAAGTATGTGATTTGAACCTTGCTCTGCATAAGTAGTTTTGGTTCTGTGCTATTCTCACTATTAGATTATTCTTAAAATGTTTTCTACAGTGTGAAAATAAGGCAGTATAAAGATATCTTATCCAAACACCTCTTCTCATTCTCTACTCTTGTTTGTGAATATTGATATGTTACTGTAGCCATCCGGTTTTCAACCTTATTTACTCTAAAACTTAATGACTGATGTTGCAACTACCTCTTTAATGAAATCCCCACCTGTTTTCAAAGGAAATACAGCTACAATTTACCAGACTTTTCCTTAAAGTCAAAAGTAATGAAAAACTGTATAAAAATAAATTTAAGACCAAACCTTGTTTCCATCTTCAAACCAGGGTTGATTTTTAGGAGTAATTTTTGATTGAAGTCATTGCACCCTAGTGATTCCAAAATTCCTTCTAATATTCAACAGGCGTCTATTACGGCTCTCAATCTTACATGTTTTTTTGAGTGATTTTACAGTGTTTGTCAGCATGTTATTGTTTACAAGACTGTAAGAACCATAATCAGGGCTGTCAAGTGTATTGGGGGTTGCCTGAGTGAAACTAAAGTCAGCTCCATCCTGGTCTAATCAAAAAATTATACAGAGGACAATCTTTTACAAAAAAAAAAAAAAAATTAAATACTCTTCTGAAAAAAATTAGAGTCTCGGGTGGTTGAATAAAGTACAAATTTCAACAGCAAAGTTAAAAAAGAACAAGATCTGTGATATATTTGGAAGAAAGAAAACACATTGTTATTTTGGAAAGGAATCTGGCAGACATTTAAATAGAATTTTTCAAATAACCTTTTTCATTAATTTTAGTAAGATCAATTACTTTTAAATGAAATTTAGATAAATTTAGATAAAACACTGAAGTTTCAAAACTTCACCTGAGCTGAAGCATCTATCTATATTTTTGAAGGGTATCTTCAGTTCTTTTATCTGTAAAGTACTAAAGAAACTTAAGCTAGTAAGTCCTCCATACAGCCCTGCAAAACATGTACTAGTACCCCCATTTTACAGGTGAAGAAAGATTAAGTAACTTGGCTCAGACTACAAGAAAATGATGCAGTGGAGCCAAATTAGAGATTTATAGTTCCTAGTTCTGCACTCAGACCATTAAATCACATCTCTCGGTCCAGCCATCACTATTAACAGAGTATCATCCAAATCAGCAGTGAAACATGATCTTGCAGTCTTTCTGCAGCGTCCCTCTTCTCACTTCTTCCTTTTTCACTGGAGCACTCACAGACTTTATTTCCTCCTGAGAGCTGGAACACTGAGATCTACTTTGAGTATTGATATTAATGCGGAAAAGTTCCTGCCCGACAGAAGTGATACAAAGCTTTTTGTAGTGCAGTAGGTCGTGCATCTGGCATCTGCACCTGGTGAAAAGCTATTCAAAAGAAAACAGTAGAGCCATTTTCCAACAGCAACATACGTGCCTCCCACAGAGCGCTGCAGCTTCTGGCTTGAGCTAAGGACAGGAACTTTCTTACCACCCTGTAATTTTTTATCCAACGTGAAAAACTATTATAGCAATTTAGGTGGATCTTCATTACTAAGTAGCTTGGGCAGTAAGCCTGCCTTAAATCACCCTTCCTCCCAGTTAACAGCGGGCAAAAGTCCTTAGTGATCATCTTCATTAAGCTTTATAGTCTTTCATCTTACAACAGAGTGGAGATAGAGATAGGAGAATGTGCTCCAGTTAGACAAGCAAGTGCCCATGTTGTCTCAGATTACTAAAGCCCATAATTCAGTCAGCAGCTCCTAAGCATTTCCTTAGATATTTGTTTCTTTCTCACAGTCCCCTCTGTCTTATTATTCTTGTGCAGCCGTTCTATTTCCACTTGAACTGTGTGGGAGAAATCTGTGTCCCTTTGCAGTCAAAGGCAATGGTGAATATATCCTTAGCAGCACAGTTTCATCATGCACATAGGCATGCAACACACAGCAAAAAAGCTTCTTGCTATTTTATAGTATTACAAATATGCTGTGCTTTATCTGTGAGATACATCTCTTTTCTATAATTTGCAGCAGAAAATCTTCAGGTGTAAGGGGAAAAATTGGTCCCGGCATGATTCCAGTGGAGTAACCAGGGTGACGCCAGGACTGAGTTTGTCTGGCAGCATGTGGTTCAGGAGTTGAAAACCATTTTGCCAGGACTTAAAGACAGGAAGAATTTGCCACAGGAGGAAAACTCCGCTTTTTTGATACCTTCCATAGACTTGGCATGTTCTACAAGGAATATCATCGGTAGGTCACAGTTGAATGTCAGCTATTTGTTTGGTAGGGAGTACAGTCTCATTGTGCAGAGATACGATGTACCATAATGTGGAGAAGATAAGAATCCTGATGTAGAAAAGTTCACAGTGTAGGAGGGAGTAGGGAGTTATGTAGACAGAATGATGGACAGATAGATTGACTGCCATAAGAAATTACATTATGGCCTTTGGTTTTTCTTTAATTCTGCCTTCTTATAAATGAAGAGTGGTTCTGTTGAGGCAGGAGATGTCCTTGCAGAACACAGAGAGAATTTTACTGAGGAAGTGAGCCAAAATGCCTCATACCTTTTCTTGTTGGGCAAGCTGCAGAAAATCCAGGTCATAGCCTACCTCTGAGTCTTGAGGTCTGGATTCTTTCCCACCCACCACAGCTGCTGTTGGGCTGAGGAGAAATCCAGGCCCAGATACTTAATTCCTGCTTAGTAATGGGTAAGAGGAACTGCCTTCAGTTTTGCTGCCAAAGTGGAAACCACAAGAAGTTTAGCAGTCATGGCAATTGCTTTAAGCCCCATCCTTCTCATCCTTCAATAAGTTACTCGACAGTTGGTATGATCAGGGGACCGTGTTTGGGAAAGATTTTGGAAAAGCCCAAAGTACCCAGATCTTCGCTGCATGTAGTCCCTGGATGTGAAGTGCCAGTGCTACAGTCACGTTCAGTGAGCTGAGGAACACGGTTCAGCTGACTCACTGAGATGTTACAGCATTGTGTCACAGTTTAGCAGGACAAAGTATGTCTGTATGCCTGTGCTCCTTGAGATTACCCTTGATTATCTTTTACATGACAGAAGTTGGGAAGCTAGACTGTTTTTATGATGCTGAGTGGAGAGCAGGGCAGCTGCCTTCTCTATCTCCACCCAAGTGCTGGTGTCAGCAGAAGTCTTTTTTCCAAGCAGCATGGGCTGAATGCTTATATAATTTTAAGAAAATTTTGAACCCTGAATTTCATCACATGCTGGTGTTTCTGTTTTGTTACTTCTGTATTTGCATCAGAGATGCTCCGCCAAAGCAAAGAGCACAAAACATGAAACCTTTGGGAGCCTCATGTGGAACGCTGCTTTTCCAAGATAAATACAGCTTTATTTTACTCAGAGTCCTACCTGATGGGGGTAGCACTGATGGGGAGCACTTTGTAGAAGCATAAGTATTGAATTGATCTAAGGGCAGTAAACATCCCAGAGAATGTATAACAAAGTTTACTGTGTTGTTTATATAATTAAGATTATTTTCTAGCATCAAACTATAGCTCCAGTTATAAAAAAAGTCTCAATCGATGTTTGACTTGGTTATGAACAGAAGTCAATTTCAACATTAGTATAAACATTCAGTTTCCATTGAAATCAAGACTCACTCTTACACATACTTACACCATGGCTGAATTTGTATCAAAGAGGTTGTCACTGCACATGCAATTACTATTTATTACTTTAATTGTACTAGAACCCAGTGGAGCCACTTGGATGTGAAGCTCATGACAGTAGACACCATTGTGTGTTTTAATAGGAGAACGTCCCTAGGAGGACAAGGAAAGTGCTACAGTTTGTCCAAGACCATCTGGTAAGCTTATGAAGTTTGGAATAATTGTATTCTTGTCTTCTTGAAGTAAGCCATTCATGACTGTTCACTCAACTCCTGTTCAGGTTTTGGCTAACTGTCTGTGCAACATGTAGGATTACAAAAAAGTAGTGAGGCTATGCAGGGAAAAAATTAGAAGGGAAAATCACAACTAGAACTTAACCTGGCCTCTGATGTTAAGGACAATGAACAAAGTTTCTATAAATAAATTTGTAATGAAAAGAGGACTAAGGACAATCTCTGTCCTCTAGTAGATGTGGCCAGTAACATAGTGACAAAGGGGGGAAATTGGTGGAAGTGTTCACCAGGCCATTTTCCATCATTTCTGAGCCCTAGCTGACTGGGGAAGTCCCAGTTAACTGAAGATTAGTGAATCCTATGCCCATCCACAAGACAAGACAGAAGGAGGATCTGGAGAACTCTAAACCTGTCAGTCTGACCTCAGTGCCTGGAAAGATTATGGAGCAAATCATCCTGAGTGTCATTACAAGGCACGTGCAAAAAAAGGAAGTGATCCGGTCCAGTCAGCACAGTTTCATGAAAGGCAGGTCCTGCTTGACCAACCTGATCTCCTTCTACTAGATGACCCACTTAGTAGGCAAGGGAAAAGATGTGGGTGTTGTTTATCTGGATTTCATCAATGGTATTAACACTGTTCACCACAGCATTCTCCTAGAGAAGCTCTCTGCTCTTGGCCTGGAGGGGTGTGCCCTTTGCTGGGTAAAAAACTGGCTGAATGGCCAGTGAAAGTGGTGGTGAATGGAGTTAAATCCAATTGACAGCCAGTCACCAGTGATGTTCATCAGGGCTCTGTGCTGGGCCAAGTTCTCTTTAATAACTTTATTAATGACCTGGATGAGGGAATCGAATATACCCTCAATAAGTTCGCAGGCGACACTGTTAGGTGTGAATATTGATCTGTTTGAGGGTAGGAAGGCCCTACAGAGGGATTTGGACAGGCTGGATGAATGGG
Source organism: Laterallus jamaicensis coturniculus (assembly GCA_022605575.1). Lineage (NCBI taxonomy): Eukaryota > Metazoa > Chordata > Aves > Gruiformes > Rallidae > Laterallus > Laterallus jamaicensis. Next base: position 2,171,031 of record JAKCOX010000010.1, read on the forward strand.
CCAAGGCCAATGGCATGAAGTTCAACAAATCCAAGTGTCAGGTCTTGCATTTGGGTTACAATAACCCTTACAGGCCTGGGGAAAAGTGGCTGGAAAGCTGCCAGGAAGAAAAGGACCTGGGGGTGTTGACTGACACCTGGCTAAACATGAGCCATCAGTGTGCCCAAGTGGCCAAGAAGGCCAGCAGCATCCTGTCTTGTATTAAGAATAGTGTGGTGAGTGGGACTAGGGAAGTAATTGTCCCCCTGTACTCAGCACTGGTGAGGCTCCACCTTGAGTACAGAGTTCAGTTTTGGGCCCCTCACATTTGCTGTCTGACAGTTTCTTCAGAATCCACTAATTTGTGGAAACTCTATAGATCCAAATCCCAAGCTGGAAGTATAAATACATCAGCTTAACAAAAGGGTTTTGAAGTCCACTGAGCAGCATCCACACTGCTAAGGCTTTCATGGTTCCCCATGTAATGCATGGGATGCCCACACCCTAATGGGGAAGGAAAGATGAGCACTCACACCCTAACTCGGTTAGGTAGCTAGTTTGCTCTTAGGTGCATTAGTTGAGGCTTATGAACTAGAGAGCTTGTGAGGTGAAAACCTCATGAATGAAGTGACCAATTATTGAATTTATGTATTAGACTAGTGAGTAGAAAGGAGATTGAGCCCTTGTTTGACGTTTGTTCGTTTTCTTTCCTAGTGAGTCATAGAATAAAGCTTATACAGAATACCTTGTCCTGTAAATTTGAGAGATACAAATAGATTGTGACATAGTTTACTTTAACTGTCACTTGTGTGCAATATTAGCCGAATGTTTTTATTGCACAATGCATTTTGATCATCTTTTGGCGGGGCAGGAAGAACTTTTCTAACTATATTTCATCTTTGCACCCACGCTGTGTACCCATTCACCATCCAGATCCACAGGATACAGACAGAGTTTCCATTACTGTGGCTTGTGCAGTGTGTGGATGTGTTACACTGTGTTCTTGGAACTAAATGGCATTCATGTCAACAGTGATGCTCCCATTGATTTCATCTGCTTCCAAGCATGGTCAGTCAGACCTATCTGGCTGCTGGATGATGTTTCCTGTAGGCTATTTCAAACAGCAGCTCTGTGTTGACAGCCAGGAATAAAACCCAGGAGTAGGCCTCAAATTCTTCAGTCAAATTCTTCAAATTTATCCAAGTTTGAGTTTTGTCACGTCATAGACAAGGTGAAATCAGACTCAGCAGGTTTTGCTTCTTGGAGGACAGTATGAGATGTTTGTCCTTCGCCAGGCCATTGTCTTTTCTGGACCTGGCTAATCTCATACTCTCATGGAGTCACTTGTCACAGCAGTGGACCATAAGCAGAGCTCTAACCTGAAGCTGAGGTTTTTCTCCCCATTCAGATGACATACAAGTCCCCTGAGAACAAGAGAAGTTGTACAGTTCTGCAGTTCTGTGGGCACTTCCGAACATATGATACCCAGTA